>VZRL01006557.1:769796-875357 GCA_013397895.1 Origma solitaria
TCAGTTCAATCCCACTGATAGATGTTTAGCAAATAAATAAACAATCCTTACAGTCTTCTACAGACACCATGTAGTCTGGGACATCTTTACACTATCCAAACCATGAAAACTGAAATTGTATAAGGACTGCAAATCACTTAGAACTAAATGGGATGCTGATAACAGGGGCATTTGTCAGTACGAACAAATTATTTTTAAACTAGATTGAAGCTTAGGAAATGGAAAAGTCAGCTGAGATTTCCTATAAAGTTATATAATTTTTAAAATTTGTTTTATTATAAGATTGCACAATTACAAATTTAAAAGAAAATTATTAAATTCCAAAACGATTATACTGTATCTGCTTGAACTGCCATAACTATTAGGTATTTATATCTATTACGCAAAAATGTTGTTTCAAAATGTTTTTTATAGCCACATATCTGTTTATATTACATTTGAAAACATTAGAGCCAAAAGATGACCTGAAAAACACATTTTGTGGTAAAGTCATTAATAAAAACAGAGGAGAACACTCTATCTACTTATAAAATTGCATGAACTTTAGAGCTGAGGGTCATACTGTGTCTTTTTTTAAAACTTCCTGTAACTTTAAAAATTACATGAACTTTAAAGCTGCCATTGACATCTAGTTGCCATTAAAACAAAAATGACTTGAATGTTTGCTCTAAAGAAAGGGGAAGAGTGCAGTGGCTTTGGGAAAAAAATTCTTTAATAACACAAGTGATATTATCAAGTCTTAGATGCTACAACCTTAATAAGCAATTTTGAGGAAATTATCATATGCAAATGGATCATAATTTCTCCGAGGGCCAGCTATGCTACCTTGATTTTGAAACCCATAACAAATACGGTTTTTCTCCTTGTCTCTGCACATGACCTAAAGTAATTACTTTTAACCAATGAACTCCTCACAGGTCTGTGGGTTAAATGGAAACAGAAGACATGTGTGACAGTAGAGTCCTTTTGTTTTTGTAGAGAAATGTCCTTCAGGATCTCACAACACCAAGTGCTATATTAATAAAGAAATAAACTTAGTTGTTTCTTGAGGTAATAAACATTCCACATCTCATTTAGTATCTAAAGAGACATCACAAACGAGGGAGCAAAAAATAGACCTGTTCTCAGACTATTTGGCATTTAAATGGCATGGCTAATTTTACTCACGTCTTTTACTTGGAGAGTCTTAAACTGCTTTCTTTTGCAGAAGAAAAGGAAAGATTTTTTTTTAAGACCAACTATGTTTATTTATTTTTTTTTTTAGTTCCTTATCAAAGTACAGCATCTGCATTCTACAAGCCTCTGGACATAACTGACTAGTTATGTAAAAACTAACTTTTAGAATATTAGCTTACTGCTGACATTTGGAAGAACATACATTTTATTTTGTATAAGATATTTTGGTGGCATAGTACAGCAAATGCCATGTAAATGACCAAAATTGTTAATAATTAGTGAGATTTCATTTTCATCCTTATACAATGACAAGACCTCAATTTTTCAGTTTCTCTCACCTTGACCTCCCAGAATTCTCCAATGCATAAAACTTTAAAAAAACCTAAAAATTAAGGAAAAAAAAAAAAAAAAAAAAAAAGAAAAGCTGAGATTCTTTACTGCTTTACTTAACCCATTTGCAACNAGGAAAAAGAAGTATTTACAGCAGTAAGAATTAGGATTTAATGCACCGAAAAAATTGAGAGACAAGGAGAGAGAGCAAAGGAGCACAGAAGGAAAGCTGCTGTAGGACAACTTTTATTAGAAAAAAATTTCTCAAAAATAAGATCTGGAATAATATCCTACATCTAACATTAATCCATTGCTAGATACATATAGTAACATAATCAATACAAATGTAAGTCCCCAGAAAACTCACTCAATGACACTCTTAACAGGGTTTACAGCTATTAATGTACTCTGAGTTAGATGAACAGGAGAAATACCATAAAGATTCTCTCAAGAGTTCAAAACAATAAAAAACTTTACTGGCAAGTTCAGAAAAACCAAAGACCTTTGGCAAAAGTTTAGAGTAGCATTCAATCAAAAAAAACACTTCTCAAAGCATTAATAGCCCATTCAACTTAGCAAACTCCAAGCTTATTTAATTTTAAGTTACTCAAAACTCCTAGAAAAGGAAATAAGAAGAGAGAAAGGCAGAAAAGGTATAGAAAAGAAAAAGTATAGCTACCAGTCCTGGTTCCAACAGTGTTCAGCTGGTAAAAATTCCAAGAGGAGATTGGCTCAAGGCTTGTACTTGCCTTGTGTCTCTGGTTAAAATACCCTTTGGCTTTCCTGGGCCAGGTGGGACTTTTGCTCATTCGGCCACTCAGGAGCTGGGGTGGGGCTCCAGGGGCAGGTGTGGAGCATTGTCTCCAGTTTGCCAGGGATTGGCAGCCACTGCAGGGCTGGGATACAGCCCGGGGGTGTGCGGGGCAGGCCATCGCCTCGACTGAGCAGGACCCGACCTGTCCCTTTCCCCATACTCACACCCGAAATGTTTCAAACCAGGAATCCTTCCAGTCTCTCACAATAAGTAATAACAAAAAAGGGCTTATGTGTGTTAGCAAGAAGGAAAAAAAGAGTTAGCGTTGGATAGGAGATGACCTGCAGAAATATAGACCTAATATACAAGTTGATTAAAAAATAAAAGAAGAGGGACTGAAACAATAAATTGTACAGTGGGACAGTACAAATAATAAAACTCAAAATTAGACTAAGGAAAGTGGATCTACTGAAGTAATTGACTTCTTTCTTTTAAAACAACATATCTGGCTAATAAATTTAGTAATGTTAATATAATATATTTACATTGCTGTTACACATTTTACTCTATATTTCAAATATATATCAGTTACGAGACTTACATAATCCAAAACCAAATGGTAAACATTTGGTAGACTTAAAACTGTGAAGTCTGAAAATACAGTTGAAAACAGAACAATGCAGTTGAATTAATTACAATATTAGTCTAATTAGGTTTTGGCCTCTTGGGGCTGCTCATTTGGGTTTTTTTTTAATTTGCAGACTCCCGAAAGAATATAGTTGACAGGGTCTGTAGATGATCTGTAATAAAAAAAAAAACAAAAAAAAACAAGCGAAAGAAACCTCACAACAACAACAAGAACATGAAAATTATTGGCTGCTTTGATGAGTATTATTTCGAAGGGATCAAATGATGCTTTCATGAAAGTTGAATATAGGCCATATTTCCCTTAAGGAGGGTTTTATTTTCAGGGCTCATGAAATGACTTCTCTGTATGATATCGTCACCTTAAAATGGTTGTACTGGAGAGCAGAATTCAGCTATTTTCTTCATGCGGCTTCACAGTGTCTCTTTTCACCCCATGGTAGCCCATCTTTGTTTTAGCTGTAATTTCAGAAGAGATTCCCATTTCTTGTGTCTTACCTACCAGTCCCTCAGATGTGCCTTTTATTTCTCATGTTTTCAAGCAGCATTACATTATTTTTGAGGTTATTGATTTCTTCTCAGTTTCTTAAGGCAGTATTAATTGTATTGACTGGGTTTATATGGAATATAACAGTTGCTTAAATACCTGGACAAGGCAATATAATGTAGAGTACAAATACAAAGCAAAAATGCAAGAAAACAGTAGTTATCACACATGTTCTAATATCTTAACTCAGGCTGAGAAAACATGGGATGACAAGTAGTCCAACTGAACTGAGTGGTGTTACTCCAAAAGTGTCATGAGTAAGGACTGAAGATTTCCTCCTTATGAAAGAAAATCTGTGTATTACTGCTGCTTTGAAAGAGAGAACATAAACTGAAAACAACCATTCTGATAAACTAATGGGGTTATGTCCAGTACAATTTCATGGGCCAGAGTTAATCAGAAGTGACTGCCAAAACTGAAGTTAATGTCAGAAGGACAGAATCTTTAATAAACTCAGGAATCCAGTGGCAAAACATTTTCACCCAAGAAAAGGCTAAGTTAGATCATAATCACTGCTGACAAGTGTGAAATTCAAATTACACCTTTTTTGAAATGTTAGTTATAAAGGCATGAAATTGCATCCTTGTTTTGCAGTCATCCCAATGTTGTGTAGAAAGAGTCTAACTCATCACACAATATTTTTTTTTGCATAACTGCCCTTTTATAGATTGTTTCAAATTTATTCTTTTGCAACTTGAACCAGCATCTGGAAACAAAATTGAAAAAATAATGACTAATTTATAATAGGTTCTGATTTTTTTTTCCCTTTTGCATTTGGAATTATGGTAAGAGTACACAGACACTGATTTTGCCATCTGTCATTGTGCTAGAACTCTCCAGTTTCCATTCAGTGGAGAAAAATATGCATCCTGATTTAAATTTCTTTTGAAAATAAAATACCTATTCTTGCTTGGAAGTTAGAAATAGTCAAGTGGCTAATACACAAAATGGAGATCAGGGAGTTATGGACTCTGCAGCAGGTAAATTTCCTTTTGTTCTTCAGTTTAAACCAGCACCAAACCCCCCCCAAAAAAAAGGAGGAGGAAATTTGAGCATGTCTCACAGAGACACACCCAGGTAGACATGTATACACATGTACATATATATCTAATCTATGAATCTATAAACATATATATATATGTATATAAAAGAAACATATAATCACATAGTATTGATAGATAAACTCGCTTTGAATAAAGTACAGCAGGGTTGAAACATCTCACAACATATGGCATATAAGGACTCAGTACTGCAATAGTAAATGTATTCTAGTTAATATAATTTGAATAGTGTATGCCAGGGTGTTTTGGCTATTTAAACTACTTTCCCCAACATTGCTACTTACTCTTAGCATGTCAGTCAATAACTAGGTATCAGTCGTTTGTGACACAATTCTCATTTCTCTGCGTTGTGAAAACCTTCATGTTTTGCTATCTCTTAACGCTTTTGCTACTCATAAAACATTTTCAATAGGATAGGTTCTAAATCCTTGGCTATCTTTGGATAACTACAATAAAATTTGTGTCTCTTAATTGAACTGCAAGAATCAACACAATTTCTTTTGTTCAGTTAAAAGAATAATTGTTAAAGAAATTAAGTAGTTCAAACTGAATATACACCTTGAATTCTCTATTGTAAGTAATCATCTCTACATTAGCAGTTGTCACATAGAGTAAAATTGATGCACCTCTACATGACAGAGTTTACCACCAATAAAAATATGGTTACAAGCATATTTTTTCAAGGTGTCTTAAAAGAAAAAATATAAGTTTAAGTTAGTCAAGACTTCAAAAATCATTAAGGTTTGTGCAAATTAGATTGGTTTGGATCTATCTGTTATATGAGATGGTTTTAAGCTTTTATAAAGGAACTTGCCAGATCTTCACACAGTAATTGAAACACTGCTAGAGATGCCAAAAAATTACTTTAAAAGGCTTTCAAACCTTGCCAAAGCTTGTGTTCTTTTTTCAGTAACATTGATAAGAAAATTTGCTCGTTTGGATCTTTTTTTAAACTATGGCTTTCTGGTTTTCTTTCTGATTTCTTTCCTCTTATGAAACAGTTCTATATGTATTTAAGTATTGCTACTTTTTAACTGAATTAATGGACTGTTTATTTATTTTTTTCTTTCAGTGAAAAGACACAGAAAGAAATGTTCAGAAGTACATTATTTTTCTTCCTCATTATTTTTGTTACTGGGAGACTGCTTTTATCTTCAGATCTATAATGGTTAACTTATTTCAGTGGAATATATATAATCTTCAATGTTTTAAGGGAAAGGACATTGCAGAGATTGTTGAGACTGAGAAACAGTTCTTAGATATTGCAATTTAACATTGAGCTAAACCTTCATTGATAATGGTTCTCCATCTGTCTGAGGATATTTGTTATTACAAAATTCGAGAAATCATCTCATGGCCAGCAGGGACAGACTGGTACTTTCCAGGTTGAAAAATTCTTACCAAGTCCTCTCATGTGTGCTTTCCATGTGTTGTTTTAGATCATCAATCACCACAAAAAGTATATTTGTACTCACAGGTAAGTGTGATGAGCTGACCTTTGCCAGCTGCTGGATGTCTACCCGGGCTGTCTCTAATTCCCCTTCTAATAGTCCAGGGGAAGAGAATGTCATAAAAGAGCTTCTGGTTTGAGATAAAGACACTGAGGTTGCTTACCAACTGCTGACACAGGCAAAACAGGCTTGACTTTTTGGAAAAATGAATTTAATTTTTTGCCAACAAATAAACATTTGGATAGAGGGAAAAGAAACTGACAGAAAACAGGATACTTTCCCCACATCCCTCAATCCCCTTTTCCCTTGGCTCAAGTTCAATCCTTTATACCCAACTCATCTGCCCATGCCCTGGAAATGAAGGTTTGTGGTCAGCAGAAACTTCCTCCCTGCCACTCCTTTCTATTTGCACTTTTCCCCTGCTCCTGTGTGTGTACCCACAGTCTTTAGTCTTGCAGCATACAGATGTTCCATCATATCACCTCCCCCAGCTGTTATCTTTACCTTAACCCACAAGATCTTTCACGTTATTTTCTCTCTGTCCTGTTGAGGAGGGGGATTGAGAGAGCATCAGGGTGTCTCCCTGCCAGCCAATCAAGGTCAGCCTATTACTGAAGACAGTATTTTCCATTTCATTGTGTCGACATAAAATTTGTTTTCAACAAGTCATTCAAAAAATTGAAATAATTTATAGGAGAACCATAGAATATGCTGAGTTGTGAGGGACCCACAAAGATTATCTAAGTCCAGCTCCTGGCCCTGCATGAGACATCCCCAAGAATCACACCATGTGCCTGAAAATAAAATGTGCCTGTAAAATAGCTGTCCTTTGACACAGCTGTTTTTACAATGAAAATTAATGGTAAAGCAAGCAAATAATGTTCACTACTTATTGTCCTGCATGAAGGTTAATTTCTGAAAACTCAACCTCATTAGTTACTGCTAATCAACACTATGGCAAATACAAATTTTATTTCCTCTAGATTATGGATTGTAAAACCTCAAATGATTGGGACAGTTAAGCATCGTATTTTTCTATGTAAGCTGGTAGTATCCAAAAGTCTTGACTTATAAACCTAAATAATCTGTGCAACATGAAATCTTGACTGCTTCATTTTGAGTGTTAACATCTGCTTCAAGTTCTAACTATTACACTGAAGTGAGAAAGGAGTAATTGAATTAGATGCTGTACCTGTATATCTAAAATAACAAAAAAGGGCTTGTTTAATATTTGTATTCATTTTGTCAGCAAACTCCAAATTTTGTTATCTTCAAACTTGGTAGTCAGGTAACTAGCTTTTGTTTAATTTACAATACAGAGAGGCATTAAGAATATTTAAAACCCCACAATATTAATTTATAAAAAAAGATATTGTGATCAGATTAGACATCAGACCAATTATTTTTAAAATAAAAACAATCAGCACAGTATACTCAATATGGGCAACTAAATGCAAGCAGCTAAATACTTAGTGCTGTAGGTACCCAAATAATAGGTTCATGATACTTGAAAAGTGATGAACTAGTCATTAAAAAAGGGTCAAACTCTATCCGTATAGGGAATGCAGTGATGTAGACATTACTGAAGATAATCTCAGTCCTGCATTAAGCAGCCCAACACCGGCAGTGTCGGGTCCTGCACTTGGATTGCAACCCCATGCATTGCTACAGGCTTGAGGATGAGTTGCTGGAAAGCTGCAGAGAGGAAAAAGGACCTGGTGTTATCCATTGACAGCCACTGAACGTGAGCCAGTGTGTGCCCAGGTGGCCAAGAAGGACAATGGCATCTTGGTCTGTGTCAGAAACAGTGTGGCCAGCAGGTCTGGGGCAGCGATTGTCCCTCTGTATTTGGCCCTGGTGGGGCAGCACTTCAAACCCTGTGTTCAGTTTTGGGCCCCTCAGTTCAGAAAGGACTTTGAGGTACTGGAGCATGTCCAGAGGAGGGCAACGAAGCTCGTGAAGGGTCTGGAGACCAAGTCTTATGAGGAGCAGGTGAGGGAGCTGGGGGTGTTTAGCCTGGAGAAAAGGAGGCTCATGAGAGACCTTATGCTCTCTACAACTCCCTGAAAGGAGAGTGTAGAGAGACAGGGGGTCAAGTCATGCCACGGAAGGTTTAGATTAGATATTAGGGGAAAAAAAAATCACAGAAGGGGTTGTAAAGAATTGGAACAGACTGCTCAGGTTGGAGTTAACATCCCTGGAAATGTTCAAAAAACATGTGACTATGGCACTTGAGGACATGGTGTAATGGTGAACATGGTGGTGGTACTAGGTTGACGACTGGACTTGATCTTAAAAGTCTTTTCCAGCCTTAATCATTCTGTGATTGCACTATAGTTACAGATGAGATGTGAAACTCTGAGCTGGTGTCTTTAAAATACCCTTGATAATATAGATTAATAAATAGATAGTTTTAGGATTTTTGATCTGACTAATGTTAAATGTTCATTATAGGATAATATGAATTGCATTCTGTAAGTGCTTGATTTAAAAAATGAGGACTTAAGAATGTCATGTCTTGACATCTGTGACTGACTACATGAATTCTAATCAAAGCAACTGATCCATCTGGGGGAGGAAAAGAGAAAAAAGTTTTATTCATTAAAAAGTATCACAAAAACATTATAAGTAAGATACACTTCTAGCAGCCTATATTTTTAAAATTACAATATGCTTAGTTTTGGTTGTTATACACTGTATGAAAACTGTGTTGTGTCATCAACACAGTTATTTGGCTATTTAAAATCCAGATGGAAAAAATGGTAACACCTATGTTGCTTAAATACCAGAGTGAGCATCTGTGTAAAAAAATCAATCACATCTAGCTTAAGCGCTTGTCCATGATCAAGGAACGTAGTAGTAAAGCCATAGAAGCAACCAAGGGTGCCAGTTTTCTCAGAGAATAATATGGTGAACATGAAATGTCGCTGGTTTTAATGAATTTTTTGTGTTCTTCATCTTTTGGTTTTTAATATTATTTTCATATGTGCTCATCTCTCTTGCCACCTAGTCTTTGTTTTCAAGTAGAATTTTTGTTTGAATATATATTAATGATCATAGATCTTCACTAGGCAGACATTTATTTCTCCTCATCTCAGATTTTCCTCTTTTTCTGTTTGGTTCATGTCTGTTTTAAGGTCATGCATCACATTGTGATTTGAGCCCACTTCATTTTCTGACTTTTTTGTCTTGGATTTCATCACTTTAAGCTTCCCTTAACATGTCAGGACCTATTACAAGTTTAAGATAGCTCCTCTTTCTTTATGTCCAAAGAATGTTATATTAGAGTTAGAAATTTTAACCTTCCCAGCACTGGGAAAAAGAAACAAACAAACAAACAAGCAAACAAAACACCACATCTACTAAAATTTATCTTCAAAGGCTTATAGAAACTATTTTGGATAATGTTAGCAGCTTATTAAAGTCTGTTGTCAACACAATTTAGAAGAAAAGTATAGAAGTATTTGAGTGCAGGGTTCAAATTTCATTGTTAAAAAAGGGGAATTTCACTCCCACATAATCAAGTAAATGCAGATCAAAAAGAGATTAGCACTAAAGAGGTTTTCTGTATACATTAATACATAAGTTGTAAATTTTACTCTATCATTAATAAAAGTTTTTATCATACAAAGAAAAGAACACAGAAACCTGCCGATGAGAGTAGTGAAGATAGACTATTTTTAAAAGATTTTTCTGTTAGTTGTTATTTATATCTAAAAATAAATGAAAATATCATTTTCTGTCTCAATCATAGGAGAAATGAGCAAACATATTTACAATTCATCAGTGTTATAAATGAGTCTGTTCTAACTATGCTCATAGTGACACTAGAAACATGAATTGCATGGCACAGGCTCATGTAGACTGTGTAAAAAGTGTTTTTTACATATTCTTATGTGAAGTACAAGAGTAAGTACTATTTGACTGTCATATGATAGATACTCAAATTAGGAGTTTTGAAGACTTTAATTGTAAAGTTCAGAAAATATTTTTTGGACATAACTATAACTACCCAGACATGGAGTGGATCCTTTCCTGTTCAAGAACCAGCTCCTGGGCAAGCTGATAAAAAAACCAGGATTTGTGGCACCTGCATTTATGTCCTCTGAGTTAATTACAATCTTAATATCTACCCATTTCATAAGTAGTTCCTCCCGATAAGGTCATCCAAAATTAGTCAGTAGTCTAACTTCACCTCAAATTTATTTAGAAAAAACAATGTAAAGTTTATGTTAAGTAAGATGTTTTCAATATTTTTCCAGTTATGCTGTGCAGGCAATGACAGTCTTTCCCCCAAGAAACCAGATTCATATTCCTTATAGCACAAGTTTTGACAAACTAGTAAAATATCACAACCTATCTAAGCTCATAGACATCCATTTTTCAGTCAAGATAATTAGGGCTGTCAAATAGTCTGGTGCCAAGGGATTCAAGTCTAGAGGATTATTTGTGTCTATGTTTCAGTCTTTCATCTTTAGCTGTCAATATACAGAACTCATCAATGCCACTGTCAGAATCTAGAACCAATATTTGTGGCAAGCCAAACACCTGTCATTATGTCAACTTTTTCAGTCTTGCAGTTTTGAGATCGCTTATAAAGTAACACTGAAAATACAAAGACAACCTGAATATGTATCATACTCAAAGGAAAATGTTTATTAAATATCGTGTCATTATCTTTTACAAATTTCAGATATCTGCTGTGTCTTTTTGCTGTTAAAGTAATTCACTGGGAAAAAAACCCCACAAAAATCTGTCTTGAATTAAGTCTTTTGACATAGTAAAACTAAGAACTGAAGAATGCTGAAGAAAAGTTATTTAGATAAAATGATGTGTAAACAAGTGACAGGATGTCTGTTACAATGTCATGGAAATTTTCTTCAGAAAGAACTCTATAGAATATTATCAGCTTTGGCCAACCTAGCATTCATATTTACTACATTTGAGGTTACAAGAAGTATTTAGTGAAATCTGCCAACAACCACTACTCTGTAAAAAAACCTATGATTTCATTTGTCTGTATTGAAATTTAAGAAATATCTAAACAAATTTATTTGTATTAATTGATTTGGAATAACCAGTTGGAATAATGGAGGAAGAGTTTCAATGCATACCTCTAGGTACAGGAAGGACTCCCTGAAGCCTTGCTTATGAATTGGAGTACTCCTTTACTGCTCTGTCAATTTTTATTGGTGCTTGGTTAAAAATTAAACCATGGGAAAACATATAGGGACATTTAGAACACATCAGATCCTTTCCTAACTAGTCTCATTCAGTAAGGAAACTATGCTGTGAAACATCATGCTCTGTTTTTGTCTCTTCCCATTTGAATGTCATATTTTTGTGCTTTCTCTTTTCCCCAACTCCATGTAAGGAAACCAACATAAGACAGAAGCAAAAATACAATATACATTTATTATCCCAGACAAGCTGAAGTTCAGAGTAGCTGAAGAGTACAGCACTGAATGACCTTGCCTGTATTTTCTTATAGATCAACATATCCAGAATTAAGCTAACTAGAGTAGTTAATCGCTCACAGTTAGACCAATTAATCTATGCTCAAAAATGCAGACTATATGCATGTTCAATACAATAATTTATTTTGCTTACATAGACATTGATACTCTCAGTTAGACCAGCAGCTCGTTCTCTGCTCCATGCAGAGGAAATGGCCTGAACGTGCAAGCGAAATGGATTGCCAATGTGTTTCAATTTGCAGCATTGAATGCCTGCTGGCAAAGAGAGTACAAGGAATGTTAAAAGGCAGAGCACAGGAATGCTCATTTGGGGGGGATGAGAAGATATAAACTGGTCACATATTCTTAGTAGTGTCTATAAAAAATTCCCTGTGAAATGGATAAACAGACTGTATCTTTGGAAAGCATGGACAGAGATTTTGTTCATAGTCCAATTTAAATGTTTAAAAGTTTATTAAAAAAAAAAAATCCCCTTTCTGAATCCCTGCTGCTGAAGATAAGCATTCACATAAATCTGCACAAAATGACTCAAATGATGTTTTTCTTAAGCCAAAGTGTAGAATTACATAGATTTTTAGGTCAAAAGTGAAGGATTTTCTAGTGGTTAAGGAACTTAATCTAATATTTAGCAAAATTGGATTTGACTCCCAACTCTGCTGTAAACTCCTTTTATTACACAGGCCTAGATACCTAAGGCTAATTTTTCAAAGCTAATTGAGCATGTAAAGACACAGATAAATACGAGTGGAGTTTTCATAAATGTCCGATATATTTGTACCACCAACTTACTTACTGTTTTAGACAGCAAGGTATCTAAAGATCTGAGCCCTAACCACCTCCTTTCCTGCTGTGGTCTTAGTTCCCCTGCCTGCAAGGGTGTACAATAAAACACAGATGTTTCACAAAGAGGTAGGAGAAGAAATGCATTAAGAATTTGGAAATGGTCAATATACAGCATTGGGAGCTATATAGGTCACTTTGTATAACTGATTTTAGGCATGAAACACCTCAGAAGGTTACATACAGAACTTATAGTTTGCCTGCAAACACAAAATGTCATCAGTCAGGAGAAGGAAGCCTGAGCAACATAATGCTCTCTCTGACACCAATATGCTTGAGGGATTGTTGCTTTACCTCTACCTTTTCTTCCAAGAGTTTCAGATACTTTTCTTGTGCACATTAGTAACTAATTGAATTGATTTTAGTGAAGAAAATACATCGCTAGTGAACAAGAACGGGAAATATTTGTACTGGTTTCCCATGGGCTGTGAGGGAATCTATAAGTATCTAGAGAGATGACATGACCTGTTTTTGATGACATGACCCCTTTTTAACCTATTCCATCTCTTTTTTGACTATAGTTGCTCTAAGTACTCAGACTTTTTCTCATCCCATTAAAAATTTTGAAACCAAACCAAATCCCAAATAGAAAGTGATCGTTGTACTTAGGACTAAGTATGGTCATATTTTGTCCTTGGACTTTTTTTTTGTCATAGCATTTCTGGGGCCTGTGGTGTAGAGGAAATTGTGGAAGAAGGGGAGGAATGCCAGCAGTCAGACTGGGACATAGAATTATATAAAAAGACAATGGGGAAGATATATATGGGCATATCCACATGCATATTAAAAAGTACTTCCTATAAGCTATGTATCCGAAATCTCTGTACAATGTTTGCTCATGTGAAACCCAACTTTTCAGGAGTTTAAAAAAATTTAAAATGAGATTGATTCTAGTAATTTACTCTTTATTAAAATAACTTAATAGAATATGCAACATATCTTACATTATATAATAGAAAATTCAGAGCATCTAGTTTTCCTTCAGTAATGACAAAATCACAAAGCATCCACCCCTAACTGAATGAAAAAAGATAACAGTAGATAAGAAGGATATGATCGATGTGATCTTTACACAGCTAAGAGACACACTGCTTTCCATTTTTAAGCAGGATTCCCCACTAACTTTGGAGACAAAGCTCCTTAGATATGGACAGTACAATATGCCTCTGGGAAATATGTTACAAACCTTCATTTTAAAATAACAGTATCCCTTCTCTAATTGTAATGTGCTTAACTGGAATTTGAAATTATTACAGTAAGTATGTCCATAATGAAATAAAATGTATAAAATATATTACATTATATACATTATATAAATAAATATATTTATATTTCTGAAATTTATGCCAAAAAAACCCCAAAAACAACCTGATAAAAAATAAGGTAGATGCAAATCCACTCCCTTACCCTGATAAACCACAAGCTACATTGGCAAGCTGATATGGAAAGTCTAGATGTATATTTTTTCATTTATTTTATTAATGGAAATATTTTCTGTGACAGATGCATAGTATAATATTTAAATAATTGATAACCCTTCTTCTCTAAATGTTCTTCAAGATATTATCCTGTGTCAAAAGGTTATATTCATGCCCAGCATTTAATATGCTAAATTATGTCACTAAGGCCTTTTTTCAGTTTTGCATTCCTCCCTAGAGTATGATTTTTCTGACTAATAGCTTGTTCAGAATTTCAATAATATACATGCACGTGTATTTTAAAATACAGTTACAAATAGATAGAGTAACTTCTTAAGAATGTTCTGAACCAAGTTCAGCAATACCATGACATGGTTCATGAATGCTTGATTCTTTCCACGACTCACTTCAGTCATGTAGACAGAGGTATCTGGTGCAATACAAGCTGCCAGAGAGTCTCCATGCAAGATGCTTGGCTTCCAGAGCAGCATGGATTATCGAACAGAGTATGTACCATAAGAAGCCTGCAAATTCCTTGAGAATGTCTCAGATGCCCTCAGTGTGTCAAATAATACTGAATATTTGGTTGGCAAAATTAAATTGAGCCCAGAGTATCTGTTGCCAGTGAAAGCACCGTAGGATTTTGTAGACATTTTACCTTTGTCAGTACATCCACATGTGCATACAAATTTAAGTAGGGCACTTTCCTGACTTATCAATGTCTTGTTCTGTGTTCATCTCATTTTGTATCATCCACATAAAAGTTACAGGTCTATTACTCTTTGACTGCCTAGGCTTTATAGTGTCTCTATTGTTAATGGAAAAAGACAGGCACATCTTCACTAATTTAGATATATTTATTTAGATTGCACAAATTACATTGTGAAGGTATATACAGCTCCTAACAAATGACAAATGCACTGTAGATACAAAAGCTAGCTCACAACTACATTTTAGGTAAATGAAGCTCAATGCTATTAGTTGAACCACTGATGCATGAAACAAAAGCTTTCAGAAGTAAGAGTAATAAGTATGGGAAGGGATATGAAGGATCAGAATCATGTTTCATTTTTTAACTTGTTGTAAATCTTCCTAAAGGTCTGATTTTTGGACACCTGCTCACATGGACATATTTCCAACTTTTCATTAGAGTTGCAACAGTAAATTACCCAATCAATAGGAAAAAAATGATAAGTCTTCTGCTCTGAAAAATTATTACTTTTAGTGCAGAGGGGTTTAACAGAATGACAAAATCATTGAAGTAGGGAGGAAACTGTGGAAATTGCCTAATCCAACCCCTCTGCTGAAAGCATAGTGAGCCAGGGTGAGTTGCCCCAGTCTGTGTCAAGCTAGGGATTGAATATCTAGTGGAATGGAGACTCTTCCTCAACCTTTCTGGTCAACATGCTCCAGCACTTAGTAACCTTCATAATAAAAATATTATTTTTATCATATTTAAGTGATGTTTCCTGCATTTTTGGTTGTTCCCATTTCCTCTCATCTCTTTACTGGACGCTGCTGAGAAAGGTCTGACTCTCCTTTCTTTACTCCCCACTCCCAGGTGTTTAAACACAGCGATAAGTGATAACAAACTTTTTCCTCATATGACAGATGCTCCAAGACCTAAATCATGTTCCTGATCCTTTGCTGGACTCACTCCAGTATATCCAGGTCTCCCTTGTACTGGGGAGCCAAGGCCCACACCCAGGAGTTCACATGTGGCCTCAGCAGTGCTGGGTAGAAAGGAAAGATGATCTTCCTTGACCTGATGATGAAGTTTTTACTAGTCCAGCCCAGAATACTGTTGGCCACCTTTGCTGCATCTGTGAAGTTATCTACTTGTTAGCAGTGGGGTAATCCACTTGCAATATTTAACTTTTGGATCCAGAATAAAATTATGAGTTATGGAGTGTTGGTTTTGATTTTTTTTCTATTTTACTGTAGTGTGTTTTATCAGAAAATTAAATAAATAATTTGCTTTAAAAAGAAAATTTTAAATTGTCATTTAGGATAAATCATCCACTAGATTAACAGTTAATTGATCAAAAAATAGATATTAGTAATGCTTTACAAAAAACAATGCAATTGAAAAACACAATACAAATAATTTATGATATCTTTGATTCAACCCAGGATGTAAATTAGTAGTTCAGACAATTTACCTTACTTGCACAGATTATTGGTTCATTAGCATCAATATCCTGTCTTTGGCAGTGTTGCTGAATGTTGATTCACAAAAACACTTCACCCAGCAACTTTCCTAATTTATCTAGGCAGCTGTGCTATGCCTTTTGTGAACAGAAAACCACTTTATGCTATATATAGAGATGAGTTAATGTCTTTCTATACAATGTTTGATCCTCGTCTTTTAGAGCACATCATCACAAATTCCAATAGTTCAAACAATTAGTCAAAAATATAAGGGAGTAAGCTACAGCCACATATCCATATTCTTATAAATGTATATTAAACTGTATGAAGCAGATTCAAAAAATAACAAGAAGCAATGTTAAATGTTAATAAATAGGTTTTATTTTAAAAGAGTCTTGGAATATTCTTTATCTTACTGTGGATTAGAATGATTAGAGGGGAATGGAGTGTCTTGATTAGGTAGCACAGGATGTTTTTAATATCACTATCCTATATGGCATGAAAATCAAAGTCTTGAAGTTTAAGTTTAGGCTATGGAAAAGTTTCTATCTTTTAACAAGGAAAGCTGTAAGTCAAAAACCACTTCATAATATGTATTTACCACTAGATATTAATGAAATAAATAACCATTAGCATTTTTAGCAGATAATTGTCATTTGACTATTAGTACAGGAAGCATTATAATAGCAGAGGAGTGTTCTATTGCCTGTTATATGTAAAAACAAACAAAACAAATTGAACAAACCCCACAGAACAGAGGATTAAAACAGATTTCAGACTTTTTCCTTTTCTTAAGGCTTTGATCTTAAGAAACTGTATTTCTTAAATGCTGAATGATCTTCTTCCACCCAAACTGAGAAAAATCAAAATCTCCATGTGGAAAAGTAAATAGTTTGATTCCAGTTATGGTTCATGTACAACACAGAGAATACAAGTACCTAGAATAAAAGGTCATGTGATCTTTTTCTTGCAACTTAATTGTTAACATTATTGGTACTGGTACTAAGCTTACATCATTAAATAGTATGTTAGATTTGCATTACATCAGTTGATTTTCCATGCATCTTGTTGGTTGTTTATGACTATCTCTCCTTTATTATTTATTCATATTAGAGTGTCAAAGTATGTTTGTTGCAATATTTTAAACTAAAAATTCCAAAAATTAGTGAGGAAAGTACATAATCCCTTGTGAAGTTCATGTTCCTGAAATAACTGAGAAAGTGCATTTCAGATACATATAGCAAGCTTGCAGTGATTGCCAAGGAGACATTGTCTGAGCTGAAATTATTGAATTCACACATCTTAGATGACATTTGGCTTTTTAAAACTCTAATATTTTCCATTTAATTCATTTTCTCTAACATTAGTGAGGTAATTAAATACAGTTACAGGAATGTCTCTCTCAGCACTGCAATTATCAATCGGCAGCACTGTTTCTTTTACTGTGTTGGCCTTTCAATAGTGAAGAAAAATAATAGTTCAACAGCTAATTGAATGTTAATTCATAGATCATTCAGTGTTTGGCAGGCTTTTTATCTGCTTAAATGGAGTGCTCATTTTCCATAAAATTTAATTTCCTCACTTTTAAATTTTTCAGGTACTACCATTTGCTGTTTTATTAAAAGTAGAGAAAATAATCCACCCCACAAAAATAAAAAAAGCCTCATGAAACTTTGCATTGTCGGGATTGAACAAGGAGGAAGTAGGACACATATCTCTTAAAAAACTAGATGGATGTCATATAGTAGAGATACGGAGCTACTAGTAATTAAAGTAATTCAGCTTTTGACTTCTATTGAATTATCATTTATGAAAGAAAGTAACATTAAAATTCTGATAGAAGAAAAAAGCTATTTAAAAAAATAGTATGTGCAAGTCTTAGAGACAAAAATGAAATCAGAAATAGAATCAAAAGAAGAAAAAAAAAGAAAACAAAATTATAGAAAAATATAAATATAATCTAAAATGCAAGTGATTTAAAGAATGTGTTATGTTTTGATTGTTTATTTTTTTCACTTATTATTATGGGACTAACTGTCCCAGACTAATTTACTAACACTAATGAATTTAGGTTTGTAACATTCCAGTAAAACAGTGTCTAAGACCTTTACAGTCCCAGCCCCACAGAATAAAAATAATTCTTCATTTTCAAATATTTTCTGTTTTACTGAAAAAAATGCATATATCTCTTCTCTTATCAGTATGTCTAATGTTCTACAAAAGAATTAAACTGTATCAAAACAGTGATGGATGTAAAAAATATGTTGGGTTCTTTTTCTTAAGCATTTCTCTATTTTCCCTTTAATATTTTAATTTAAAATTAAAGAAATAGTTGTGCATTTATATTTTATTACTTGAATCCAGTATGAATTTTACTTGACTAACGCATGAAAGCTGTATGCCTTTCCAAGGTTTTTTATTTGATTCATCCTCAGCCTGTTCTAAATGACAAAAAAGATTCTTCGTTTTTACCTTGCTAAATGAAAGTCAAAAGACAGAGTAGATACTGAAGGAGACAAAAACTAGTCTCTGTACTTATTAAAAGATATCCAAATGTAACAACTGATAAATTTATTAAATAAGAATAACATACTTTTCCTAACAATAACAAATTGTAATACCATACATAATAACATTAACTCTCCTAAATAATTACTTGCTAACTAGTTTAGTTCATCTTGCAAATATTTGCTGTTAGATTTAATTTAAATTTTCTTTTTAATTAATACTCATATATTTTCAAATACAGTTCTGCACATTAGTTTGTTTGTTTTTGTCCTGTAGTACCTGAATGTTGATATTTCTTCTAGTAATTGTAATTCTCTGAGGCACTGACTCAGCACACACCTGAGATTAAGTTAACTAAACAAGACAGGAGAAACTGCTAGACGCAACATGAGAAATTGCTGGAAGTCATAAATAAAAGAGTGAGAAGTAAACAAGAGTTACAGATAGCACTCTGAGGTACTGAGCGGTGGCTTAGGGAGAGGTTTGAGAAAAGTGGCCAAACATAACACGCATCTGAATGAGAGCACTGGATCTTAGGGAGAGCAGCAAGGCAAGCACTGCCTCAGTAACCCCCCCTGAGGAAGGGGCGGTCTAGGTACCAGCACTAGATAAACCAAATCTGGACATGAGCACAGCAAAGCTGGAATCAACGGGCTGCTTATTTAGGAGTAGACAAGGGCAAAGAAAGAGAGATATTAAGAAGTAAAAAGTAAGGTCAAGAAACGGGAAAAGGAATGGTAAGATGCTGTTGTGGTTTAACCCCAGTCAGTAACCAACCACCAAAGAGCTGCTCACTCAGTCTCCCACCAGTGGGGTGGGGGAGAAAATACAAAAAATTAAAGGCAGAAAACACATGGGTTGAGATCAAGACAATTCAACAGGGAATGCAAAAGCTGCCCACACAAACAAAGCAGCAGGGCCCTGTCATGTGCAATGGTTACTTGGGAAGACAAAAACCATCACTCCAAACATCCCCCTTATGTTCTTTCTTCCTCCCAGTTTATATGCTGAGCATGAAGTCATATGGTATGCAACATCCCTCTGGAGTCACTTTTCCCAGCTGTGTCTCCTCCCAACCTCTCAAGCACCCCCAACTTCATTGCCAGTATGGCAGTATGAAAAGCAGAAAAAGCCTTGGCTCGGTGTAAGCCCTGCTCAGCAATAACAAAAACATCACTCTGTTATCCACCCTGTGTTTAGTACAAATCCAAAACAGAGACCTACACAGCCACTGTGAAGAAAATTCACTCTACCCCAGCCAAAACCAACATAATGCAAATGTGACTGGGGCTACTTAGGGATCCCTGACAAGCATTCCTGTCTTACAACTGATGACTGCAATTTAAATCAGAATAAACCAAAATTGTGGCTCTGACCATGCAATATTTTTCAAATCATCTTCCAGGGCCAGGGTGACCCAGTGTGCTTTCTCTAGCTAGCAGGGGAACACCAGGACCAGACAGACTGAGCATCCTGATAGTGCTGTCTCAGTGTCTGATTTGGGCCAGATGTCATCAGCATCTACCCATCCCATCTGGATATCTTACATGAAATATGCTGGGAAATAAAATCAAGATTGAGATGCATATACACAGTAGTGTCATAAGAATAGCTGTGCAACTAGCATAGCTTCAATATTTTAATCTCCCAAAGGAAATGGTAATTACAACTCCTATTTCAAATATTCACAGTAAGATCAAGTACTACTTTCTTATTATATTATCTTGTTAAATTATTATCTCTGGATTCATGCTATAAAATACACATAATATATAGCAATACTAACTGCTGCTAAATTGCCCCATGTGTAAACCATGAGATTCATTCCCCCTGAAAAGAAAATTAGTGAGGGGTAGCCTCTTAGCATGAGGGAATAGCTGTTTGTAGAGCCTATTTAAAATTGAAGATCGGAAAAGTGTATCAGTGTAACTAATAGTATGGTGTGCTAGACTTTTCATTTTTGGTGAAAAAATATATGATATTTGACTGAAAGTGTTGAAATTTATAGCTATCATTATATGTCTCATTATTTTTTTAATTCTTATAATTATCTAAATGAAATTCTGTACCACAGCTGTTTTCCCAGGTAAGACTGGCTTTTATTTCAGTATATTGACCCAAGAGGAGCTTACATTAAAAACATTGTCCTTAAAAACCCCCTTAATTTCCAAGCAAAAATGACATCCTAAACAACAATTCATCTTTCGTTGTATTTATTTTTTGGTGTTTTGTTTGTTTATTTTATTGTTGTTTTAGGCTGGATTTTTTGGTGGGGCTTTTTTGTTTGTTTTGAGAGGTTTTTTGGTTGGTTTGTTTGCTTGTTTTTTTCACAACTTTCTTCAGAAGGATCAGGAAAGAGTATCTTATGAGCCCTATTTTTTCCACTCTAACTGCTGCTCAAGGGTGCCCATACCACCAGAACAAAAGACTTTCATCATAATTCCTGTAGCATCTGTACAGGAAACATCAAAGTGAAGCTTAAATTTAAAAAATATATATTTATTTACACAATTTTTTGAAATGGGGACAGGAACTAAATTTTGTTTTGAGGATAGAGTATTATTATCTGTTCCTGTTTCATGTAAGGAAATGTTCAGGAACTTGTGAAGACCCTCAAAAAGGAAAGCTGCATTTATTCAATAAAATAATATTTATATGAAAAAAAAAATATTGCATAGATATAGAAGCTTTTTTAAAATTTTGGATCATAAAGAAAATAAGCTTTTCTCTTATTTTTATGCTTAATATCGGTGACATATAGTACATAGCACACTGGTACTCCACAGAGATCTTTGTCTACATAAAGAAAGCATAGACCACATACGAAAACAAAGAGTATATTATAAGAAAACAAGGAGGTAAAGAGGTTGTCCAAACAGTTTCTAAAACCTGTCTATATTTCTAAGAAAACTTTCTCTGTGTTTGCCTTGAAACGACAGGAATTCTCATCAATTATTTATTCTTTCAAGGTCAATTGTATACTTCTTTGAAGAATATCTTCACCTGAATAAAGGATTTAGTTATAACAATTTTTTTTACCTATCATAATACTTGGAAAGTGCACACTAACCCCATCCCTCTATATGATTTTTTGACAGTAAACTAGCAAAAAACGGCTGCTTTTGTTATACCCTAAATCAAGGGAAAAATTTTGAGTTGATCAGGGTGTTGAATTCAAGCACTCATCATTCCTGAAACACAGGGGATGCTAATGAGTTCAGTTTTCCTGATGAAAGATATATTAGTAGTAGTAGTAGTATGATTATGATAATGACTATGATTATAATTATTATTATTATTATTTATTCAAGAGCATTTTGATCCTATTTGTTAAGGGTAATATACTTATGAGAGTGTTTAAGACTTAGTGTGCACTGCATAAGCATTGCTAGAACCCAACTCAGTATGTTTGTAGGTGAATGTGAACTATTGTTTGCTGCGTATTGTCATGTACCATCTAAACAGGAGATGGGAATGTAGAGATAATTCCAGATCCTCTCCCCCAACATCAGACAGAAAGAACCGGTTGTCTCCATGAGACTGTGCTGTCTCTTCTGAAAGAATATAAAAAATCTGTGTGCTCAGAAGCTCAACAGTGGGAAACTCTCTGAAACTGAGTGTCAGCAGTCAAATTCCCCACCATGTGCCTTCCGGGGTATTGTGCTCTGCACGAGCACTTGATAAAAGTCTTTGCCTTAAAGCACAGTAGTCCTTGTTCTATGTACGTGCAGTTTGCCTATTACCAGCAGCTATTATGATGTTCTAAAAATCCTAAATAAGAAAAATATATGGCAATGATTTTAGGAGTTACTGCTCAAAAAAAAAAAAAAAAGGAAATTATTTTAGGAATTAACAAAAAAAAAAAAAAAAAAAAAAAAAAAATTAACATTTGGAAAATTAAATATAGAGGAGCTCACCCAGGGAGCTCAGCTTACCACTCAAGCTAACATTTTAGTATAAATGTCAAACTATTGAGCTCTATATATTTGTGAAAGCAAGAGACAGCAGAAAACCTAACTGATAAAAAGTGCATGGGAATGAGAAATGGATTTTGGGGGGTGGCAGTAAAGAAATTTGGTATTGAATCAGCTATTCTTTTCCAAATTATACCAAAGTGTTAAAATCCATCAAATAATGGGGAATTTTTGATAGCACATTTATCTGTGCCTTCAGTTTCAAACCACTTTGCAAAAGAACAGATGGAAACGTAGCTTAAAAGGAGGAAAGTATACATTTTTGGCTTTTAAAGCTCGGATTAAAAAAATAAACAGAAATATGAAGTTGCTTTAAATATGTTCAAAACCAACAAAATTTCCGATGAACAACTGAATTTATTTAGAAATTAAAGATATCCCTATCTTTTAACATGTAAATTTGAAAAAGAAATATTGATATATTTTGTCCTGGCTGATGAGTTGGACTATCTCTATAGGATTAAATCAAGTTATTAGAAGAATGAGGAAAATGTTTTCTGTCTTGAAAGCAAAAATCATTCTTTTGCAAAGCCTAGGAGCATAAAGATTGAGAGATGATATGATCACAGTTATGAGTACAATCACAGCCTAAGTACTAGCCAGATAAAAAATAACATAGTATGAAACAAAACAGTTGGAATGGTTTCCCCAGCAATCTTTCTGTTGAATTGCAGAGGTATGAATTTGTTGGATGGACTGTCAGATTATCTGGAGCACAGGTCTTGTGAGGAGCAGCTGAGGGAGCTGGAGGTGTTTAGCCTAGGGAAAAGGAGGCTCAAGAGAGACCTTATCCGTCTCTTTTACCTACTTGAGAGGAGGCTGCAGTGAGTTGGAGGTCCATCTCTTCTCTCAGGTAACAACTGACAGAACAAGAGGCGATGGTCTCAAATTGCCCATGGGGAGGTTTAGATTGGATATTAGGAAGCATTTCTTCACTGAAAGGGTGATCAGGCATTGGAACAATTTGCCTAGGGAAGTGGTGGAATCACTATCCCTGGAAAAGTTGTAATCACTAGCCCTGGAAGTGTTATAAAAACCCATGTGGATGTAGCACTTAGGGACACAGTTTAGTGGTGAACATAGTGGCAGTAGGTTAATGGTTGGACTTACAGGTTTTTTCCAATTTTAGTGTAGCTATGATTTTATGTGCCATTACATGGCACATAACGCTAAAGAACCCAGCTTCACATTACACCAAGGGATGTTTTTGTTGGGATTTTTTTAGATGAGTTCTACTTTACCATTTCATGTCAAGATATCTGTGAGAAAGTTACCTATATATTAGAAAGCTAATACAGACTAGAATTCATGTATTAAAGATGTGACCCAAATAAACATCAGAAATTTATAGCGGATGAATCAGTGGGTAAGGAGATATTTTCAGTTTGGAGATATTCTTTCTCCATTAGCAGCCAGAGTACTTATTTTTTTCCTTTATCATCAGCATGGGGAGAAAATACTGCCCTTTCCTATCTTAAGTTGTTTTGTGTGATTGATTTATAAGGCACAAGATGTAAAAATAAGGTTATGCAGAATTCAAACCTTATTTTTTTGCTATTTGCTTTTATTTATGAATGTTTATGCTTAAATACTTGAAAAAAACCCCTTTTCACTAAAAACAAACAAAAAAAGTCATTAAAATTTAAAAAAAAAATTCTTAAAAAAAAGTTGTCTTTAATTTCTTTTTACAAAATATATATGTCCATTATTTCGCTGAGTTATTTTCTTGACAATGGTTTGGTGATTTTTAAAATGTGTAATTTCTTAAGTTACACTTCTTCATTAGACGTTCTCCACTGAGCACGTTGTCAGAATGTAGATGGCTTAGTTCCCTGAAGAATGTATTTGACAAAGAGAAAGTCCCTTTTTGGAGGGCATTATTGACTAGATCAGCTTCAAATTAGCTGATTGTCAGCTTCTTGTTAGAGGTGCAACCATTGACCCTTGGCCTCAGGTATTCTATTTCGTGGTTATGGATTTTATGACTGCACTGGGTCAGTCAGGATTTAATTTTCTTCACAGGAGCTCATATAAGGCTGTGTTTTAGATTTGTCACCAAAACAGTGTTGATAATACAATGTTTTAGCTCTTGCTAAGCGATGTTTGTGGAGTATCAAGGCCTTTACTGTTTCCCAGTCTGTCCCACCAATGAGCAGGCTTGGGGAGAGAAAAGACTGGGAGGGGACACAGATGGTACAGCTAATCTCAACTGACCAAAAGGATTTTCCATGCCATATGGCATCATACCCATCAAGAAAAGCTAAAAGGAGGGAGTTTTTTTCAACATAGCCGTTGTTCAGGGCATTACTGGATATCAGTCTGCTCAGGGGAGGTGGCGAGCGATTGCATTAGCATCAATTGGGATTTATTGCAGGTTGGTGTGCCGGGCTTTTTTGCTCCTTCATCTATTAAACTGTCTCTATCTCAACTTTTCACTTTCTCAGTTTTGCCCTTCCAGTTCTGTCTTCCATCCCACTGGGGCAGAGTGAGAGAGCAATTGGGTCAGGGATAACCTGCCGGTTGTGGTCAGCTCACCACAGTCACAAAACAGTAACTGTCCGATGGACGTTTCCAAGCAGCTGTTTAAGAAAATTGCAAGTGCTTGTTCTTCTTAGATCACTTTAGTAAGGCTCAGTGAGCATCTGCATCTGCTCTTTTTGGGAAAACACTACCCCTCTCTCAATATTGGCTCTGTAGAGTCACAGAAAACTGATCAAATCCAAAGTGAATGAGAATCCTGTCACTCATCAGCATTGTGAGATTCTACTTACCTGTCTGCTTCTGTCAGAAGCAAAGTGAGATAAGGAGACACAGGTGTCTTGGAATATTTCAGAATAGGCAGATAATTTTCTCTTTTCATTGAAAGTGTCTTAGCAGTTTTGACTCTGCTGCCATTGAAGTCATGTTACCTAAAATCTGGTGATGTCTGAAAATCTTGAGAGTTTTATTCAGTCTTTTATAATTAACTACTGCATACATTACTGGAGACCATTTCACTGACTGAAGAAAATGCCACATGAATGTTGTACTCTTCTAATGACAAAAGAGATCACCTCCCACAGTGGCATGTGACAAATAAAGAAAAAGGTTTCCTGGCAATCCATATAATTCATGAGCAGTGGCATTATGCTTTCCACCTTTCTTTTTCAGTACTATGGTTAGAAAACTGATTCTGATTTTGGTTAACTGTCACATTACAAAAGAATTCTAGAACTGCTCAGTTAAACCAATGGATTTGCTTTCTTCTTCCAGGATTCAAAATGTAAACCTGAGATTACATCACCTTTTTTTCCATTCCTTCTTTTTTTACTTGATTATAGCCTGTGGCAGATTTATCTTCCTCCTAATTTTCCTTACCATGTGCAATTTTTCACTACAATTCCCTTTCTTTATGCTCTTTTTCCCCATTATTCATTTGCTTTCCTTCCATTATCTGTGTAAATGATAGGATAAAAACAAAAATAAAGGTTATAGAAGACAGAAAACAAACTGAATAATCAATTTTTAATTAAAAACATATGTTATCTATTTGGTTAGATATATTTTTATGTGTATGTATATAAGGCTTTCAAAAATACACCTTTCATATAAAAAAATCCACATTTTCAAATGTAAATTATTTATTTTTTCAGTCATGATCAAGACATTAAAAACGTGCATATATATATATATTACTGTATATCCATTGGCCCTTACTAAAAGTGGAAAAATACACAATAGGTAAAAAACCACTTCAATGAGAAGAGAAAAACTGAAACAGTAACATTTTCTTTCTCTTTATTCTTAATTAACAACACTGTTTAAGATGTGCAACAAACCTGTCAGGTTGGAAAACTGACTTGTCAGATCATTACAAGAGAATATGAACTTTTTTATTCAAACAGACAATAAAGTCAACTATCAGACAAAATGATATTCAGTACCAGAAGATTACTTCCACTCTGTTCATGTATATTCATTCTTGAAGTGGTCATTTGTAAATTACTCTTCTAAATTTGTATTCTGAGTGACGAATTGAGTAGAATAAGTCTACTCCAGAATAAATTCATGTTCTTCTCAGAATGACATCACAAATTCAATTTAAACTAGTGACAGCCTGTCCGTACTACACCTGCATACTGTGAGAAATTTGCTCTGTGAGAAGCAATTAGAGAAATAAACTTGGCTTGCAAGTTTCAGTCTATGTTCTGATTGAAAAGTTTGAAATTGAAAGTGGTTCTGTTCCTTATTTAAGCACTTCTATTTATAGAAGTGTTGGTACAATAAATGATCTTTCATTTAATTTACTGTACTGTCTGTTCTGCCATTCTCTCACCAAATTAGCATATTACAGCATACAGGATTTGGTATAATCAAATTCAATTAAAAATATGTGGTTTTAACATGATTCTTCTCTATTTTTCTAAAGAAAATGATTTAACAAAAGTTCTAAATTGGTTGTAAAACACCTTGGTGGCATACATTAATTAATTCATCAAAGGAAAAAATCCAAATGAATGGTTTTTAAGTCTGTTCTTTCTATTTATTTTTAGTATATATCTAAATAAGCAGTGACTAATATTAACTGGAGGAGAAAAAAAGGGACAAGTTATTTAACAAGAGATTAATTTAATTTAATTTATTTTAATTTAATTTAATTTATGTTTTTTTATTTTCTGTCAACTCTACTAAGTCCATTATTCAATACACTCTGAAGCACCAGTGTCTGGCTAAGCAGAGTAAAATGCTTAGTCTAAGATTCTGGTTCTTCAAACATGGATTGATAAAAAAATTAAAATCTCTCTATGTATGTGGTTTATAAATTACCAGTGCTCAAATTCATCATTTCAGTGAAGATGTGGGCCCTAGTCCTGTCTGAAGGACTAGAGGGCTTCTTTTTTTCTGTCTGTATGAGTGATGCCGTTACAAAAATAGTCCCTTGCTTTCCCCATGAACGTGCCCAGCCCAGGAAAGCAGCAAAGCACAGAAACCCTCAATCTCTGCTCCCGTCCTTGTCACACAGCAGATAAAGCTCTGCCTTTTATTACATAAATCAATAATCCAACTGCAACTGATAGTCTTGTTAGTAATCCTTCCATTGTACACAGCAAGTATCTAGCCTAAGACGCTGGAAGCATGCACAGTCCGAGTCACCCAGACAGATATTTACTCTTTCATCTTTCCATGATTTTATTAAATTGTCACCTGTCTCAGGATGACTGTGACTTTCTTCTGGGAATTTCAACCACTCATCTTAACATTGCTGTCAGTTTGCTTTTTACAGCAATAATGTTAAGACTGGAGTATTCTGACGGGTTTTAGGTGTCACGGGAAAGGCAAACAGTGGTGGAAGGCACTGTGATCTGAGTGAAAATATTCTTTCTTGCTTCTCCATGATGAACCCGGCCAAGCAGTCCATGACCGCCTATGATGGATAGACCACAACTGGAGGAAACTGCAGCAGGTTGCACACCAAAAAGGTGCACAGGGATGGAGTGCTTTACTGAGTGAGAAAGAATGCTCCAGCTGTAAGGAGGACCTACCTGGTTGCAGCAAAATCACAAAGCCTTCTGTAAGTTTAGGAAGGTTTCAAGTTCAAGAACCTGCCAACTGATAGCCAGTCTTTTTGAACTGAATCTTTCGCAAGTGCTCGATCTTTCGGGGAAGTGCACAGTGACCTCCTACACCGTGTCTGGGATTACATGGTCATGATGTAGAACTTTTTTCTGGACTGGGTGAACTTCAACTACAGGATTCTTCAGTCCTGCTGGAAGCTGAAATTCTTGACCAAGTTTGAAGATCTTGGTCAGGCTGTATGAAAAAATGCTATTCAGTGAAGTTTTGTGGCTATATCTGAGATAAAACTGAGTGGGCTTGGTCAGATTTCCATTTCCTAGAACATCCTTCATGCTGGTTCTTCACTGACTGGTCACTTCTTGCCAGCTGTCCTCTTACATCTTCTGCTCTCAAAAAGCTCTGAACTGTGATCTCTCTAGAGTGATCAGTCCTCTGCAATTAATTAACTTCTGTATGGGAACCCTACCAAAATCCCCCTACAACTTAATTTTTCTTCCTGAAATTTTACTCATTTTGTGCAGTGAAAGGCTTTTCAATATTAATATAAGAAGAAGAATGTACCATATCAAAAGTATTCTGGAGAGTCCTTCCTTGGGAAAGATCCTATGAAAAGTCGGTGAGTAGTTACTGCAATGTATTTTGGGACTCTGGCCATTGCATCGCAGTACCAGGATACTAACACAGATCACCATCTGCAATCATTTCATGTAGAAGTTTTTTTATTTGTTTATTGACACCCCTGAAGAGCTAGCCAGTACATTTGATATGGGGCAGTGGTTATTGAAGAAATTTGCAGAAATAATTGTTAATATTACAAAATACCCATTAATATTTCAATGCCCATACCCCCTTGCCATGGTTTAACATCAGCTGGAAAACAACACAGCCCCAGACACCCCATCTCCCAGGTGGAATAGGGGAGAGAATTACAAGGGTAAAAGTAAAAGAAAACCTACATTGGTTCAGATAGAGAGAGTTTAATATGTAAAGCAAAAGTTGTGTGCACAAGCAGAGCAAAATAAGGAATTCATCCACCACTTCCCATGAGCAGGTAGGTATTCAGCCATCTTCAGGAAAGCAAGGCTCCACTCTACATGACTGTGACTTGGGAAGAAAAAGCACCATCACTCTAAATACCCTCCCTGATCCCACCTTTCTCCTTCTTCCCCCAGTTTCCTATGTTGAGCGTGATGCCGTATCATATGGAACGTTTCTTGGGTCAGCCAGGGTGCACCCCCAGCCTACTCACCAGCAGAGTGGTACAAAAGCAGAAAGAACTGGACTCTGTAAGCACTGCTCAACCATAACAAAAATATCTCCATGTTGTCAATGCTATTTTCAGCACTAATCAAAAACTCAGCCCTGCACAAGCTACCGTGAAGAAAACTAACTCTCCCCCAGTCAAAATCTGCACACCCTTTCTTAGACATTTCCAGATTTTTTATTTAATTAAAGATATCATCTTACTTTATTTGACAAACCACGCCATTAACATTTGAACAAACACTTGGTGCCTGGTTTTTTCAGCCGTTTCCACTGCATAAAACTTGGTCATGATTTCTGACTTGTAATTAACTTTTCATTAACATTGATCACGCAGTTAATCTCAGGAAATTTTACGTCTTTTATCATTGGAAAACATTCAGAACTACTCAAGCAAGCAAGTATTTTGTCCACCCTTACCACAGTATGAAAAAGACACAGCAGTTAATTTTATGTTATTGAATTATCGGGCAGTGTTTCTAATAAAAGAGTAGAAAAACAGTAGGGTGCATCAAGCTGGTTGATGAGAGCTCAAAATAGGGGTGAGTAGGAGCAGAGCACCAGAGACAGATAATCTTACAAGTGATTAGGCTCTTTATAAATCGATCTAATTTTGTTTTTCTTCTAATGTCTCTTTTTCATCTTATTTCCTCTATGACTTCCCTGAAGTTTTTCTCCAGTTTGTCAACTCAGAAAATTTTATCGGTCATTCTTTTTCTATTTATGTTCCATTATTTTGAATCTCTCTTTTTTCCCCCTCAAATTATCCTTCCAGATGTATTCTGCTCCTTAATTTTTCATCAACATCTCGTCTATAGATTTACTTTCTGTATGTAATATTTTTATTTATGAACATCAGATTTCTGACTCTCTTGTTTCATTTAAAAACATTCTATATTACCATATGTCACCAGCCAACAATGTTCACAATTGCCTCTTGCACTGTGATTAAATTATTTCCAGTTCTTCAGAAGGAAAATAATGGATGTCATGCAAACAGCATTAAAAAAAAAAGCCACACAGAAAAAATCTGAACCAGCCAAGGCATGGAAGAGACAATCAAAGTCTCTAATTACTTTGTGTCTTTTTGAAAGGACTACACACACCAGAGCTTATATATGTTACTTCATATGTGATTTATGCTGAAAAGACCTTACAAAAAATATCAGCAGTCAGCTTTATTCCACAAAAGTTTTTCACCAAAAATGGAGAGTTTAGGTATATGAAAGCCTTCACAACCTTCTAAAAACTCTTCATGCATTTACACATCAAAATCTCTCCAGTTATTCTACGCATTGTTTTAATAATCAGATCTGTTGAGCTATGTACACAAGTTCCATATTAAAATGCAATTAGATGTTAAGATGAGACTAATTATAGTTTTATGTTTAATGAGTCAATCACAATTGCATTTGTATAACTGCAGTCTAAAATACTTCACTTGCATTTTGATAGATATTCTTGGAATGAAATGAAAAAAACAACATTAGAGAGATCGAGAAAGTATTATGTAGTTTATCCATTGATCTCTGAAAGTTTAATAGAAATCATTCCGGCTTAAATATATTTTTCAAGATTTTTAAAAAGTTATCTCAGTCCTTGGTATAAATAACCACAAGGCTTCTGTTTTTTGAAGATTAGATGAAGATACCTAATTCTTGATCTCATCTTGATTTGATCTCTCTTGATGGGATAGTCTAATTTGATAGAGATTGCAAAAAATTAACAGCGTATTTTCCCCTAAAAGCAGGTTAGGATAACTGAAATTATAACTGTTTGGATTCAGTATTGGATTCAACATGTTTGGATTCAAATTCAGGACTGAAAATGGACGAATATAAAAAGAAGAAATAATGAAATGGTCTCATCAAACTAATTGCTAAAAACTTTGCATCCTGATTTTTCCAGTTTCTAAGAATTTTAAAAGAAATGCTTATAATCTGTAAATAGATTATTTATTACTTTTCAGATTGAGTGAAATACTTTGTAGAACTCAAAATGTTCTCAGATAATTTTCATCATCTGAGAAAAATGTATTTTAGAACATTCCAAGACTTTTACTAATCACATTTTCTTCAACCATAAAATTAAGGAAACACATTCTTAGCACAATTATTTAAATATTCTTATGTATGTAGGTAAATAAATAGCTATATATATTACCAAACCATACAAACAGTTATCAAAATAGGCTCAGAAGGACAATCCATGACAGGTGTTCGTGCCTAACTTCCCTAAACAGAACATGGTAACAGCTACGTGCTTCAGAAAATAAAACCAGGAATTGAAACAAAGAATATCAGCTCTGGCCTGTAGGGAAATACCAAGGAGGCAAAACTACCTTAAGTCTCATATTCCCCAATTATTTAAGCCTCCCACCATAAAAATCCTCATTAATCAAAATCTGCCTCTATTGGCTTTGACTGAAGTAATTTTCTTCACAGTATCTGTGTTCTGGGTTGACTTTGGCATGGGCTGATTCTTAATTCCTATACTGCATCATGATAGGGAGACAGAAGTCAGAATTTAAAGTGTTAAAATAAATGTAAGGTGTATTTGATACCCATAACTTTTAAATATCTTCTGCAATTGCAACACTCAGAAAAGAAAAAAGAAATAAAAATGAAACTAAGAGTAATACCTTTTCATTTCCAGTGAAAACTAGATTGCTTAGAATAAAACATGCCTTCTTAAATTTCTGTATATTTCTTTTAAATTGAGTTATTTGGGTGTAAGCAATAGTGAGATATTGGGTAATACCGTAAAATATAATCTATTTTAGGCTTGACTCCATCTGGGAAATGAGTGCAAAAACCCATTTCTAATCAGCCTACTCTGGCTATAATTTTTTTGTCTGTTTTCCAAATGGTAAGCAGAAATGAAAGAGAAAAAAAAATTCAAACATAGTGGAAAATACCTAAATTATAGGAAAGAACAGATTTTCTCAATAGTACAATTTAAAATTTTAGTCCAGACAGGGAAGTAGAAGATGAAAGAAGGCTTCAGATTGAGGGGAACATCCTATGTAAAGATGACTTCATCAACGTCTCATTGCATACCTGTCTGAACTGCAATACTCCTCTTAAATCAGCAGAAATTAAATTATTCTACTCAGTAGGTTTTTGGTTGGATTCAAATATGAAAGTTCATAAAGAAAAAATATTCATAAGCAAAATCAGTCAGGGAACAACTATGTAAGGTTCATTGCTGTTAAAAGAGTATGAGATAATGCTAGATAATTCATATAGCTTCAGTGAATGCCACAGTATCTAACCGACATGGAAAATATATTTGGCTGCACACCTAAGTATATAAGATGTATTCATTGCCTTTACGGGGAAAGTAATGTAATTAACACCTTATCTAACAAGATTTGGACAAAGATTTTTTAAGATGAATGCTGAAGCTGTACCTCTAGCATCCTTCTTGGTTACTTGGGGGTGTTTTTTCAGTAAAGATAAATTCTGCACATTATTGCTGCAGCTCAGCAAGGTTAATCTTGCATAGTGAGCTGCTGTAGAGTAAGACTTCCCATGCAAAACATGTCACGTTTTCTCTCTGCACCATCATGACATCATGGAAGATAAATCTTGTGGAAGCCTTATAAACGTGGACAGTTACACTGGCATTATTAAATGTATTTGTTCCTGGAAATTGTCCATGAGTCCCCAAAAAAAGCAGAGGAGCTCATTTATGCTGAAATCACCTTAAACCATAGGACAGCAATCTTGTTATGCCCACACTTGGCCTTTAATCCTGGCTGCAAATGATATAATGACTTTTTAAGCCTAAGACATAAATAATGTTTCTTGAGCAGGGGTGTTTATTCTCTCATTTCAAAGTACCTAGGAGAATGAGGGTAATTTTCATACTACAAAACCGAGGTTACTTCCTGCAAGGCTGGACTGTGGCTTGAGTATATAAAGGATTGTTTGAAAATGCGAAGGTGCCTGGGAGAGGCGAAGAATCACATTTGGTACAGCCTCATTTATAACATCTCTCAGAAGTAATCCCTACAGTGAAATAACCCCTGAAGCACATTTGGCCATTATCTTGGACAGATGATTGTTGGAACAGCCCAAGGCAGAGGCAGGGAGTGAGCAGGAAGCAAATCATAAGGATGGACTTCATCACTCAAACGTGCTTCCCCAGCCTTTTTTTATTTAGCAGAGTAAACATGTTTACTCTACATTTTTAAAAGTCCTGTGCATAAAAGTGTTCAAAATGCATTGTATGTGATATTGTTAAACTCTTATATTTTTCTTGTTTTTGCAGAAACAAAACAAAAAGACATCCAATGGAAAAATGAAAATTTAAGAGCACTTTTTTTGAGAGCCACTGAGTCATTTCTTTTTGCAGTTGGTGAAATATTACAGCACGAAAGGCTGTACATCTTATCCTGGAACAGTTTTCTGGTACGTATTCTGCATACACTGTTCTGGCAGCTCCATTTTGATTCCTTCAAAATAAACATCTCTGAATTTATAAAACAAAATAATAAAATACTTATATTAATTACAATTTAAAACTTCAATAGAAGAAAAAAAATTAAAAGTTTAGGATTAGAAACAAGACATTTTGAGAACACCAAAAAATAAAGCAGGTATACAAATGAAACCTTTAGAATTAACCTGTAGTGAGACATTATTTGAGATCTTAATTTCTGCATTTTTTATTAAGGATCTCTCTAATCAGGAGCCCAGTGAAGAAAAGACTGCTTCAACTCCACATGCCCATATCAAACAAGGAAGAAGGCTGAGCATGAATTCCCAGCAGGCATGTGAAGAAATAGGCATGTACAACACAGACCTGCAAAAACACACAGCGGGTCACACCAATCTCAGGCAGAACACAGACAGTTCATATGAGCACAGCACAAACAAGCCTTGTATGACTCATCAGAACAAAGGGCAGTGAGTGGAAAATGTGCATGTGTATTTACAGCTTGTGCAACACGGATCCCTCCAGCTCAGACCCTTCGTCTACCTAGTAGCTGCTCCTGCATCCCAGTCTCCCCAGCTGCTGGATGCGCACTGTGCCCCTGTGCTGCAGCCCTGCTGCAATGTCTGCTGCAGACCCCCTTGTATACATGCACCAGCACACGATCAGACGCACACTCTTTGGATCTCTCCAGAACTAGGATCTCACACATAGTCCATCCATGTGCTCGTCCTGGATCTTTGCTCTTCCACAGTTGCCTCAGGCACAGGTGGACAGGCACACAGACACACAAGTTCATCTTAGCAGACCTCTGGACCAGGACTGTGTCTCTCCAACAAAGTTATTTGGCTTCCCTTGCTGCGCTGTACCACTGCACTCCTCTCTGTGTACGGAGATGATCTTTTTATTGCATAAGCAAACGTTTTTCTTGAATCTCTTTTTTTAGTCACAAGTCTCCCACTTTTTCATCTTTTATATTAACTATATTAGTTATAAATGACATGTCAATGTTTTGTTGCAGTTAAAATAGCAGCCAATAATTTCTGCTAGGACAAAGAGTCTATCTTATTGAATTAGTTTGAACTTTACTGATACTTAAATAAATAATGTCATGCCATATTTCAAATTAAAAAGGACATTAATTTATGCAACATTAAACTGGAGAATTGCTGTATGTGCAATTATTGCAAAAAACTTAATATGACTTTTGGGGAATTATAGGTTAATATTGAAGTAAAAAAAAAAAACCTTAGAATTGGTATAAGTTATCAGACATCAGTCCTTGCAAAAAAATGTATTAGGGAGGCTTGGTTTTATTTTGCACACTTAATTAGACCATATTGTCTAGACAAGACCATCAAAAGAAAGATGATGCATAAGAAGACTCTACATGCTGGAAAGTTAAAACAAATACTGTTCATTGAAATGAATTTCTCTGTAAAACAGAAGAAAAGTATTTTAATGAATATATGGATGATTCACTGTGGAATACCATGAAAAAGTTCAGAGAACAACAGCCTAGTTAAGCCTCTTTTGTGCTGACTCATGGGGTATGCTACAGCTTTTGTTCCTGTGAAAAGGAAAAGAACAACCTACAGCTCTCAAATGAATGCATATAAAATGCAAGTAAATAGAAGTAGTCACTAAAGGAGAAAGGAATACACAGGACACTACTGCAAATGAAATGTGTGACAATAGAACAGATGTTGATGCATAGAGTATCTAGAAGACAACAGAGGTGACATAATTTATGCTAACAAGAGCATTTACATAATTCTGTGTCTTGCTAAAATGAAGCAGTATCACAAAACTGATGTGAAATACGTGTCATTGCAGTTTTATTATAGAGAGGAAATTGCGACTAACTTGGCAGAGAGGGCAGGCTGTGGACTTCTTAAAATGGGAAATGGAATATCTCTAGGATACTTCTCATGAAAGGTGAAGCCAGCCTGATGTTAGAACTTTCGGTCTTCTTTCTCTGAGGCAACAACTTTCATGGCACAAAAATTTCACCTCATGTAGTTGGAATGAATGAGGAGTCTGAAGTGTCTTCAAGACTAACAAGTATGTTTTTTTGTCTTACATGTCTCCAGCCTATGAGAATACAAATTTCTAAATAGCTACTTGTCGGTGATTGTTGCAGGGACTTCCTTCTGTGCAAGCAAAGCCAGATTTATTGTACAAGGCACTTCTTTATATATTGTTACAAACCAGCAGTTAAACAGTTACAAAGGCGCACAGCTTCCAGGGTTACATGTTTTGCATTTCTAAGGGTTACAGATAACAGTCTAATTTGCAGTCTAAGGACTGGCATTAGGCCATTACGGCCTTATCCTACTCTTTTGTCTCGACTCTTGCTAGACATAGCCTTGTTTGTTGATTCCAAGGTTTAACACTAAGCAAAGTTAAAAGATCACTACAGCTATCTGATTCAATGGGGACACTTTGAAACTGGACAGCTATTTCACAGGAACTTCTCTAGCAAACCTCAGTCATTGAAAGCAAAAGTGGATGTCCTCTTCTGTTTTCCATGAGGAGATATTGAGATAGCAAACAACTTTGACCTCAATCAACTGCAATCCTGCTTCTATTAAAAAATATACACAAAAAAGAGTAAGGAAGTTAGAGACCTTCCTCCAAATGAGAGCGACCAACTCCGATTTGTCTCTTTGTCCATTGTCCTATTACCTCTCTCTCTCTCCCCTCCTCCATTCTCCTAAGAAATTATACATGCACTAACTGAGGTACAGTATCTTCAGTATCTTGCAGCATACCAAAAATGCTAACAAGGAAAAGATGGTGGTTAAAAAGAATATGTGGAAAGCAACTGGAGGCAGCTTACCAAGGGTGACTAGCCATGAACTCCCTAGGGCATGAATCATATGCTGGTGGACTTGAATGGGTGGTTATTTTCTTCAGAATAAACTAAGGTAATGAAGAAAAATCTTAATACTAATAATTTTATAAAACAATTAGTGTTTCAATAGAACAAACAAGAGATCTGGCACATAGTCAGGATATTTTCATAAGCCTGCCTCCCTGAACATCAGGAAAATTATCCCACAGTCTGTTTCATTGGCTAACGTTGTTATCACTGGCACCAGGAAAAGAGCCAGTGTATGACACTGCATTCCTGCATTAGGCAGGCATTGAATGGCATCCACTGCAGCAGGTCCACTAAAGATGCAGCTCCTGAGCAGCTATGTAGAAAAAGAAGCACCTGCTAAGCGTATCAATAGGCAGAAAAGGACAGATCAGTCTTTTAAAATATAATATCTATTTCATTATTATATTTACATTAACAATTTAGAACGGTATCTTCCTATATGTGAGGTTCTATTGTTTTTACTTTGCTTACTTTTATTTAAAGGTAATTTTAAAAGCTGATTGGTAATTAAGCTCCCCATCTTGTGGGCACAAAATTATGTAGGCTCCTGTTCTTCTTACCCTCTTTGCAACTTTTAGGACACAAGAAGAGACAGTTTTTGACTTCTTAACTGAATTTTTCTTTCAGCATGCTGCTTTCGTTCCACACTGGTATTGTCTAAACAGAAATGCTTTCTGAGGTTTCAGGGTATTTTTAATTGGCTCCAGAAAGAGAACATTCTAGCTTTAAATTTCCCTGCATGACCAGTAGACATCCCTGAGAGAAGACAGGGCTTTTAGTGTGGGAGACTGATCTGGCTTGATGGCTGCTAATAAACATAAAACATCTGAATGATCTTCCAAATAAATGTACCAGATACACAGTGATGCATATCCAAGGTGATAGTCTAGTTTATGTGATATGCTCTGCGGTGTCTAGGTGTAAGTTATACTGAACAAAAAATTGAGCATTTTGAAATGTAACACTACTTTTATTTTTTCTTTCATAGAAATTCTGCAGTGATGTTGCTATCTTGCTCAGTTTTGTCCTGCTGCCTTCCCTATGGTTACACATAATTTCTTTTCCCAACTAATGTTCTTTGGGAAGTCTAGGTGCAAGTCTTGTGGTCGTGTTAGTATTGATGTTGCAGGAGCTTTGACAATATGCTTCCAGCTGGGTCAAAAATTCCACACAAATCAGGGAAGTCAGGTGCATTAAGAATATAAAAAATGCTGAAGTGGCATAGGTGGGCTAATTGCAAGGTTTTACATGAGTACAGTTTACTGCACATGTTGTATTTAATGGGATGTGTTGCCTTGGGTTTTCTTGCAAGACAGAATAAGATTTGACCATGAGTTTCCAGACTGAATGCCCAGATCAGTGTTCTAATCTTGACACAGCTTAGCAAAATCCTGCAAGGATACCCAAAATACATACTAAACTTCCTGTGGCCAGAATTAAAACCACCATTTAATCAGGTTTTCTTGATTGTAGGCAATTTTTTTTTTTTGTTTTTGTCCCTTTTGTAATTAGATACCAAATCCAGTAAAATGCAACATAAAATCTTACTCTACTTTCTTACCTTTCCAATATCAATGACCTATCTCAGGTAGTTACACCTCTATGTTACACATGCTATAATTATTTCTTCAGTTCCATAAATTAATAAATGTAATGAATGTATTAAGTATTATAATAAATACTTATAAATTCTGATTACAGATTCTGATTTATAAATATCATAATTGTCCTGTTGTATGAATCAATGTAACCATGTCAAATTTGATTGTGGTTTTTTCAGTTAGCACTTAGAGATAAACTTCATCTATTTCATCTGGTGTGATATCTTCAGCAGCAGAAACGGACAACAGGTCCTTCTTTCTCATCCAGATGAATAATTACATTGTGATCTTGAAAACACTTGAGATCTTGAAATTGGGAGTAAGATTGTTTTGGGTGCAGACTGAAATTTGGAAGACTATTATTCTTCTGATTTATGATTCTGATTCTTCAGCAAAGATTGTAAAATAATTTTTAGGCAAGTAAAATACAAATAAATGTTGGTGTTTATGATTCTATAAAATTATTTTAGGGATTTTTAGCTTACTGATAAGGCTTTAAATCTGCCAGACTGATAAAGTTTTTTAAAATTCTGCAATTGTATGTGAATATTTACATACATACATACACATACGTACAAATATATATGTATGTATGTATGTGTATATACCTAACAATATAAGAATATCTCCACTCTCGTAAGTTCTTCTTGTGGATAAGGAGTTTGAGAATTGAAAAGTTAAAAAAAATTGGGGGAGCAGACAAAATAAAAAAGAGAGAAAAGTAGTTTTATGTAAATTCATGGATGCACAAAGGAAAATTGACTTTGGTTATATTCAGTGAGTGGAAAAAACCCAAACAAACAAACATGGAAGAAGCAATGTGTTCTTTTATTATATCCTCTCCGAAGCAGGCCATCTTTCAAGTATGCACTACATTGGGAACTAAGTTTCGTTTCTCATCTTTACATTATTTATGTGTTTCTACCAGTAATGTTCTTATCTTCCCCCTCTCTAAATCAAAAATATTTGTGATAAAATTAATTTCTTAAGAAAGTGTGTGATTGACAAACTCCTTTTTATTCCAAATAAGATAAAAAAGAAGCTTGAAATTCCCCCAGCTGAGAGCTTTTTAGAAATCTCACAGTTTGTTTTCCTTTGTAGGCAAAATACTTTTGAACATAGCAGTTTTGTAGTGTCAGGATATTGAATAAATGTGATGAAGAATGCAGGAAAAAAGCTGCTCTGTGCTTCTGCTTTCTATTCTTATCTAATATGCCAGTATTTGCTTGTGTGCTGTTAAAAAAATACAAGACACAGGAAGTCTTTTGAGATATGGACTGGGTGCTAAATTGTGATCACTGTGATTCTTTAGTCAGCTCCAGGTCTTGTAATGATGTTTAAATAAAGTTCTTTCAGGACAACGACTTATCTGTGTATGGTCATAGGTAATTCAAGTGGGGTCCGGGTCTGTACCATAGTTAGGTTTATTTACATACAGTCTCAAACTTTGAGCACTTTTCAGTAGGTTTGCACCAGTTTTTCAGTTTAGGGATTTTATTTCATTTTCCAATATGTTAATCACAAAAGTTGTGCCAGGATTCACAGGATGAAAATTATGGCATTAGGGTCAAAAAGACTTACACAGCCTCAGAAGAAGTAGCCTAGAACTCCTGATTTTCCTAGTACAAAGACAGTGTTTTGTAGATGTATTTTTGTTTTTATTAATGATATTGATGTATTTTAAGAAATATTGTATTCTAACAGATTTTACGAATGAAAACTACCTTTGCAAGAAAACCTCTACAGATTTCCTAATTAACAGACTAATGTTGCAAATAACTATGACTACATTGGTTTCTGAAAATCTTTTTGTACAAGTTCCCTCAAAGGATGTCAGTATCAAACATATGTCACTGTATTTCTTTCAGCAGATGTCTTTTCATATTATTTTTGTTTCCCCAGACATTTGGGAAATGAAAGAATGTATAGGTTTTCCTGCACAGACATCCTCATGTAACACCTCACTTTAAGACATGAAAAACAAAAGGGAAATAAATTTGCAATAGTAGCAGTTATACTGGCAGGTCTAGAAAACCTTCAAGTATTTTGCATTACATGCTCTTCCCACAGCAATTATTGTTAGTATAATTTATGCCCATTTCGAAAGAAAAAAAAAAAAAAAAGAAAAACTAAAAAGAGTAAGATGTGCAGATTAGAAGCAGAAGGTTTCCAGGGAATTTTACATGTTGATCTGATACATACTGGATTTGCTGTAATTTGAGGAATGATCTTAGGTGCTAGTTTGCATTTTTGCTCTAGGGAGATTTTGATTAGATATTGTAAGAAATTAATTAACTTTTATATAACTGACTCATCTAGCAGATTGTAAATTAAAATATGTACTTAGGACATGAACTAAGACAAAAATAAATTAACCTGATTATTTCACTTCCACTGGAGTCATCTGTGGGTCAAGGTGACAGAGCCTGATGCTAAAATTAATTTTGTAGGTGACAAAAATAATAAATAGATCAATTCAAATCACCACCATTAATTGTAATTTGCCACCAGCCCTTGAACAGAGTTTTCTTCCACTTTTGGAGATGTAGTCATGCCATTCACAGTTTGCTAATCTGGACAATATCTTCTGATGTGGAAGTCTAAAACCTCTTACAATTTTTGAAAGGTGCTGCCTCTCCTTCATTCAGCACAGGAGAAGAGCAGAAGATACCATCAAGAAGTTTGGTACCTGGCTGGCAGTAGCAGTGCTGTCCATTCAAAACCCCTTCACTAATCAGTGTGGAGGGGTGGGAGCACCTGAGAGCATGGAGCCTGTAAGTTTTCAGGGTATCTCATGGAGTACCATGAACCAGAGCGGGGAACACAATTGTTGTGGTTTAACCCTGGTGAGCAGTTCAGCCCCACACAGTCCACTGTCCAACGGTGGGATGGGGGAGAGAATTGTAAGGTTGAGATCATAGATGGTTTAACAGAGATGAAATATACTGTTGTCCTGGTTTCAGCTGGGATAGAGTCAATTTTCTTCTGAGTAGCTGGAACAGTGCTGTGTTTTTGACTGAGGATGAGAATAATGTTGAAAATACACTGATGTTTAGTTGTTGCTGAGTGATGCTTCCACTAAATCAGTGTCTCTTCAGCCTCTTATAGAGTCCGGATCAGTGATCATACTGGAGGGAGAAGAGGTGCACAAGGAGCTGAGAGGGGACACAGACAGAAGGCCCTAACTGGCCAAAGGGATATTCCATATTGTATGGCATCATACTCAGAATGTAAACTGGGGGTAAGGCTGGCCAGGGGGTGTTGCTCAGGACCCGGCTAGGCATCAGCCAGCTGATGGTGAGCAATTGCATTGTACATCTGTGTGAGGGAACCTTTCCTGTCTGACCACCCAGGAGCCATCGTGGCAATCACACTGGCACCACCTGAGCCAGGGCCAAAGACTCTTGGCAGGGAGCGGCTCCATGAGATGAGCAGTGCCCTGCTTCCCTCCCTGCACACGCAACATGCATGCTGTCTTTTCACCAGCTCAACCCCAGGTTTTACAGAGCAGAATCTCAGACTTCTGGATCCTTAAAATAATATAACTGTCATTCAACAAGAGGATAACAGCTCGAGCTTGTGCCTTTGAGGAGAGACCATAAACAAAGGACTCCCTGAGCTTTTGTGCCCTCACAGTCTGTGGTAAAGTCTGCTGCACACTGAGCTACCAGTACTGAATGCATTCCTCAACATTCAGTGGCTTTTTATATTCTAATGCTATTATTATTACTATGACTTTTCCTTTCCTATCCCATTAAACTGTCTCTATTTCAACCTGTGGATTTTACTTTTTGTCCAATTCTCTCTCCCATCCCACAAGGGGAGGGGAATGAGCAAACATCTGTGTGATGTTTAGGTGCTTGCCTGGATTAAACCACAATCACAGAATAATTTTTAGCTTTATCTCTAGACACTATAAACCCATGTATTATTCAGAAGGAATTTAACACTATTATAGTTAAGGATGACAATGCTCAATTTCATCTAAGGATGCACTGCCTGCTTGTAACATTGAAAGAAAATTAACATGACTGCACTATATCAAGCTCTTATTAAAAAAAAAAAAAAAAACCAGCTTCTTTTGCAGTTCTTTATTTATTTTCATGTCTATTAATACATGCTGAACATCATTTTCTCTTCATAGAATCATAGAATTATTTATGTTGGAAAAAGCCTATAAGATCATCAAGTTCAGCTGCTAACCCAAAACTACCAAGTCCACCAATAAACAATGTTCCTAAGCACTTCAGCTACACATCTTTTAAGCAACTCCAGGAATACTGAGTCTGCCAGTTCCCTGGGCAGCCTGGTCAATGCTTGACTACATTTTTAGTGAAGAATTTTTTCCTAATATCCAATCCAAACTTCCCCTAGTGCAGCTTGAGGACGTTTCTTCTTGTTCTGTCAGTTGTTACCTTAGTGAAGAGACCAACACCCACCTTGCTTAAACCTCCTTTCATGGAGTTGTAGAGAAGAATTAGGTCTTACCTGAGCCTCCTTTTCTCCAGGCTAAACAGCCTCAGCTCTCTCCACTGATCCTCATTAGACCTGTGCTCCAGACCCTGCGCCAACTCCGCTGCCTTTCTCTGGACTCGCTCCAGCACCTCAAAATCTTTCTTGTAGCAAGGAGCCCAAAACTAAATACAGTATTTAAGACACCACCTCACCAGGGCCAAGAAAAAAGGGACAGTAACTTCCCTAGTCCTGCTCCCTTTTCTGTGCTCCTATGCAGTATTTCTAGTGCAACATCTCTTTTGGCAGGCAGGCTTTGCATTCTGTCACACTATGGATTAAAAGAAATTATCTTTTTCTTTCTCTCTTTTTAGGTTTTGAATACTTAGCATAATTAAATTCTTTAATACTTCAGGTTTGACTTTTAAAATCTGTTATTTTTTAGCCTAAGATTCCTTATGTTTAATGTCATGATTACAACCTACAAGATTTTAAATTGGATTGTCAGAATGTGCTAATTTCAGAGTTATTTCAGAGTTTCTTCCACATGGAAATCTGTTCTGCCACGTGACTTCTGCCAACCATAGTTAACTATGCTGTAATGTTATTTTAATGAAGAGAGAGACTTTTAATTGAGCACCTGGTTCCCCAAATGTGTCTGATTTTCACAAAATGGGTAATATTTTGACTGGTGTTGAAGATGTACTTGTATAAGAGCGCCTATAGGAAATGCAGACTGAGTAATCCGATAAGATTTTCTATGACACAAATTCTTCTAATTATATTGAACTTTTTTGTAGTTTTGTGTTATTTAGGCAAGCCAATCCAACCCCAAATTGATCAACTAACTTCTCTATGTAATATTCTATCCCAATCAAGTTTACAGAATGTTTTAGAGCCTAAAAAAATCCCCAAAACCAAGAGGAATTCCCCTGTAACAAGAAGAATTTTCTTCAAGATAGAGAAATCAATATAGTGTCAGGGTTTACAGCACACAGATGATGCGAAGTATTGTGCTTGCAAATCTTCAAAAACTGGTGATACATAGACATAGCTAAATCATCTTATGTCTATGAATTTTTAGGCTTCTTACATTGGCATCTATAGTTTATGTATGTGTGACTTTTATACTGCTTTTCTTGATATTGGTTTGATCTTAGGGACATTAAACCAGGTTAAGTTCTCACAGAGAGGCAATAGCTTTATTAGACCAATTTGATTTAACAGAGTTGAGTTTTCCAGTAGATAGAACGGTTTTTCTATACATGAAACAGAAAAATCTGCTTTCAAAACTGAATATATCTTCTGCCACTAATAGTTTAGCTTGCTTATTTGATTTGCAACTGTTGTGGTTTAAGCCCAGCCAACAACTGAGTATCACACCAATGCTCACTCGCTACCCGCCCCATCCTGTGGGATGGGAAAGAAAATCAGAAAAAAAGTAAAAACTTGTGGTTTGAGATAAGATCAGCTTAATAATTGAAATGAAGTAAAACGCAATAATCATAAAAGCATCAATAATAATAATCATAATCATGAAAGAGAGAGAGAGGAATAAAACCCAGGAACGTTAAGTGATGCATAATAGAATTGTGCACTAACCACTCAGCAACCACTGACCAATGCTCAGCCAGTCCCTGACCAGCAATTTGTGCCTCCCAGCCAACTCCCTTCAGTTTAGAGTCTGGACATGATGTCTTGTAGGGTGCAATATCCTTTTGGTCCGTTTGAGTCAGCTGTCCTGGCTATGCTTCCTCCTGGCTTCTTGTGCCTCTGCTCACTTGGCAGAGCATGGGAACCTGACAAGTCCTTGACTTACTTAGTAAGCACAACTTAGCAACAGCTAAAACATCGCTGTGCTATCAGCCCTATTCTTATACTAAATCCAAAACACAGGACTGTACTAGCTACCAAGAATAAAACTAACTCTATCCTAGCCAAAACCAGGACAGAAAGCATAGATGATAAAAAATGATAGGGAACAGAGAAGGGGTTACACGTTATAAAGATATGTCAGACATGTAGAAACAAACTTAGGTGCATGTCCTGGAAGTAAAAGCCAAACAGTGTTTCATTGAAAAAAGAGAATGAAAATAATTTATCATTTATAAGCAAGCCATTATGTAAATAACTCATCTAATACTCTTTATTAGTTTTATGGATTAAAATGTTTGCTCCGTAAATGTGCAAATGAAGTGAGACGAATGATCTTAAACTTTAGGGATTCTTACAAACTCTGAGTAAAATGTTTTATTTCTGAGTTTGTACATTCTCCAAGGATGTGCAAACTCAGAAAAATACTCCAAAATACTGGAAGCCCCCAAAGTCCATGAATTTTAAAGGCAGAAACTACTGCTGTAATATCTCACACATTTGCAGAAAGAAAAAGAATGTGAAATACTCATGTGGAGAATATAAACAGGTGTAGATATATTTCAAATATAACAACTAAGTGATAGACCTCTATTTAACTGCAGGTAACATGCAGTAGAAGATTACATATTATAATAACAACATTCAGTGTTAATGGTTTATCATTGGCTTGAACATGTTATAAGAAAAAAGAAATTTCTAGGTGTATAATTCCTAAGAAACTGTTTAGGCAAAACTTCAGGAAGTGACTTCAGGAAATTTTAATGAGCTGTAAAAACAGAAACCCTGCTATAACTAAATTTTAGGAAGGTTTCCTTTAATGAAGTATATGAAATTTCTATTGCAATACCATTAATAAGAGAATCGCACAACTGTTTAGTGAAAAATATTGACATTTTATAATTATTATTTGTAGTTAAGGATTTTGTAAGTGTTAAACCTTATTTCACGAAAAAGCAAATAAATATATATATATAAGCACATATGTGTAGAAAAATAAGCAGTATTTAGTTAGAATAAAGCCTAATGAAAAAAGAAAAAATGTAGCCAGAAAAATTCAAGCTAATATTATAGCAAAATTTGCTTTCTTTTTTTTTTTTTTTAAATTCTGATCTCTTCAAGTGATACTTAACACAGAATAGACCTGAAGAATTTTATGTCATCATATGAGTAATTTTCCATTGCATTAGAGGAACCTCTTAGACCAGAGACTCTCTTTAAAATAATTGTGCATTTATCCTAAGAAAATTTAACACTGAGTCCTAATACACACTCCTAACTCTGACCTTTCACATTGATTTTTGAGATACTTATTTTGCTGCAAAGAGGATTAATTGAGCCACCTTTGAACCACCGTGTTAGGTTATATGGTACATATGGAAACCCACAAGGAACTCAGAGAGACAATGCCAGGAGGGGGAACCAAATAATATTCTTCCAGGGTATTCTCAGCTCCATCCCGTGGGAGTCCCAGACATGCATCTGTGCTTCTAGGGGTGAGAGCACAGTGAGGTTTGCCTGTTGGGAACAATGAGCCACAGAGGGGTTCATGTGAGTTCTCTGAGGATCTGCCTGCTTGTGTGTTGGGCTTTTCAATAATTGAAACTAACCAATAATTTATTGAGAAGATGATTGAAAATAAGTTATAAACAGAGACACATAAACTGCAGTTTGATGTGAAGAACTTTTATATAATTCCTACTCACTAGTTTTCATTCATCTTGGTGTTGTACTCCGTGACTTCTTCTTTGTGTTTCAGGTTCAATTGAACTTCTTACTTCAAAGCAAGATTCAGTCAATCCAGAGGTGTTGCTTAAGCTTTCATGTCCACACCAAATGAAACTGCAAGCAGCTATTTGATACAATTCCATAATAGACCCATTTTGTTTCTTGAAAGGTTTCTGTACATTAGGAAGTCTGCTGAAGAGTTTCAAGCCTGCGGAAAAGTCACAAACCACAGAAAATTAGGCAAGTTATACTCTTTCTAACTAACAGCACCAAGTGCTGAAGCATGGTTAATGACTAAAGTACTGAAAAAACCCAGACCAAACTAACAGAATAAGAGGAGGTTCGCATTGCAAATGAATCAACGAGAGAAATTACCTTTTTGTAAGAGCTGTTTGCTACCTGATTGTACAAGCATTTTTGCATTTTTTTTCTTTGTTGTTGGGTTTGTTTTGTTTATTTTGTTTCTTTTTTTAATCTTGTGTGACTTTCTATTACATAGAAATACTGAAATCTCTTTATCATCACTTAGCTCTAATTTTCTTTAGTAATATACAACAATATATGTTTTCATAACTGAATGAACTGCTTCTGAAAATGCTTACCAACAAGGTTTGCAAAGGATCAGACATAAAGTCTGTAAGTGTCGTCTCAGAAAGACTTCACAGCATGACTTACTGTGTCTCTGACAGTCCATTTCAACGTCTTTCTTGAGTAGCAAATTATGTTCATCCTTGAACAGATTTCTGACAGTGCATTTTTTTTGGTGAAAATAGAAAGTAATATAGTAAAGACCAAATTAATTTTCATCTGTGGTGTCAAAACTGGTTAAGCCATTTAATTAATTTACTGAAGTGCCATGGCTGTTCTCAGAATTTTAGCATGTAAACATGAAAGTTACTGGCTTAAAGTGGGAAAAAAATATACTGATCTGAAATCAAAGCATTGGAAGCTGACAGAAGTGTCATAGAAGTTCAATATTTGTTCTAATTAACACCCGAGAATAATTATTTAGATGTTGCATAACTTTTCATCAAGAATTTACCTATATTGCATTTGACACCTCTTTGACAATTTTACAGAAATCTACTGATAAAATAGGTATTTCCAGATCAAATAGTGAACTTGATACTTGATACAACATCCATATCAAAAATGCCACAAACATCAGTACTTTATCCTCACTTATTTGAATGAATTTGTCTGGTAAGGTCTAAAGTTTGAAACGTCTCAAGTTGCTCTTTGTATTTCCCTGATCTGCCACCTGCAATATCATCCACAGTCCCTTTTCTCTTAGTTATCGTATAGCTTTACCCCTTCTTGTTGCAGTTTCTTCGAGAAATACTCTTAACGTTGCCACTGTTGAGACCAAAATTGTTGTTGGTATAGAAAATAGTAACATGAAATGTTAGTATTGAGGCTTTGAAACTACTCTTTAGATTTACATCCAAAAACTCCTTAAATGAAAGCCAGTCACACAAAAGACTTTCTAGCTTCTGGTAAATGCCATTTTGATCCAAATACTTCAGGCTTGATGTGACAAAGTGGTGCAGGTCAGTGTCAAAACACAGTATTCTTTCTGGTTATTTACTCCTTTTTCTGTTGTTGGAAAGGGAATTCATAGAAATCAAAGGGATGATGTTTAATGAAAATCAAGAACTTATTATTTTTATCATGGTTTTGCCCTTCTTTTTGATACAGTTTAAAAATCTGGTTTTATCATCCTTTCCTGAGGTTCCTGAATCACTACATTTACTGAAAAAAGAAAAAACAACAGTCTCCACTTCGACCCTGTTACATTCAAACAAAAAAGCCTACTGAAATTCACAGATTCTCTGTCTATTCTCTGATGCAGTGTTTCTATATTTAGTGACTTAATGATCGCAATTTAATCAGTGAGCTAGAATAATTATGCATTTTTTTCTTCAGTGCATGTCACAGAGCATGTATATGACATTTCCCTCTGCAATGTGTGCCATAATAATGCTATTTGAGCCCAAACTACTAAGGTACTTCTTTTAAGCACAGAAGAGGTAAGAGCATTCTTTTTGTGTGAAAAGAGCCACACTCCTCTCAAATAATTTTGAAACACTGGTTTTCTTTCCCCTTTGGTAATTAAAGGTTAAGTGTTCTGAGCATTCTTATATCTAAGTAAGAAAAAATGTGGGGAAAAAAAAGGAAAGGGAAAAATTCATTGGCTAGACTTCTTACCTTGAAACTAATATTTTTAATTTTAGAAGAGTATCTTTTTTCTTTTGAGAGTATAGTGACAGAAAAACCTACTTATCATGCTATCTGGGTCATGCTTTGGATGACTGAATATTATTTTTCTAGAATATTGCCAATCAAAATCTTGCATTTAAGACTTTATATTATTGACAAGTTCAGGTGCTAATTTCAGAATTTAGATTCTGAATTTTAAAAAGTTTGACTTGGAAGCCTGGTCATACATTTTACAGAAAAATGGTTCATAAAATGGCTTATATATAGCTGACTTCAAATGGTTTGTAGATTAGATATGTGTCTTTAGGTAAACCTGTTTCTGGTTTTTCATCTAAGTGATTTTTCCAGTAACAATAAACACATATGCAACTGGTACAGTAGAAGTTTTAATTTTGTCTTTGTGTCCTTTTTTCTCATAAAATTAATTTCACTATATTCAGAAAGTGTTCCTGAGGTATTAAATTCTTACATCTCTATTTGACAATGAAAAAAAAGGCTCTGTGGATTGCTTTCTTCAATGGCCTACTGTGTAACTTATATATACATAGAGAGGAGCTGTCATAAATTACTTCTTAATTCTTTATTCCTAAATGTATTCCTACTTCTTCATTTTACTTGAATGTCTACTTTAAATGCTTGTAATCTCTGCTGGCTTGGTCCCTCTGTTTCTTTGATGTAGAGGTCTTTACACAATACTGTCTCTATTTATGTCACTCTGATTAACATGATAAAGCTAAAATCAAGGTAATTGTTCTCCACAGTTTTTGTCCTTTAATACTTTTATTCTAAACCCAAACCATGTCTGGTGCTTGGAATTTGTCTTTTTTTTATAAGTTAAGGTAATTTTTTCTTTATTACTTTTTCATTTGTACTGATGTCTTTCTCATATCACTCTGCCATTAACTCATCCTTTTGCTACTTTTCTTTCTTCTCTGTAGCATTTTTTTTTTTAATAGAACATTTTACATTATACTAAACACATTGATGGAAAGTGTTTTTCCCTCTGATTAGTTTATATTATGCAATGGCAGCTGTTGATGAAGCTGAAGTGCAAGAAAATGGTGACATTCTCTAAAAACCAAATAAACACTAAACAGTCAAAACTCTTCAGTGAAGGAGAGGTATGCAACTTACTTTTTTCAGAACAATGAGAGTAAAATTACTTTCCAAGTATCCTTTACATACTTTTTTAGTAATTGGAAAGTGATCCATTATTTAATTTTGGTGTAAAAATGAAAAGAAAAAGAAAAAAAAAAGTCAAACTACAGTTTGCTATATCTTAATTGGTGTCCCTGAACTTTAGAAAATCATTCAATGTTGTACACCTTCAGTATAATCTACCATTTTCACTACTATTTTTAGTAATTTCAGAAAAAAAAAGGATTTGAATCTTACTACATGAAAGAATCTTCCCATATTGATATTTGTAGGGTCAATGTATATAATTTATTAAATGTAAGATCAATCCCGTCTGGGAAGTAGATACATTATATCATATTGGCTCAAGAAATTTCACAAAATAATGACAGGAGATGTCAAGTAGGGCAGTATATAACACAAATAGGAAATTATAACATCACTATTTCTGATTTTCTGAATACAAAGAGAGAAAAGTAAGGTAGTATATTTATTCTTCTGTAAATCAAAAATCAGAAAAGAGAAAAGCTTGAAAATTGTGAAGTCTTTTGAAATGGATCTTTTGGTCTTTCGATTGAAATTCCAAAAAATGTTAATCACAGTCCCCAAAAGCTTCTAAGAACCAGAGTAGATTAGTTAGACAAAATGCAGAATTCATTGAATAAATTATGGGTATGCTAAACAAGGTAGCATCAGTAATCACAGTTATTCAAGTTTGCCACCTGCCTAGTGATTAGCTTCCTGTGAGCCTCATCATCATAATGTTTTAATAAGGGGTTAGGATGAAAGTGAAGTAGTGACTTCACAGCTTTTTATGGAAATTGTTTTCCTACTGATCGTGTGTAGCATGGAAGAAATTAAATGAGTGCAACAATATTATGGATTTTTTTCCATTGCAGCTGTCCTATGGGTTATTTCACTGGGGTGAAGCTACTTCAGACCTCCCAGCTGGAGGTTTATCTTCCATAAAGAATCTAATGTAGTGTTACAGTGGATATGTAGATGCCTAGACTGGGAGAATTGCTTCCCATTTTTGGTCTGCCTAAATAATGTATTTGGGTAGGATTTTTTCCAAACCAGATGTAAAATTGTTCAGTGTTGATTAATTTGATGAAATGTAATTAGCTCACTGTTTCTGAAACTGAGTATTTTAATGAACCCCTTGCCTCTTAACAACTTCAAATAAAATTCAGGTCCCATGAGAAGTTTCTCAAAATCCATATATACCCATTTATCACAACCAGGTTCTGATGTTGAGGTCCCTCTGTTTCCCCATGGAAGACACTCTACACCACAAGCAGCAAGTCCTGACAAGACTTGTAGATTTAATAGCTAAAATCTCTTTCTTCCTGCAGGTCTCTACAGGCTCTCAGGACCATGACATACCCCATAATGTATTCCCGCCAGGCTGGCAATAATTCACTTGTCATAATACACCAAGGATACAAGTCAACAAAAGCAGATTTCTGTTTCATCTTACATTTTGATCTCTGAAGTTATGCTTGAGGAAAACAAATTGAAATGCAAGGCACTCTTTTTTGGAACCAGTTTGTGGTTTATTATTACAATGAGAAAAACAGCCCTAGCCAAATCATTTGGTCTACAGAGAAGAATTTTTCGTGTAAACTAAAAGGCAACTTCCACTGTTTAAAAGGGTGAACAAAGGTCAGTACAGTTCCAAGGTGTGACAGAGGAACAGTGCAGACCTCAAAGAGTCAGCAAAACTCCTTCCATGGGTAATAGAAAAACAAAGTGCTGTTCACTCTATCACAACCCAAACCTGTACACTATTCTTTGAAACTAAGAAGCATAATTAGTATTCTCTAATTGATTTTAAAAATCTCCAACCAAACCCAACAGCCCTCTGCATTTTCAAGATGAGATGCTTTTTGGTTTTTTTTCCTATGAAGTAAGTACAAGGTAAAGAAAAAAGAAGGCAATGATCTTTGGAGAAGAATAGAAATGGGAAATGGAGACTGTTGCAGCAGATACCAGTAGGTCATTGCTGACTTCTTGAAGTAAACAGTAAAAACGTTTCTGATATAATGTCATCAATGTCGAAATATGAAACAGTTGACTTCAATTTACTCTTTGAGAATCTGAGAGACGCAAGATTTGACTGGTCTCATTAGTGGTTTTGTTTTGTCTTTTTTTTTTTTTTTTGATAGTTTGGGTTGATGGGTTTTTTAAGGTTAGCATTTACTTTCCAATCTATCAATAATTTTTAATGCTTTCTTTACAGTGCAACCACATTTGTTCTACCAAAACATGCTATGTCTTGGTGTTGCCCTTTATCAGATATGTCACACTGTACAGTACTGAGGCTGATACAGCATGCTTTCCATGCATGATCCCTTTTCTTTACATGTCACAAAAAGACACTATTCGAGGAAAATTATGGATAATATCACTATGTTTTGAGAGGGTTATATTGTATGCTTTATTTTTTTACTTTTTATTAGAAGATCATTGGGATGCTTTTACAGTTTCATCATAATGAAACTTACCATGATGAAACGTACCATAATGAATATGTGGAGTAAGTGATTAATAGATGTGAGGGTTTACATTTTAACATGTGAAAATATAGACAGTAAAAACCTTCATGCAAACAAAGGACTATTTAGAGGATGTGGTGTGGTAAATTTGGGGGGCTGTAAGAGGATACAGGAATCTTTCTTACTCCTTTATTAATGTATTACATCATCAGTCCTGATAATTCTGGAAAACTGGGGCCTTCTCCTAGGGACTTTATAACAGGTGTTGCAGAAGTTGCTCCCAAGTCTCCTTCACCCCCCTGCCATGGTACATTTGGGATTCTCTGATCCACCACTGTACCCCTCCCTCACTTGATTTTCACACAGATGCAACACTTTCCTTTCCCCCTCTCCTGGTTCATAGGGCACCACTGCTTGCATGCAGCATTTTCCTCAGAGAGGAGGAGGAAGTGAGAGGGAGTATATAGAAAAGCGATGAGCGAATAAGTGCAGTTTTCATTCCAATTCTAAAATAGGATGTTCAAATCCCAGGATCAGGCTGCCTATGAACAGCAAGGGAGGGAGCAGTGGAGCTGAGAAGGGATTATGAATCCAATGCACAGCAAGATGATCATTAAATAACAAAAAGGTCTTGCACATAAAAGAAAAGGCTAATATTGCAGACATCAGTGCCTAAAGGTTTTGATAGTATTTGATGTAGTATACACATAGAATCACAATACTCCTGATATTTCAGCATAAATATATCACAGGTATATGTGATAGCAATTCCTTGGCATTTTTAGAAGATGTTGCTATTGGCTTGTTTATGATTGTTTCCAATTGTTACCCCACACAGAAATGGAGGAGCTGAGGTTCCATTACTCAACTAGAATAAACATAGTGAACGAGTAAGGCAAAGGATATAAATAACTGCTATCAGAGGTTTCTCCTTTCTCCAAAATACACTCCACAATAGACATTACCCTCTCACATTCTTTTTCTACCATCCATTTACACTGTAGAGCTATTTATAATTTATTGCCTAACAATAACTTTATTGTCTACTGCTTTCTGACATGTATGGGACTCTACGTTATGTTTTTTGACATAACAGAAATCATAACTTCTGCAAGAGAAGAGTTTTACCCAGTCTTGTGTTGATACACGTGCCCTAATTCTCCTGCCATTGCTTACTGTGATTTAAAATAACAACAAAAAATATTTATCTGTATATGTTCTTCATTTCATTTAGCTAGGCTTTTTGATTTTCTTTTCTCTGACAATTCATAACAGACATTAACTTGTTGAAAGTGATCTGATGAATGATTTATTCTCAACAAACAAAATCTCACCATTAAAATAAGGATATCCATCAGGGACACAAAGTGAACTGACTTTTGTGAGTTTGAAGCATTTTCCAAGTTATCAGATATGGTGCCTTTCATCACTCGTTAGAAAAGAATTTTTACATATGTACAGGTTTACCGCTTAGTTTGAAAACTTATCTGCATTCTCCAAGAGGCAAAATACTTCATAATAATATAAGACACAATTATTATTATTGATTAATTGATACTATGAGATTTTAAGAATGTAGTTTTTACTTTTTTCACTAATATTACAAATAATTTATTGTTTATTTTAATATTTGATTATTTACTTAGATAAGTAAAAACTTAGGTCAAAGCAGTGTCATTAAACAACCCTGCCTTCTTCTTCTGTGACCTCAGTTCAAAGTGTAGCAAAATTAACAATTAAAATTACCATAGACAATAATTTTGTATTTAGAACTTGATACATTTTCAAAAGAATTGTTACATAGAATAATAATAACATAATGATCCTTCTTTGAAATTAGAATGCTCAGAATTAATTATATTTTAAGAGTTTATTTAATTTTTTTTAGCTGGATATATATCGGTCCATCAGTGACCAATGGCATCATGGCTATGGACTAGTGATGAAAAATTGATTATAGAGTTTTATCAATAGTTCTTCAAACATATCTACAAAAAATGATTGAGAGGTGAAGTGTATCATAAATTCAATTAACTATAATAAAAATAGTTTTAGTGGCAAAGTTTATTATAACCCATAGATTAACCAGTGGAGGAGAATTATGTATTATTGCTTCCTCCGTAGGTAACAGATTAATCAAATTTCAAAAGACCTTGGCATATGGGAGGCAGTGAGAAAATTCTTGTGTTTTGAAGCAGTGTGAGAGGATCATGAAACTCAGTATTTAAAAAGGATTGGTTTTCATACTGACTGCTTTTATATTGACTATATCTATATTAATTGCATATCATATGGAAAAATATGTCCAAAATATTTTTCTAGGTAAAACCCATCAAAGTTGTAGAACTGTTTTATAGTTATGATTAATTTTTAATGCATGCTTTTTGAAATATATGTTGATAAAATTGAATAAGGTTGGTCAGGCATGCATTTCTCTGTCTTATCATCAGAGAAGATACAGGTCCTATGGTTTGATAGCAAATTAAGTACTTTTAAAAGTATTTCAAAATTAATGCAACATAGCATTGATACTCAGACTGAATAAGAGACTTAAGAGACAAATACAGCAGATAAGACATTTTTCAGGTTTATTCATGTCATCTTTAAACTTTGACCATTATTATTAAAAAACCCTACTATAAAATTATCCAGGAAATCTTAATGTGTTTAACCTTCCTTTTCTCAATATATGCAGGACATTTTCTACTGACTTAGACAGACAACAAAAGTTTACAATACTTTCTAGTGATTACACAAGGATGTTAAAATATTTTTACAGGTTTGCCCATAAAAAGAATTTCCCAGTCTTTGGGAGAAAGTGGATGAGTCCAGTATTGAACTATTTTTTTTTTTTCTTCCAATAAGACTACATAAAGAATGCTTGTACATATTAGTATGTATCCAATAGGTTTTTTTCCCTATTTCTCCGAACGATTTTCACCCACAATATTTGAAGTTTATGAATAATAAGGAGTTATTTTTTTCTGTGAGGCTAAATTTAATATTAATTACATAAAATTCCTGTTTAAAAGTTTCCTCTTGCTCAGATATTTTTTTTCTTTTTAATTTACTATGATAAATAAGTAAATGTAGGTTAGGAGGAGTTCAGCAATATAGATTTATATATTAATGTCATAGAATGTATCCAAATTCTCATTTCCAAGTGAGAATTTTAATAGCTTTAGACTTCCACATATGGAATAACTGTTATAATAGTCTTTGCTGCTAGATGTACCTTTTGTCTTTCTGTCCATCATGAAACAATTGCACATAATATTTCATTTTAGGATGTATCTTCAAATGAATATTTTCACCTTTTTTTTTTTTTTTTAAAATCTCTTATACGCTAACTGTTTACAAGTAATTAGAACATAGTTTAGAAATAGTTCTGTAGCTGTTTTCAGCTGGTTTAATGTCCAAACTGCTGAAATAACGTCTACACTGCAAAATTAATGTTTAGATGTATTTCTGGAGTTCTTGTGTATTATTTAAAATCAGTAAATGCCTAGACCCTTTCAACTTGCCTTTTATACATCCTTCTAAGTGCATGAACATACTGAATATCATCATTTTTACTAATATCTCATTTATTGATTTTGACACTTTGGGAAGTCATTTAAGTTTTGCAACATTTCAGACTTCAGAAAGAATCATTTGTTTCGAGGTTGAACAGAGCAGGCTGATATTACTCATATTTTTGCAGGTAATTATACTCATAAAACTTTTGTTTATATATAGCATGTTTGGGGGCAGGATTTTGTTGTCTTGCTGTTGTTCTTCATTTGAACTTTTTTACACGTTCTGGAACAACAGATGATTACTCAAACAAGAAATTAGAGGAAAAGTATTATGCATACAGAAGCTTTTCTGTAGATATACAAACCAGGAACCTGTAGCTATTACGGCACAATGTTACAGAGAGCCAAGACAAGCTGAATTTTTTTTAAGGAATGTAAAATTAATTTTGAAGCATGACTATACTAGTGGTTTCCACATATTTTCTTAAAATAAATTTGCATTCTATGTTTAATTGAGTTGTCATTATGTTCATTGCTGCGATTTTGTCTTACAACACATTTATACCAAAGAATTTTTTAAACTCAAATAACTTTAATGTTTTCATATTTTTATATTTTCTTTATATGCCTTTCTGTTTAGTGAATTGTGAATATTTAATGTCTCCATTGAAGTAAGGAAAATATAACCATAATATGCTGAGCAAACTGACTATTCTTGAGCCACTCTTGGTATCAGTCTTGGCAAAGAAGGTTCTGTGCAGTTAGCAAACACTATGGTTTTGTTTTTTTGAAACTATTAGTATTCTTGAGGTACTACATTAATCTACGTGACTTTAGTTTAAATTTCTTTTCATATTAAATACAGAGTGGGAAAAGGTATTGAAGAAGATGGGGTTTTTTCCTTTCCTCCATAATGTGGGCTTTATTTCTGTTTTTTTGTTTTGTTTTAATATAGACATGTTCAAAAAGACAGACATGAAATGATGTGATCATTAGGTGCTGTCTTGGCTCATGCTTCATTGAGCTCTATTATAAAAATACTGTGGCTAGTAAAGAGAAAATGTGTACCTGAAACAGGAAGTCCAGAAAACTTGAAAAAATGTTAATAAAGTGTTTCAGCTTTTCATAGAGTCTTTCTCTCACACAAATCGCACTTTACTTGTAACTTCAGTGTGGTTAAAGGTTTTTTCAAAAAGGTTCTTTTTACTAGCAATGCAGTAAAAAACTGTTGCCAGACGTGTAACATCGCCCACCAAATCTACCTGAGTGGGTTACCTGGAAAGAAATATTTAAGATATTGAAGACATCTTAGTCCATAGCACAAAGATTGAATTAAAGGAATTTGTGTTTTCACGTCTCCAGAGGGTACACTGCAACTTTGATAAGAACCAGGTTTGTCAGGGCATCTCACAGTTTAACATGACTTGCATTTTAAGATCTAATTGAAGATGACAATTAAGTGGCTTAAATCATTCATATTTCTCAAAAATACATTTGAAATTGCTGTTGCTAAAAAACCTTTGAGTATGAATGAGTTTGGACAACATTAAAAATAGTGCACTTTCAGACAATGTGTGAAAGTACAAGAAGTTTTACATATACAGAACAGTTTAAAGTGCAAAGAACTGCCTGTATATGGGTACATAGTTTAAGTGATGGAAGGGTATTTGGTTTGATATGGTAGAAACTTAGACTGGGGCTCATCTGACCATATGAAGAAGAGTTGTTGCACTAAACTTAGTAGAGAGAAATGACCACTTCTATAACATATGCCACCTTATTTAAAATTCTTGCTAAAATTCTACATTTTCTTAGAAAATTGTTTATATCCACTGATTGTGGAAACACACACCTACCCTATTGGCCACTGAAGTAAGAAAAAACAAATCACCAAACACATACATCTTCTAGCATGAAAATCTATGAAATAGATAGTAAACTGTATAAACATATATTGAAATACATTTTAATACATAGCATATATATATATATCAAATTTTATCATATTACAAACACAATTGCTTATGTAATGTGAAATGTGTATAACAGGACATTTAGTTTTTGAGAAGCACCTTGGTTCCAAATCAATATGCTTGAAATCAAAGAAACTATTGAAGCCACAAAATTAATTGCCTTTCCATTTCACAAATTATCCCTTCAAAAGAGAATTATTTTGTTAGATTTCATTCCACCAGCTGCAGAAAACAATGTCTGAACAATGTGTTTTTCTCTAGAGATTGTACTGGCAAAAAAATGCAGAGGTAGAGAGGTAGAAAGAGTCTGTAAAAATATGTATTTTGTCACTAACAAAAGTACTAACATAGATTTTCTAATAATTGGAACTTCAGTGCCTATATCTATCTGACAGTTCAGCACTCAGTTAATCATCTCCCGCCTGAACTAATTTGTTTGTCAAATGGAAGAAACTTTTTTTGCTTTATTTTTCTTTCTTTAATTTTCTCTAAATAACAGTCTTTCAAAACCATAAAGCTAGAGTGGCTGCGGAGTCCTTAATGGGAGAGTATTAACTCACATAAAAGTAGTTCTTATGCAGAGGGAAAAGACAAATATCCCTGACACTGGCCCTGAGATTTAGAAGCATTTTATTTTTATTAGAAAAGAAAGCAGTTAAGTGTTCCCTGATAGATTCAGATATATTAACACTTGTATATTTTGATGTACCCTTTTCACTACAAAACATAATTTTTTTGTTGAGCCTCTTTGTGATATGACATGCTGAAATCATGCTGAAATTAAATTTTAGATTGATGACTGTGTATTTTTTTTCCTTCAGAAGCAACCACTTCTAGTAACCTATACACAAAGTACAATGGAATATGTTCAATGCAGAAATCAGGGTGCTGCTATGTCTTCCATTCGGTCAAGTATACGAATTTAGAGATCGTACTGTTAAGCAGGCATAACTGGGAAAAAAACCAACCAACCAACCAATGTATGCATCTTATTGTGTCATCCAATAAAATTGTTATAGGTACGTGGAAAAGAAAAACTAAGTTGAATTATTCACTTCAGAACCGACAAGTTCTGTAGAGTGTTTACTCTGATCAATATTTGCACTTTCTCCCTGTCTTGAGGAATGCTAAAAATGGATCTCTATTGTCTTCAACGGTCCTCCGCAGTAGTTCTCATTTCCTCATGTGTAATTTTGACACTTTGTGTTTACTGTATGCTTCTGTGGGATCTCCCATTAATTCTCTTATATCCCATGTGTTTCAATAATTCAAAATCTATTATCTCTCTTTCACCTTTCCTTCCAGCAGAAGAACCTGTCTGAAGTAGTTCAGGTATAAAATTACAACAACATAAAAACCCGGCATTAAGTTACACGTACATACAAACAGGCGCGTGGTCATAAACATAGGTTTATTTTGAGAATAATTTCTGAATGTTATTTTGATGAAAGGTTCTCCTTATTACTTTATTTTCTAATGCCTCCTTAAAAATTGATCCATTATACCAGGAATGAGAAGAACAAAGGCTTAGATTAGAGGAGAGAATAATTTGTCAACTGAACAATTTGACATAATTTGGATTCATGACTAACAAGACTCCTGGTCTGCAACAAAGGAAGAAAATTTGCATGAGTTGGTTTTGATTTATATCCATGTAAAAGGAACATGAAGTTCATCTTCCAAGGAGCGTCTGAGGATACTCCTGCAGTCATAAATAGTTCTATACAGAATTGGGTACTTCCAGATGGAAATTCAATCCATCCTAACAGGAGTACTCATTCGTTTCAGAAGTCTTAAAATTACTTGTTTCAACACTTGGTAAACAGTCTTCTCTTTAAAGAAAATCTGTGTTTTTCCAAATACAGATAACACATGCCATTGTATGAAATACTTTAATGTGAAATAGAGATAACAGTACTGTAAATGAAGCTTAAGTGAGATTCCATTATAAGATTGAATTCTGAACATTTATTTTTTTTCTGAGACTTCACAACTTGCTTAACTCTGAAGTAAATTATGTTCTAAGTACACAGTAGGAGACAATATAGATAAAACTGTATCAGACTGTTGTCAGTCAATCGTCTATTTAAATAGTTACTCAAAACCTTTGTTATCAATAAACAAGGAAAGGAAATTGTGTTTGTTTTTGCTGTATATAAAATTATATGCATTAAATGCATACAACAAAATAGAGGTCTTGAACACTTGTGGGGATCAGAGAAGTTTAATAACTCTGAAGTGTAAGGGATACTAAATTAAAAACTTCTTAAAATTCTCATGGAACAGGTTATTTCACTTCTGGAAATCCCTTGGTTTTATTGGACCAACATATCTTTCTTGCTATTGCTATTAGTTTTCTGGGGCATGTAAGACTGAAAAAAGCCATGACAGTACTTTAGTTAAAAATAGGTATAAATAGTTGGAAGTTTGACTATATTTATTAAAAATATATTTAAATATAAACATATACATTTTTTAAAAATCTAAGTTTTCAAAATTTTTGCTTGCAATAGCTTTTGCTAAACTGACAAATTATACCCCAAAACCTGCCTGGCTTTGTCTGGACTTGCTTTTTTATTCTTTTATTGTTTTTGACCCATGTGTGGTGTAATGCTTATCACTGTATGGATGTAATAATTTACAGATTATTATAACACACTTTATACCATTTAAGAAGAACTACTTGAGACCCTATAATAACATGCAGTATGAAAGAGTGCCTGGTTGGGATGACAACAGAGACCTTGAAAATGAAGGCACAGGATAACACTGGAGGCTCTAGACCTAAACACCACTCACTAATATTAATTACTTGTCATCAAAGAAATTCGGCCTTTGGCTGTGGCAAAAGAAATTTTTGAGGTAACAAAAACCACAGAAGGTTCAATGTGTGTAATGCACAAGAGATACAGAACATTTGGATACATCATGGACTTGAAGACCAATGAAAAAGGAACAAGGTGCTAGACATATTAGCAAGCACATTAAAATGACCTGAGGTCGATCCTAGTGTGTGGAAGAAGAAACTATTGGAATCAACTGCTACTCCCTGTGAAGGACTTCAGTTGCTGATGACTGCCCATACAGATCCTTCTCAAATGGAAACATTCACTGTCAGACCCACTACAGGGAAGCGTAGGGATGAAAGAGTAGGGATGAAAACAGAGGAAGGAACTGATAATAGGAATTAGTACATATATTAGTACACACACACACACATATATATATATATGCATATGTGTTCATTAATTATAAATAAATATACTTGTAAACTCATACACATTTAAAACACGCACATATACCTGTTTTAGCTACATATAATTTCAACTGTGTTCATGGCATTTTGACTGTAGTAGTAACATGTTGGTTAGGCTTGTTAAGACTTTGGTAAGACTAATAATAGGCAGGTAGGACTCCAGAGAAAGAAACTGATTATATTATCCTCCCCAAAAAAGTTCTTTCTATCTTTACCAGCGTGAACAAAAATAAATCATCCAGGTTTTGGACACATGCCTACTGCATGAGAGGAGCATGAAACACCTTGTGTTTTTATGCAGAACTCTCTGAAATGAGACAAAGGGGGAAAAAAAAGACTGAAAATATTTTTGGAATTTCTAAGGAAAAGAGAAACTGAATGTAGATACCTTTCATTGCATTCAGGACTTAGTTGACTAATGTTTTGAATGATTCCTACTTAAAGAAATCACAGAATATTGCAGAGATGACAAATCTATATTCTTTGTGTATTATAAGCTTTAGAAATGCAAAATTTCCCTTTATTTTTCATAGCCTAGCTAGGTGGGACGATGTGAGGTTTGGGTTTGTTTTTTTTTTGTCTTATATAGAGAAGAGACCGAGCAGGTAAAGTAACTGAAATTAAATTACAACTGGTTTGTCACTTATGAATAGCAGAAATACTAAATGCATGAACTGCGTGGCATTGGAAAGAATGTACGAAAGATAAGTATTAATTTTGTCATGGTAACTAGAACACTGCACTTGCCAAATACGTCTTGTCATCAGAGGTTAGATTCATGGGGGTGAGACTAGGTCTTGTGAGGAGATGACAGATGATAAAAAAAATTGTGTTGCTGACATTTATAAAAGGAAGAAAATAACATTCTCTACATTCTAATACTTTATTTCTGCATTACAGAATTGTAATGAATGTTGGTTACCTTGTGACTTATTTATTTTATCTGAGAAGAAGAGGATGGTGGATAGCAGAGAATATAGAGAGGTAGGGGCATGTTAAAAAAACAAAGAACAGCAGAGGTATGAAGATGTGCAACTGAGGAAATTTATGAGAAATTGAAGAAAAGCAGAGTTCTGCATCCAGTTTAAACATAGACAAAAGGCAGGTTCAAGTATTGAAATATTTTCATTAAAATATATAAGAACAGCCCTGAATTCAATAAATCGAGTTTAGAGGAAGTAGGACTAGGATTGTTGATTAAATCCACACCAAATAATTATGTGAGTTTTGACAATTTCTATTCAGTGCTGTATGCATACTATTTCATTTTAATTAAGCATGTCAGGAGGGAATAAAATATTTCCTGCACTAAACCAGTATTTCTGGGGCTTGACACAAAAGCAAAATTGACTGTGGTGGGCTGACCTTGGCTGTCTGCCAGACACCCACCCACCCAGCTGCTCTCCTACTCCCCATCATGGGCTGCAATGTCTTTCAGGGCACGTCCCCCTGCTCCACGGTGCTCCTACATGGACTGCAGGAAAATCCTTCTCCAGCACCTGGAGTACCTCCTCCCACTCCTCTTCTCTGAGCTCAGAGTTTCTCAGTTGCTCTTCACTGCTTGTGGAGCATTTTACCCTTTCTTAAGCCTTGTGCTCCCTTGAATGCCGCAGGCATGGCTGAGGGGCTCAGTCATGCCCTGTGGTAGGTCCATTGAAGATGCCTGGAAATTGGCTGTGTATTTTCATGTGGATAAAACACAAAAATTTATGGGGGCATAAATGTGGCAGCCCTGCCTGATCCTCACAGAGGCCTTTCTGTCCCCACTGCCAACACCTGGGCGCCTATGCCCAGTTGTAGCAGGATGTTCTGTCTGGCGTAGGGATGATACAGCTTGAAGAATACCTTTTTTTCCAAGCTATCAGTGGTGAATGGAGAAGGGAGTGTCATGTTGTTTTTGCCGTTGAAGAATGGTGAAAAGAACCTTACTCATCAACACCAAAGTTAAAGATCCTGAGAAGAGCAGAGTTTCTCCTCATAGAAACTGGCACTGGTGAAGACGCGGCAGACCTGATAAAATACCTGATAAAGGAACCAATGAATAATTGTACCGATAACTGATCTAAAAATGTTTAGCTGATATATGACTGTCAGTAAATCACTTTATGTCATAAAACTCCAGTCCCACAGGTAAATGGTGGGTTTTCCTAACATATGCTTTCTTGGGGTATGGGCATGATGGTATGGGTGAGTAGCATCACTCCCTAGATAATAATTGTGGGGAGTTGTTAGCTTTGATATAATTGCTTCAATATTGTTTCAAAAATAATACACTATAGTTACAGATATCCATACTGTGGATAAAATCATTCTGATTAAGATATTTTAGTCTAATCATTATAAATATAAATTTAAATAAATCATTTATTTATAGAAGTATACTTTGCCATTTTTGATCCTGAAAGACAAAGTTGTATAAAGGTTTAATTACACCTATACAGTCCTTTAGACATAAACCATTGACTAAGTCTGGGGCTAAGATTAGATCCAGGCCCACCCAGGCTCCTCTCTGAGAAGGAGGGAAAGAAGCAAGGGGGTCCTTCCTGCGCCTTATGACTCAGTGGGAGGGCTTCTCTGAAGAACTGTGTGAAGCTCCCATTCTGCCCATGACACCAAGACATTGCCACAAGGTTCTGAGGTTAATTTTGCTTGGTGACTGTACTCCTTCATGAATCACATGGGTTTTATTTTTTTTTAAAATTACATGTATCAACAATAGTTGCATCAAAAACAGATAGTCCCATTCTAAGTCCTTCACTTATTTAGTCATAATTTGATATTATTATTTGTCTCATTGCCTCTGAAATAGACAGACTCTAAGGAGACAAATACAAAGAACAAGATGCTACTCTACTTCTAGTCTGAAACAGAAATGAAGCATTGCATAATGTATGATTTCAGCCTCAGGGTTTTTCCTGTATGTGATGACTTCTTTTATTTGCAATAATTTCACTTTAAGGGCTAAGAAATCAGGGCATATAAATCAAATAATACTCAAAGCAATGTTCATATCAACATCCATAAAATTATATTCCTATAGAGTAAGAGACAGCAATGAAGTAAATATAAATCCTTAATATACTTGAATGAATCCAGCTGATGTAAGAGGTTAAGCAAAAGCAGTGTAACCCTAATAATGAGTTCTAATATAAACTTGGTCTGTTGATGTTTGTCATGGTTTGGGGGTTTGAGGGTTTTTTGCTGATTATATAATAATAATAAAATTATTATTTTTCAGCCTTGCTTTTCTAATACTGATGTTGGATGTATTCTTGTGACCATAAAATGCAGCAGTATTTCATTTGAAATGAAAACATTAAGTGAAGCAAAAGACCCTTATGCCACACAGTCTGTTTTGTTTCACAACTCAAATATGTTTTGTTTTGTTTGATTTTCCTTTGGAACTTCATTTTAAGACAAGGGAATATTTACCTTAATCCTGAGGGCTAAATATCCATATGCTTCAAAAAGATATTTCAACATGATGAGTTCTCAGTGTTAAGAAAACCTAACTGTGAGAAATCAGTGTTTCAAAAAGAAACAGCTAAGAACTTACCCTGAAAATTACACTGGAGAACCTGCAGAATCATGATGAGAATCCATATGAAAGAATAGAGTCAAAATTTACTTTCCAGACCCTAATGCCAACATGGACGACTCTATAGAGACCAAGTTTTTTGTGAACTAATGAAGAGAAAAACCCCCAAGTGTCATGAGAGTAAGACAAATTTTCATATAAATGAAAAATTAATTTGCCTCACCGAGGTAAAAGGGGTCCTTTTTAGATCTTATAAAGGGATGTGGTAGATAAAATAAGCATACCCTTTAAATGTGCTCTCACATGCAAATGACAGTCAAAATCAGTGGAAAATACACTGAAGTACTGACAATAAAACGTGTTAAATGTAAAACCCACAGACAGGAAAAATCACAATTTAAAACAACATAGCAGCACTCAAGAGCTAAATAATTACAATTTCTGCTTTCCTCTGCAGCATGTTGCGGGTAGCAAAAAAAAAAAACCACCTTCCCTAATAGATAAGGAAAATCTTATTCTAGGAACTACTCCTAATCCTAGGAGTAATATAGTAGTACTTCGAATTTGGACATATTTAAGCCCTGGGTTTAAGTAAACCTCTGACAGAACATACCAATCTATTCATAACTGGCGTTAAAATGTTTCTTTACCAGCTCTGATCCTCAGGTAATCCATCTGCATTCAAAGCACAGCTGTCTACTTCCCAGAATGCATGTGCTTCATCAACTGGAAATAGAGCCACGTAAAACAGCTACGAGAGAGCTATCTAAAAGAAAATAGATCACTGAAAGAAAGAAAAGGGCAAGCAACCAGTCTGATACTGTCTTAGCTGCAAAAAGGCCCCAAATTTACAACTTCTAAAACAACTTCTGAATGCAAAGGATGGAGATCTAGCTTGTTTGACATTTAAAGAACTAGGGTTCATTTATAGAGTATTCACTCCAGTTTTTCAATTTACAGTGCTATCTCAGCTCTCTTATACATAATGACTGAGGGGGGGAAGCACAAGAGAGGGATGTTTCCTGTCTCCAGCAGTTAGGGAAGATGAGATGAACAGATGGATTTTTCTCCATTATTTTTTCTATTTCACTATCTACCTAATACAGTGATTCTGAAAGTGGTTGAACAATAGGCCAAAATGGATTTTCATCTGTCAGTGACTCTATACACTGGGTACAGCTTGGGTCAGTTGTAGCTGCAGTACTCTCATAGTGAAAATACCATCAGAGATGATGTCAACATTCTCTGTACCATATCCTTTGCCCCTTCTGCCCCCAACCACTTTCTCAATTATTCCCCAATAATGCATATTTAATATATACTACATTAAATAGCTGATCTTTATTTTATTTTCCTCAAGTTTTGGTTAAAAAAAAGATTAATAAATTTAATATTTAAAATTTAAAAACAGTGTACAATGTAAAATTCTGCCTTTTAATAATCTTTTATTTATGAGATAAAAAAGCTTATATGTAAAACGAAAACAAATGTAGCATATTTACAAGCCATTTACAATTTCGGTTAATATATTTTAAGATGTTTCAGTTTTAAAAAAGAGAGAAACAAACAAAAAATCCACAATATCTTCCATTTCAGCTTTAGTTTGTCCTCTTCAGAGGAGAGGAAGATTAAAGCAAAAGCAAAGAAAAATGGACTCCCTCTTTTTCTATGTCATGCTTAAAAAAAATTGTGGTTTTTATTTATGAATTTTTACTCCACTAAGGAGCAAACTACTTTCATCTGTCTCTACTGAAGAACAACAAAGAACTTATGTGCAGTGCAATAAGTTTGAAATCAGGAAAGTATGGGACTGCAAGCAAGTGGACTTCTCCTGCACAATATTTCTAGTGCATGAAAAGGAGTTATAAAGGCTAAGATAAGTATGGATTTGAGGATAGTTTTCATATCAACTATATGCAAGTAGAGAATAGTTTAAAAAAAAATCCCAAACACAAAAGGGGGAAATGAAACCGTAGTTTAAACTGCATATCCCTCCCTCTCCCAACCCCCTATTCCAATAGATAGAGAATTAATTTTGGTGTTGTGGGGTTTTTGTTCTTCACATTAATGTACTTTAATTTTGGGCTGCTTTGGTGTTCTGCACAATCACATTATTAACTTGGCATTCACCCATTCAAGAGCTAGCTGTAATTAATTTAATCTCTAAAAGTCAGCTTGAGACTCCACACATTTAAATTCAAGTCTGCAAACAGGCGACCAAGTGATAAGTAAGTACCACCATGTGAGTTGGTATGCTCTCACTACAGTGCAAATGGATCTAGTCAGTATAGAGGAATTCAGGCAGTTATTCAGCTCATACTGAAGCAGACACATAAAGAAGACAGGACAGGATACATATGCCTAACTGTAGTAATTTAATGTCATTTAAGGTGCCCAAAGATCTCAATTTTGTGCAACACAGTTGCATCACCTGTATAGGTTTGGCAGATGGAAAACAGGACTTTTGGCAGACCCCATCTGGAAGACCAATGAGAAAATTTCTGAAACACCTCTACAGTATCTGAAAAGATATGTATGCTTCAGCCAATCAATTTAATCCATATAAAGGGAAAAGTTTAATGCATTTATCATGAATCATCCTCTAAAAATCATCCTCCCACATAATGGAAAATATTATTCAGGGTGGCACTGAAAAGGCACCTGGGGGACAAAGCAGTCATAAGTCACAGTTAACATAGTTTCATGAGGGCAAAGTCCTGCTTGTCAAACATAATTTCCTTCTGTGGCAGGGCAACCCACAGAGCTTATCTAGGAAAGATGGTTGATATAATATTTTTGGATTTCAGCAAAACTTTTGATACTGTCTCCCACAGAATCCTTCTGGACAAAATGTTCAGCACTTCTGAATAACTGTGTTACACAATAGGTGAACAACTGGCTCGCAGGTAACATCAGGCTGGTGTCACTGGTGGGGTTCACAAGGCTCCATCCTTGGCCCTGTACTCTTCAATGTCGTCATTGACAACTTGAACGCAGGACTCAAAGGCATACTGTGTAAGTTTGCTGACATTACTAAATTGGGAGGAGCTGTAAACTCACTTGGGGGCAGAGAGTCCCTGCAGAGAGACCTCGACAAAATAGAGACATGGGCAGTCACCAGCTGCATGAAGCTGATCATGGGCAAGTCCTGGATTCTGCACCTGGAATGCAGCAACCTGTTTAGACCAGGGAATGGGAGGCTGGAGACTGGTACTGTGGAAAGGGACTTGGTTTGAAACCACCTGAGGAATGTGAATAGACACAGGCCAATGAGTCCCAATGAGATGCATGCAAGGATCCTAAGGGAACTGGCCAATTGTCAAGCCACTCTTCATCGTATTCGAACAGTCATGGTAGTCAAGCCAAGTCTCCAGGGACTGGAAAAAGGGAATAGTGTACCCATTTATAAAAGAGGGATAAAGGAAGACCCTGAAAACTACTGATCAGTCAGCCTCACCTCAGTGCTCAAAAAGATCATGAAACAGACCCTGTGGGAAGACATGCAAAAATACATGGAAGCAAGGAGGTGATTTCAGACAGCCAATATGGCTTCATCAAGGGCAAGTCATCCCTCACCACTCCAGCATCTTTCTACAGTGCAGGGTCTGCCTCAATGAACAAGGGAAGAGCTACAATTGTCACCTACCCAGACTTCACTAAGGCCTTTGATACAGTCCCCACAACATTCTTAGCTCTAATTTAGAGAAATATGGGTTTGATTGATTGTCCCCTCTACTCTACCCTTCAAGAACACGCCTTCAGTACTGCCTCCAGCCCTGGGACTCCAGCACCAGAAATACAGAGCTGTTAGAGCAGGTCTGGAGCGGGGGCACAAAAATGATCAGAGGGCTGGAATGCAACCTCTATGACTAAAAGTCTGGGAGACTGGGGTTTGTTCAGCCTGGAGAAGAGGAGGTTCTTAAGAGACATTACTGTGACCCTTCCATAGTTAATGTGACCTTATTAGGCAGAGTGACACTTTTTACTAGAGCCTGTAGTTATAAGGTATGGGGTAGTGGTTTAAACTGAGAGTGGATTAAGATTGGATCGGAGGAAATTTTTTACACTGAGAGTGGTGAGACACTGGGATGGTTTTCCCAAAGACGCTGTGGATATATTATAACTGGAAGTGTGGGAAGGTGCTTTGAGCAAAGTAATCTAGTTGGAGATATCCCTACCCATGGCAGGATTGGATTGGATGATCTCTTAAGGTTCTTTCGAACTCAAACCATTCTATAATCCTCAAATGTTGGCTAAAATAAACAGAAATTTAGTAGGAAACATGTGAGTGAACACAATAATGGAACCCCAGTCAGAAGGTAGCTTTATACATACCTACACTCTCCTGTAATGAAGGCAGCAGGCAGGTCAATAAGGATAGCAACCAAATTCTTACAGATATTAAAGTATCAAGAAAGAGGTCATCAGGAACTCTGGGAATAGAATTTTCAGGTATTTCTTTCCTAATCTATAATGAAATGCATTATTTATTAATAGAATACAATTTTTTTTTTTTAAAAAAAGTGCTATTAATCTTTGAAGAATCTGCTCCAGTGGAGTATTTCAGAGAGTGTGTTAGCGTAGAGTTCTCCTACGTCCTTCATTTGTGATATCTCCCAAGACAATCTGAGAAATTGAAAAGGCATAGTGAAGTAAACAAAGACCACTGCAAGGAAAAACCCAAATGAAGATCAGCACTCTTCCTGCACATATGTCTCTATTTAAACAGTGTTGCTAAACAATTTTCAAATAGAGAATAGTTATAAAATTAACATTTTAAAACACATATGTTAATATTTATGATCACAAGTTGTCATCACTGAACATTGTCTGACATAAGCCTATATCAAAAAAATCTCTAAATACTCTTGGTGTTTCATAACCAGATTTATTACAAGAAGCCTTTGCACTTATAAAATATAATCAAAATATTACAAAGTACTATATACTGAGTAGAAAATGACAAATGTATTGGTTTATCTCTACGGAAATATATTCAAAATTATTCTGTGCAAAACAAAGCCCATGCTGCTTTCACATGCATAAAAAATGAAAAATATTCACTGTTGTTTTCCCCTCTTGTTTAGATGCTGTTGGATTCTTTTTAATTGTACGGTTCTGAAGAGATTCTTCTGTCCTTTTAATGCAGATGGTAAATCAGATATCCAACTTCACATATGGACACATGTGCACACTGGATGTTCTTCCAACCACACAACCCTAGAAATCAAATGATCTCAACTACTACTTGTAATTAGGTGATGAATTATATTTTGTTAGGACTGACTGGTACTGTTGAAATTATATTTATAGACTTTATGAGGGTTTACTCCATCCAGTGGCATGTAGGTATGTATATACTGAAATCTCATTGATGTGTGTTTGTAAGAGAAAGATCTAAACAATGTGCCTACTCTTACCTGTCTGTAACGTAAATTTTCTCATGCACCTCTTTCTATGAAAGAGAAGAGAAGAGAAGAGAAGAGAAGAGAAGAGAAGAGAAGAGAAGAGAAGAGAAGAGAAGAGAAGAGAAGAGAAGAGAAGAGAAGAGAAGAGAAGAGAAGAGAAGAGAAGAGAAGAGAAGAGAAGAGAAGAGAAGAGAAGAGAAGAGAAGAGAAGAGAAAAAAAGAAAAAAAAGAAAAGATCTCACAGGATTTTGCTAGGACAAAACATCTCAGACTGTCGTGTATGGCATGAATTTCAATAATGTATTATGTATTTTTGCTGATGAGTTAGGTCTTCTAAGGCATTGCTTCAAAATACTGAAGAAAAAGACCAAAAGACTGTCCATTACTGAACACTGCTCCAAATGCTTTTTTAATTTTGTTTATAAATCTGAAAACTCTTGCAATATATGTATTAAGACCTATATTTATTGTATTAAGGAGTATAATCATGATTCAGCTAATATCAAAAGCACTCTCTGAGCCACTTGATGTAACAGGAAGGAAATACTGTGCCAATTAAAACTCAATATACTAGTTTATCTAAAACACAGTGATTTGTAATTTTTCACAACAGCAAAGAGATGTTAATTTAGATTTATTTTATTTTTTTATTTAGAATCATAGATAACTGGAGATGATCTAGTTGAAAGATTCACACAAACCAAGGCAAACATAAAAGTTACATCAAGTTGCTCAGCACTTTTTCCACTTGAGTTCAGAGTGTCTTCAAGGCTACGCATTCCACAACTTCTCTTGGCTACTGGTTCCAGTATACGTTCACCTTACTTTTCAATAGTCGTCAATAGTTTTTCACTTACAACTGTTCAAAACTTCTCTCAGCACACCTTTTACCTTGTACCTGTCATCTTATCAAGTGCATCTCAGACAGGATTTTAGCTTCATCTTCTCTATAGGTATCCATCAGTTAGCTGAAGACTACGATTACGGCTCCCTTAGTATTTCCTTAAGGCTGAGTAAATCCATTTATCTGAACCACTCTTTGAATATCAAGTGCTCCAGCCTTCAAAGGGTGACAATTGCCTTCCACTGAATTTATTCCAGTTTGTCAATGTTTTTATTGTACTAAAAAGCACCAAATGGCACGCAATACTTCAGACAGTCTCAGGAGTACCATGTGCAGGGAGAAAAGAACTCCTTTCCTCTTCTTGTTGGATAGTTCTTTCTGATACAGTTAAAACCACTAGTATACTAAAACCAACAGTATGCATTTAGCCTTTATCATCTCATGAGCACACTGCTGATTCATCCTCTGCTTGCTGTCTGCCGGGACTTTCAGATCATTTTCTGCAAAGCTGCTTTCTATACAGTTGCCATCCACCCTCTAATGTGTAGGGGGGTACTCCATCTCTGGTACAGGATTTTCCATTTGCTTTTATTGAACTTCATGAGGTTTCTGCCAGGCCATTTCTCCAGATTTTCCATGTCAGCCATGCCCTCCTGCGCATCAACTGTTCTGCCAGCTTACCATTTTCATGCTAATTTGTTAGTGTTTGATGTTATTGTATTCTGGGACCTGGAAGACATGAGAACAAGTGTTATCAGTAAAAACAGAAGAAAAGAAAACCTGAAGCACATCAGTACCTGATTTTCTCACCGTTAGCAATGGAAATGAAAACTAGGAATCTACAGCAGGTCTCTGAAAGTCTTTGAGAGCAAATGTCCAGCCAAAATTTAGATTTAACTGGTATTAAATGATAACAACTGAGCCTTCCACATAGATCAGGAATTTCATCTGCCCAAAGCGATCTGAATGAGAAGTCCAAATGATATATGATTTGTTAAAAAAGTCATACCAAACTTAAAAAATAAAAGTGTGTAGGATACTGTATTTTGTAACATGGAACCTGTAAAGTACAAGGACAGCAGAGATATTTTTGTGTACAATTAGGTTTTTCTCCTCTGCTATACTACACAAGATTGTTTGTTAGAAAGAGGGCTTTGAATTTCTTTCAGGTAGTTGATACTGTATAGCTAGCACTGATGATTATGGAGTTTGGTGTTTCTTAGGCATAGAGGTCAAGTTGATCAGGTTTGTGAGTTTTAATTCTTCAATATAGTTGCACTTCAGAAAAAGACCCCAAAGAAAGTAAATAAAAAAGGAAAGAAAAAAAATGAAACAAAAATCTCCATTAGGGTCTTGGACCAAAGCCTGAATATTTCTTTCATCTGTGGTAGAATTACAGCCAATTATTTCAGGAGTAAAGATCTATCTTTCTCTTTTCTCTTCTTACTCATATTAATCTTGTTTCATCTTTTCCCAGTTTTCACCAAGATGCTTAGAAGGAAACCAATTCAAGCAACCTGGCATTTTGCAGGGCAATTTTTGTTTGTCTTTTAAAAGTATTAGTATTACAGGCTGTCTTAAAAAAAAAAAAAAGCTTTTGTGTCAAAGTACGATTTAATGTTCCTATTCTGGAATGAATGCAGCTCAAAACCATTAATCAGTAGTTTTCATAAAAATATTCTGTTTTCCCAAGTAGTGATATTAATAATTTTACAAATTATTGCTCTTATTAAAAGTTGGTTAAATAATAAATGTTTATTTAAAATTAAAATGAAGATTCACTTCAATTCAAGTTTATACTCTACGTCATTATACTTAATAGAAAATTTGCTATTGACTTCACTAAGCTTTGTCTCAAGCCTCATTAAACACAATAGGTAATAGTAGAGTGGTTAATAACAATACTTTAAATTAACAAAGATGAGTAACCAATCTTTGTTAAGCATGAAACAGCTGTTTTGTGCAGAACACAAACTGGAGTACAATAACAACAAAAATTATAATTAAAATGGAGTGGAATGGCCTTGAGGAGAAAATTAAAGCAGAAAATATGATACTACCTTGTTCCCTTCTGAGATGCTTTCACATTGATACTGGACAGTGTGCAGCCAGAAGAAAGAGAGAAAGTTTCTGGTGTAATCCAGACTGCAGAAATATCCTGGTGAAGTTTATGACTCACATTACAGAGAAATATTCACCCAGGCAGTAAACAAACAGGTTGAAGAGAAACTATACTTAATTCTACAATGGAAAACTAATATGCTTATCCAAATGTCTTTAGAAGAAGAAAAAACATCAGTGATTATCATGAAGACAGAAAAACAACTGGATACAATTTTGACAAGAGTGAAAAAAATGTCATCTTAAAGAGGGAGAGTAATTTTGAGAAAATTCAGTTATGGGTGTCAGCACAATTGGCTTAGTAAAAGTCAAAGTAAAATGTACAAATTGTAACTGCTAGAAATTTGGTAAAAACAAACAGATTATGCAGGTGTGCGTAGCAGATAAAATCTAAAAACTGCTATGTTCAAATTAAAAAGACATCCCTGCTTAAATTAACAGCAATGTGTTTTACTGATTTTTGCTTCTGTACCAGGCAGCTGCAAGTCTTCATTCGGGGTTTTGCTATCTAACAGTATAGAAATTGCTAGAATTTTTTACCTTTAAAATAATTAGTAGAGGATATTCAAATGCATACAGAATTTTAAAAGAAAAAAAAAAAGCTTAAATAGTCATCATAAATTAGTGTTAAACTATGGAAGATTTCCTAGCAACAGATTGTATTCAATCAGATACATTCATGAAAAAATCCAAGGGCACATTCTCACAACCTTATTCAGCATGCCTAAAATGCTTGTGAATACTGTCAGTGGTAAGGAAGATTAGCTTTTCATAGTTTTGCACATTGGTCAAAACTTGGAAATTTGCTTTATAATATCATTGAAATATAGCACACCTTTCAACCTCCAAAATAAAGGGACAATATTCCAAAACCTTGTTTTTCTTTATTTTGGTTTCATATGATTTGTTTTTTTATTTTTAAAACACTTAAGGACCTTACAACTACTCTTGAATAATTGCATCAGAAAGTGAATGAGGCAGATGTTGATAGGAGAGTATATTTCAAGAATTATTATAAATTCCTTAGGGCCTAGTTCATTGAAGAACCTCAGGATATACTTAGCTGAAAACAGTAGTCTGACTTAAGTCAGCAAGCTTGATTCTACAGATCTCCTATTTTTGAAAAGGGACATATTTCAAATAATATAAAAATTGTCATTGTTTTATTTTAAGAGTACTTCATACTCTCTGCATTGTAAATGAACCTAAGAAATACAAGAATTGAAACAGTATCTTAAAGTAAAAAGCAAGTGTTCTGCCTAAATTTCATTTTATTTAATTTTAATATCTATCAAAGGTCTAAGGAGAAGTAACTTTAGTTTCCTCTTACATTCAGTAAACAGAGATAGCCAGAAAGGGCAGGAGCAGTTACAAGACTGCTACTTCAAGTGAAAATAAGAAAAAAAATTAATAGCCCTCCCACCTATTACTGAGTTACTGAATTATCTGTTAATTTTATGACAGAGTAAAACACCACACTTAATCAGTCAGGTCTGATAAACACATCATGCAGTGGGGGAGCAACTGTCTCACCGGTCAGGCTTAAAGGATTATAGTGAATGAGGTGACATCAGACTGGTGACCTGTCACTGGTAGTGTTCCACAGAACTCCATCCTCAGCCCTGTGCTCTTCAACATCTTCAGAAATAACTTTGATGAAGGACTGGAAGGGAGACTAAGCAGGGTCAGAGGTGATACAAAAATGGGAGGAGCTGTTGACTCCCTCAAAGGCAGGGAGGACCTGCAGAGAGTCCTTGACAAATTAGAGGTCTGGACAACCACCAACATGAAGCTCCACAAGGGAAAATGCTGAATTCTGTACTTGGGAGAGGGCAACCCTGGATGCATTGACTGGGGAATGAGAAGCAGGAAAGCAGTGTCACAGAAAGGGACCTGGGTGTTCTGGTTGCAGGAAAGTTGAATATGAGTCAGTAGTGCCCTGGCAGCCAGGAGGGCCGAGTATGTCCTGGGGGGCATCAGGCACAACATTGCCAGCCAGGTAAGGGAGAGGATTGTCCTGCCCTGCTCTGCACTGGGACAGCTGAACCTCCAGTGCTGGGGGCAGTTTTGGGTGACACAATACAAGAAAGATGTTAAATTACTAGTGTCCAAAGAAGGGCCGCAAGGATGGTGAAGAGCCTTGAGGGGAAGCTGTATGAGGAGCAGCTGAGATCACTTGGTCTCTTCAACCTAGAGAAGAGGAGACTGAGGGGGGACCTCATTGCAGTCTGCAAAATTCCTCATGAGGGGAAGAGGAGGGGCAGGCACTGATCTCTTCTCTGTGGTGACCAGTGACAGGACCTAAGGAAATGACTTCCAGTTGTGTCAGGGAAGGTTTAGACTGGATATTAGAAAAAGGTTCTTTAGTCAGAGGGTATTTGGGCACTGGAACAGGCTCTCCAGCGAAGTGTTTACAGCACCAGCCTGACAGAGTTCAAGAAACATTTGGACAATACTTCAGGGCACAGGGTTTGACTCTTGGGGATGGTCCTGTGCAGGACCAGGAGTTAGACTTGGTGATCCTTGTCTCTTCCAAATCAGCATATTCTGTGATCCTGTGATTCTGTGAAATGAGCAACTATGTTTGTACACAGTATTAAAGAATTACAGATTACTCTGGAGGAGTGTTTAGAAGACTGTCAAATCAGGCATGTCCAAAATTTTTAAAAAACCCAGTTGCTCAGTGAATCTATATGCAACACACTTGATGCAAGTGGTCAGCTCTTACCAATTATTCTTCGTCAATGTTATGTGTACAAAACTGACCAAGTCTACCTATAATAGCATAAATTAGCAGTGTGTTTATAGAACCATGCTTTAAGGTCAACACTGAGGGCTACTCTCTGTGACAGTCTTCCACTGCAGACTTTGATCAGGTTTGTGACCCCTTGGGTAAACCAAGTCAGTACAAAAGTGAGCTAATCTTGTGTATTCTCCACATTTACTCAGCCATTCTTAGGTTTGTCTCTAGACTGTTTCCCAGAGAGGACATTTCATTTGCTCCCTGTGATGCTTTCCTTGGTTTTAGTTTTCTAGTTGTACTCCTTCTGTGCTCAGCAGGAATTCTACATATTCCAAATCCTAATCACAATGCAAGCCTTGTACTTTTCTTGTTGTTTGCTCTTCCTGCAATTTCTCCTTCTTCTTTATTGTTTATATATATATATTCTCATGCTTCATAAGTGAAACTACATGTTTTTATTTGCCCTTTTGTTAGGAACATTGCTCACATATCTATGTAAAATTCTGCATTGTCAGGCTATACTATCAGAGTATTAAAAAAAATTTAAAGCTCTTTTTCTCAACAACATTTTAGCAAGCTTGCATTTGATTTCAAAGTAAACTAATTTCAATTACATGCTGATTAATGGACATTTAATTTATAAAGCCTGGATTTTGTCTACATACTGAATGCTTCCAATATTCATCTCATTAGATGTGATTCGTCTTAATGAGTTACAGTCTTATAAGCATGTTCTTTCATTGAATTTCCTAGTTCTTTCCTAATATTTCTGCAATTTAGTAGTTTTACAAGCCATTGTTGACCAGTCATACATGTGTATATGTTTCTATGATATAAAATAAATTAAAGTATCATCCTTATACTGTTAATTAAAACTTGACATATTCAATGGTGACATTACAGGTCATTGCAATTTGTCAGACCTTTTCCTATCCTTTGTGTCTTACATCTCCTAACAGAGTGCATGGATATGAAATACAAGTTTATCAAGGTTGCAAATCACATAGCAGACAAATTTGCAGTTCTCAAATCTTGCAGTTCAACAGTACATCCCTAGTCATCCTTGTTCATTTCTGGAAGGAAGACGAAGTATAACATTCTGTGATTTTATGATTCTGTGATTCTAATATGCAGATTCTTTTTTCTCTGTCTTCTTGAATCATAGAATCATAGAATCTGATGAGATTTTCTAATCTATACTTTACTATTCCTCTTATTCTTTCATCATGTTCATAGGCGTGTCCGTACTTGCAATTCATGATACCTCTGCCGGGTTCTCCAGTCCTGGTGCGTATTATTCAAATTCCACTCTCTTAAACACTGCCATCTAGAAAAACCTGCTTTATACCTGTTGTTATTTCTGTCATGACAACACATCAGAGTACACCTTCTCCGTCTGCTTTGGTACACTTCTATAACTGTCCTCTGATCAGCTTTAATATAACCCTAAATATTTATAAAATATAAAATATGAAGCTGTTTTTTTCTTCTATATTGACAGCAAATGCAGAATTTAAAGCATGCCAAACAAGGAGCAGAGGAACAAGTGTAAGAGCCTTGAAGCACCGTACAACTTATTTAAGCTAGGATCAATAAGAGTAGGCATGATGAGGGCCTTTTGAGTCATCTGGAAGAAACCTAATTAAGGCTTGACTTTAATTAAGCAGTCCCTACCTAACAAAAGTGCACTCAGTTTCGTGGTTATGTATTTTGTTAAGCTGTGCTGTGCTAATGTGCATGTGTTTGGCAGAGTAGACAAGGATATTTTTAACCAAAAAGATTTACACCAGAAAATGTAATTTTTTTTTTTTTTTTTGTGAATTGTAGTTTAATATACTAAAAATAAAACAATTCTGATGAAACAGATAATTGGAAAATAACCCCACTGGAAAAGATCAAAACAGCCTAGCAGATACCAGTGAAGGACATAAAATGAGCATGAGTGGAAATATCTTCGAGTGTGTTCCTTCTCCCATAGTCCACATCAAGCTACCTTCTGTGATTACAGCAGGGGAAGGTGGTAGTTGCCCCCCCAAAAAAAAAGAAACCAAACAAAAAACATGACACAAGGGGCTGTTTTGTATCTCCAGCCTCTGACCACACTCTGTCTGGATGTTGCTATCATGTCAGTCATGTCAGACAGCAGGGAGTGGGAGCAAATCTGCTCCAATCAACCCCAACCAGTCAAGGCTTCCTTGCCTACCCTCCCAAAGGAGAACCTGCCCTGCCCAATTCTGGAGTGGAGGGGGATATGTGGTTCTTTTTAGAATTCTCCCAAAGCAGCATATTTTAAATTCTGCTAGTCATCCTTTGTCCTCTGACATTTTCTTAAATTTCCATTTTCCATTGTCTGGAGATCCTGATACTTTTGCTAAGTACTTCACCTTCAAAAATGAAAAAAAAAACCCAAACAACCCCAAACAAAAAAAACCAAACCAAACGATTTCCCATGCATTATCTTAAGAAAACCTGAAGATAGTGCATTTGTAGTACATTTTGATATACATAAAATAGCTCTAGGACTTCAAATGTATAAGTGGGTTTTACAATTAAAACACAAAAACATTTAACAAATTTTCTATCTCTGAAATTCTTACTCTCAGTAGGTCTTCTGACTTCATGAAGCAATTTATTGGTGAAGGGAGTGAACATTTTATTCTCTGAAGTCTTACAAGATGGATTAGTGATCTAATTACTGAAGTTAAAGACCTTGGGAAATCACAAAAACCAAACAGCTAGTACCCATCCAAAGATGAATTTTACTTGTCCTGGACATGCTTTTGATAATTATGTAATTTGGATGCCTAGAAGTGCCAATACACTTTCTGTGTGTTTGTTCTTGTTGTAAAATCCCCTTTCTAAACCATGCCATTGGAGTCCTTATGAGCATGCATAAGAAGTTAAAGGGCAACCATACTACTGTTTAAGAAATTTTAATTTTAGACTTGGACAAAACTTCCTTATTTTCAAGTGGATATTATCAGTGATTAGCAAACTCATTCATTCAATACAGTTTCCAATTAGGGTCTTTTTTAAGCGTGCGGAAAAAAACCTTTCAGATTTGTCTCTTGAAATATATTAAAATGTCTGTCAATATTTATGTTAGAAGACAGCTCTTACAGAACAGGTTTTTAGAAAACACTTTTTTTCTCTCTTAAGCTCAGAGCATCATTTTACTGCTAAGTTAAAATACTGTGTTGGTATCTTTGTTCTAAGGCTCATATCAATTTTTAAAAAGTCCTGAAGAAATATTATGTTTAATTACTATGGTAGTTGGTAGTTTATAAATAGACATTGTGGGATTTTGAAGACTCAAGCTGAAAAGACTTTAATGAAAGCTATTCATCTCTGCCAGAAGTAACACAGAATTTAATCACAGAATCACAGAATGGCTGAGGTTGGAAGAAATTTCCAAGAACAGAGACTTCACAACATCCTTGGGCAACTTGTTCCGGTGTTCAGTCACCCTCACAAAAGTGAAAAAAGAGTCTTTCCGGACGGTCAGAGGGAACCACCTGTACTACAATTTGAACACACTGTTTCTGGTCCGCCCACTGCACACAACTGAAAAATAACTGGCTCCCTCTTCCTCTCTGCCCCTTACACCCCATCCCCTCCTTAAGCATTTTAATTGAGAGACATTAGGTCTGTTAACACATTACAACTAATATTTGATCTTTTTGGCACAATTGAGAGATTTCTCATTCTAATTGTTTTTATTAACCATGACTGTCACTAGTAACAAACACATGTGCACACAGACTAACATGCAGCCACATATATCTTTATTATCCCTCCATTTCCTTTATTTTTTCTGTTTTGGTTTTTTTCTTTTCTTAGTTGCACAACATCGTGTCATCAGGTGCTGGAAAAAGTAGGCATTCTGTGTAATATTGGGAGGATAAACAGGAGATCCCCAGTATCCACAGTGACTCAGCAAAGGCGAGAGCCTGAGTCACAGGATACAATTGGGGTGGGGCATCTGGAGGCTTCACCTGAATGAGCAATGAACAGGGACACACATTTGTTCCAGTAGCTGACAGCACAATTGAGGGACACTTACATGGCTGATCTGACTTCCAGTGGCTGTCATCATTCCCATTCACACCTGTTACCCCACAGGTGTCTCCCTGGGCACAAATTCAGGGGACATTCAGAGAGGTATGGATTGTCCAAAATACTGACCTAGAACCCTGCTCACTCGGGTGTCTGACACCACAGGCACCCAAACCACACACACAGGTGACACCAGCACCTGGCAGGTAGTTCTTGCAGCACACAGATGCAGGTTTAGACAGTGAGATCACACAGAGTTAAAATTGTCAGTAAGAAGATATAAGAAGACAGGACAGACTGCAGTGATGAGGAGCAAAGCTCTGCCAGAGAAGTGTACTGATTTGTTTACATTCAAGCAGTCCCTTTATACCTTTTTCTGTCTGTTTGCCTGCTCTCTTTGTTCCTTCCTGCTTCCCCTTCCTTTGCATTTCTCCTCAGGGGCTTGTACAACTCTATCAATCCTAAACTCCTGCCAACCTCAGGTACCCCTGCTTTAACAGTCTTATTAGTTAAAACAGTGCAAAAATTGCAGTCATCAATAAAATGGTTTATGAAAACAAACCTATTTCAAACTCTTCCATGAGCTGTCATTTTCTGCTTAAGATTTCCACAACTGCAAGTGAAGCTTTACCAGGACAAAAGTTGACATAGTCAGCCTACAACCTTATTGTATCATTTCATTTATCCAAGACTAAGTGACATCAGTATCATCCTGTCAAGGTTGACCTGAAATAAGTGTTTATACTGAACATCATCAAAAGAGTTAGACGCATAAATCTTCTAAACAGAGAAGTGGTGCTCTCTACTGAAATGGATTGAATAGCCAAAGAAATCAGAATTAAATCAGTTTTGTCATACATGAGCATTACTAATTTTCTTTCTGTGATAGGTCAGTCAGTGTATAAAGAAAATGATCTAATGAAAGCCTAGATGAATCATCACAAAGGATAAAAACAAGTTCAATGAAAAAGATATGCCTATGAAAAGCACAGACTTCACAATAATCATGTATTTAAGAAATAATACATATATAGAAAGCTTTGTCTGAATCAGGAAATGCATAGCACTGTAACTCCATGTTTGTTTTCTCAGTAAGCAATAAAACGAACAGTAGTTTCAGAGTAAGAAAATAACAGAAAATAAATGTTTTCCTGAAGTTCATTTGAAGCCTAAAGGGATATTATGTTAAAACAACCTACCTTCCCTTCTTTGCAGCTCTGAGTAGTATTCAGCGGAGTTTTTTTTATATGCTGTGAGCACAAAATAAAACATGAAGAGATCCAAACTTGTCTACAGATTCCACTTATTACTAGCATCCGTTCTAGCCATAGAACATGTCACTGGAGACTGGTATTGTCCTTAGAGTGAAAGGATTTCAGGAAAATCATTTTGGAACATCTGAAAAAAGGACAACTTGCTGGCATTTTAGAAAAGCTTGTAATCTAATTTACTCATTTGATTTTTCCTAAAGAAATGTCCAGGTTCCCTGGTCTCTTTCAACAATGTCATTTGCCAACTTTGTTTGCAGTGGAGATAGTTTTAAATTTTTTGTTATTTCTGAAGCAATTTTGCAGAAAAATATAGTTTAGAAATTGTTATAAATTAGTTCTGATCAGAAAGAAGAGTTTTTACTCTATGGAAAATGAATATAAGTATAGTTGCCAATTACTAATAAATAAAAAACAATGTGTCTAAGGAGGCATCCTGACAAATACATAGCGAAGTTTAGTTATATTTAGAATAGTAGAATAGGACCTGACTGACATAATATAAAACTACCTTGTATTGTTCAAGTAGCAGCTTTTTTTTTTCTTTTTCCAAAATAAGTAGCATAACAACATATTACATGAACTTGTAAAAGGCTCTGTGTTTCAGGGAGTAGAATGGGGTGGAAGTGGTAATGGATGTAGTTTGTTAAATGTTTATCTATATCTCTTTTTGCTAACCTAGAAGATGTTTTAGATAATGACTTTAAATTACTACAAAGAAGGCTCCTCCTACAGATTAAGATCCTCTCATTCATAAAAAGGGTTTGAAAAAGACAGACAGCTTAAAAAAAAATGTTCAAAATGTCACTCTGGAAAAATATTAGATTTTTTAAGCATAAAACAGAATCATGAGGATGAAACGTCGCTTTTCAATTGAGCTTGTGGCTCACAGTTTATAATTTTGGGGTTTAAAAGCTAGTTTTCAAATGCCTTTAAATTAAATTATTAAAAGTGTCATGTACCTCTTAATTAATTTAATGTAATACTCAAATAAAGCAAAATAAACCAAAAATCCTGAGTATGAACAAATTTAATACTGTTTATCCTGCCAGATGTTTAGCAGCCATTTGGACTGCAATTAAATGGTATTTGGAATATTTCTTTCCTTTGCTGTCTGTAATTCTGAAAATGTGTTCAAATATGTGACTATGATCTTATGTTTTCTATGCTCTCACTTTGTTGCAGTGTGTAGGGCCCAGTAAACTTTTTCTTTTTTCCTGGCACCTTTGTCTGCTCATCAGCAGAATAGAGTGGGTGGTATTTAGATTGGCTAAGAAAAGTCTGGTCATCAGGCTTGCAGCATCCAGCACCTTTTTTCTTCTCTTTTCTTAAGGGTTCCGCTTCTGCCAGTGAAGTGGGGACTGAGTATTTCTCCTTCTAGTCATTCTTACTGTTAGTTTACCAACTCATGCGCTCACCTGGGAAAGAGGAAATATAGCTTGTATTCCTTTCAGTTACAAGCAGATGAGACCCCCATCTCCTACTCTGTGTGCTTTAAACCTGCTGTTCAAAGAGGTTGGTAGAAAAGCCATTACTGTAAGTCATCAATGTAGGTGTATGGGGCAGTTGTGATCAGCCTGGGACTTCTGGAAAATATGCATTTGCTCCTTGTCAGGGTAGTGTTAAGCATGCTAATGCCATGCTTATTGAAAGACATCTTTCTGTGACTTTGGTATTTTCTTCTTGAACTCCAGTTATCATTGACATTTTGTTATAGCTTTACTCCTAAATAATTGAACTTGGCAATTAAGACTGAACATCTAAGTTTGTATGACAAGGAAATTTTCAGACTACATGGAAAAGGATTTATTAATTGCAGGCTTCTGTACCTGGGTGCTGCTGGACTGCTGTTTCTGCTGCATCTGATATGAGGATATAGATTCTGCCAGAACTCCTATTTGCATGTATTAAAAGGTAAGAAAATTCTGGTACTTAAATCTTTATATATTTCTGTATAGGTAGATCAAGATCTTCCAATCTTAACCAATGCAATTAAGCCCAAATGTCAATGGCATCAAAACCAAAAGGAACTATAGAAATATAATGATGCATTAACTATTATTTTCTGATTTATTTTGGTTATTAACAAATAGCAGTACCCATAATGGGTTTAAGCTGCTGTGTAATGGTGTGTAGTTTTTGTTCACTAAGAAGTTTACTTGGTTTTCTCAAAGGAAAAAGAATCTTACTTCTGGTGGTTTGTTGAGCTGTCTTACAAAGATCTTGAGGTGTCTTAGAATCAAGAATATAGTTATTTTAAATATGTATCATTCACTGTTCTGGGAGTATGGATATTTAATAGATCTGAAAATACTGTATATACAAGTATCTAGATCCACAAATCTGCAAGATGTGATAAACTACACATAGTGGTTAAAAAGCATATTTTGAAACAATTTGTGAGTATAAAAGTAAAATTTTGATTCTAGTCTAATGCAATGCAGAAAAAAAAATTGCTTTTTTTTTTTTACTTCATCATGATTTTTCCAGAGTTTTATAGACTGATCATCGTCATGTTACTTGGAAAGTGAATTAGCTTATAAACATTGGGATAGCAGAAGGCTTGTATTTAATTGAAGACACTATGTACATGAATATAAAAGTGTGTGTTTTTATAGATATTAGTAAGCTGCATAACCCACTTTTCTTAATAGCTATTCTCAAGATTTTTTTTTATATTGCTGGATTAAAGGATTAACAATGAACTGCACTTGTCTTCTAAAACAGTTTTGAGTTAGCAGGAAAAATAATGGACTGAAATATATTGCATTGTCTTCTACTTTGGAAACTATACAGGGAACAACACACATAAAAGCAATCTCCTGTTTGCATGTCTGGTTTTCAATTAAAATGTCAGGATACAGACCTCTCGCTGAAGGTAAGAAAAATAACCATGTTTTCAGTAACTTATTCATTACACACAAGACAGTGAAATGCAAGACCTCTCTTGTTAGAAGTAAAAAAGTGGATCTGTGTAGGTGGACACATGTATGTGAACAACAATGAGAATGCAGTCATCTCTCTCATTTAAATAAATTTGTATGGGAAAAAAATAAAGTGTTTTCTGCCCTCAGGTATGAAGAATTATATGGCTTAAAAAGTAGCAACAGTTTGATTTCTTTGAAATAGTTAAGGGGCAGGGTGGGTGGTTGTTGTGTTTTTGGGTTTTTCCCTGGTAAATTTACTAGATCAAAAATAGAGACTTAGTTCATTCAATGACACATCAATGTCCAGAGATAGTAAAAATGTTCTGAGCTATTCTGCCAGGCATCTAGCTGCCTTTCCAAAATACTACAGGTCCATCATATGTGCAACTTCCCTTACAATGTTTTAGACAGAGAGAGGGCTGCAAAAAGTACTCATATTCAGGTGACTGAACAGGGATATAATTTGCTTTACAGTGGGATGAACAGCTCCTCAGTTTTGACAGAGGTGAAACTATGAACTCTGTGTGCGTACATTGTGACTCTTATGGGAGTTCCAGCACTTGGATCACTTAAAAATACCTTAATCTGACTGTTTGAATCAAATCTAAATCAAAGCCTTAAAGCCTGAGACAGTTAACTGTGACAAAATGAGGCAACTTGGTATATCATCTTCCCTAATTCCACTGGGAGTACATCTACATAGGACTCACTGTACCCTACCAAAAAAAAAAAAAAAAAAAAAAAAAAAAAAAAAAAAAAAAAAAAAAAAAAAAAAAAAAAAAAAAAAAAAAAAAAAAAAAAAAAAAAAAAAAGAAATCAAAGGTAAAACTGCCCAAGGGTGAACTTCAGTCATATTCTTTAACTTACCTGTTTTATTTTTGGAAATGTAAGTAAGTTTCCTTCAATTGATAGAAAGTTCCTTCTGAACAGGTAATTTTCAGGCAAACACAATGCTAAACTGCTAGAGAAGCTGGTAACTAATTTAAACTATAAGGAAATTTACTTTTTTTTCTTTCCAATTTGAGTGTTTCCCATGTCTTTGGAACTTACAAAGTTATTTTGCTGCCAAAAGAACAAAAAAAATCAGCTAATCTATTTTCAGGTTTTGAGATGTAAATTTGGGCTCTGTTTAATACACATTAGGAAACAAAGAGATAATGTTTAGCTGTTAAGACAGTCACGGAAAAATAAGGTGCACAGAATTACTTTGATTAATTTCAAGAGAGATATCCAATATAGGTCAATCCTTTTGATAATTAAAAAAAGTATAACATGTCTAAATCAGTCTTTATTTGGCTCAGAACAGGTATATTCCCTATTATGTCATATTTTTTTCTTTTAAAATACAAAATATATCATTAATCTTTATTTTTTAGATGGAGTAAACCCTGAGTCCTATTGATATATTTTTTTCCATGCTAAGAATTTTTTTAGAATACATGTATTTAAGGTATAAGACATAATGGTAGTAAGGGCTTCAAATACATGGTTATCTGCTGGAAAATAAATCTAATCTGAACACATAGTCGAAATGGTCCTTGAAAAATGCCTGGATTTATAAAATGGAAAAAAAAATTATGGGAGAAGCTTTTTTTAAAATTATTACCAGAGACAAATTATTGAACATCACAAGCTGGAAGTAAGAGTAATTACTCAGCTAAGAGTAATAACAAAAAAAATTAAAACCACTACTATGCAGGAAAGTGAAGGTGGGAGCAGCAAAATAAGACAAATTAATTATTAGCAAAATCTCCTGTTGCTGAGGAAAGCTACGTGGCATACTGAAATAACATAATAGCACTATAATGAGCTCTGTAATGACTTTAAAATGTTTTAAAAAGGAATTACACAACACTGAAAATAAAGACATGACTGAATATTGCTATAAAAGAATAGGTCAAGCATGTAAGGATTATATTAGAAAGATATAACTATGAAATCACTTCCAGCTACACAGAGACATTTTTTAAAGAACACAAAAAAGTTTTATAAGCATTTTTCAGAATAAATAGAAGCCACTGAAAAGAACATTTCAATTTATCGAAAGAAAGGAGCGATGGAAGAGAAGTACAGTTTATGTATTGTGTAAGAGAACAGTTTGAGGAAATGGGGTTTATCTGGGAGATTTCCGGACAGTGTGAAAGACATATTCTTTACAGTTGTCAAGTATGGAAATAAGGATTGGTGCTCTTTTGGAGTCACTGTTTGCAGATAGCCAAGAACTCTTTTGAGATATGACTGTAAACAGAAGCTTTGGATGCAGTAACCCTAAATTTTTAGAGGTTAACATGTTTAGGGGCATGAGAAAGACCAGTAAAGTAATAAAGATCACTGGCTTCAGACGAGCAGATTTCGCTTCAGGCTCTTCAGGGAGCTGTTAGGAATGGTCCAAAGTGAGCTTGTCTTCAAGCACAAAAAGGAGTCAGAAATGCTTTGAGACTTTCAGGACTGCATTCCAAAAGCACACGTGTGATCTATTCCCATGGCATGATCCATAGGTTAGGATTGTAGACTAGTTACAGGAATTAGATGGAAGAGCACTATGCAAAAGTTGAGGGTGCCTGGCTTTATTTGCTCTAGAGTATTCAAGGAATTAACTGAAGCAGTCCGTGAATCTTTAGTGCTTATCAAGGACAAAGGAAGAACAAAGGAGTGAGTAACATTAGGGTTTGAGTCTTTTTTTGAGAAACATTAGGAGTTTGAAATGGCCAATATAGTACAGTCCAAAAAAAGCTCTGTTAAGTAAATGTCATTTTTTTCTGTGATAGGATGCCTAGATAAAGAGAAAATTGCAAATTACATACTTGGAGGCTTTTGTTGTTGACATGATGATTTCTGTATCATATTTGGATTGCTACCTTTGCGTTAAATGAATAACACCTCTTCAGTTAGCATATGAAGACCTATAGTTAAGCTATCATTCCTAAGCCGTCTTGACATATTCTTCCTTTACTGTCAGTTTAGTTGAATTAGTTCACAGCATCAGGCATCTGGTCTTGCACAACTGTAATATGTTTTAAACAAAACCATCAGTCAAAAAATCTCCCATGAAAGGAAATATGGCGTCCACTTCACATGCTTAGAAGATTGAACTAGCCTAATTGCTTCATAGTTTTTGAATGTGACGTATGTGTTAATTCCATTATTTAAATGTTAAAGAATGCTTCTCCCTAAAAAACAAAAAAAGCCACAACAAAGCAAAACAAAAAGCCCACAAAAACCAGAGAAGCCCCCTCCTAAGAACCTGACAGACAGTAATAGTATATGAAAACAAATAGAGCATGATGTATGTCAAATATAACTAGCCAAAACTATACAGTTTTAAAGTCCATTTGATTTCTTGAAAACTATTTGGAACAACAACAACAAAAAAAAATTGGTCAAGGACATGCAAGCTTTAAAGAAGGACAAGTTCTGTGCCAACCACTGGATGAAGAGAGCCTTACCGAGTCTCCCTCTTCAGAAATGTTTGACAGGTAACAATTTTACAAATTTTCAAGAATACTCACCAAAGTCCACAGTTGCTACCAGACATGATCACGCAAGTCAGACATTTAGCACTTCTTCAAGAAGCCCCTCTTCCTACTACTTTTACAGAGCAAAGATGTTTGAAAACTATTTTGTGTCATCTATCACTACCCTAGCAGAGTTAAAAAAAAAAAAAAAAAAAGTATATTTTTTATCCTACTATTTGTTTTACATTGAGTAGCACTACAGTTCATCATTCTTTCGGCATTCTCTATATTTCTGAAGATAGTTTAGAAACTACAAGACAATAATCTTGTTCATGAGTTCTTCAAAATTAACAGAAACTGAGGAAAAATGCATGGCATATTCTAACAGTTTGCTCAGGAGGAGTCCATCTAACCTGTTAGTCTGGCACTCCAGAAAAGTGTGGGGTTATTTCAGATATTCTGTGGCATCTTAGAGAGGACCAGAAGTATACATAAAGGCTACTGAACTGAGTCTTTAATTGTCACATCCTAAAGCAGGCACTACATCTGGTCAGCTTGAAAAGGTCTCTTGTCTCTATTAATTTTCCTGTAGATATATTTGTAATAATCATCTGACTTTCCTTTGTGATGAGATATTGGTGTTTTAAAGCTATTTAATTGAATCTGACGGCACATATCTTAATTGAATCAAGGGACTTTCACTCTAGAAATTATTGTTGTAAGCATTAGGACAGGCTACAGCTGCTTAAACAGGGTCATCTATTCTCATTTCATGTGTTCTAAGGCACTTTATGGTTACAATACTGGACCAAAGGGACACTCATGTGCTTCTTGAGCATCAGTTGAAGACCATGCAGAGCACAGGAGATTATGCTCAAATTGCACAACTTCACTGTTTTTTGGCAACTATAATCTATTCATAAAGATAAATGAATTTCAGCCAAATTTCTTTCTTGTAACAGCTCAAATTCAAACAAATCCATACTTAATGTTTCTCAAGGTTGTATACTAAATAAGCCAATTTTGCTAATATTTGATATCTTTGAAGACTGAAGAGTAAGACTTTGATACTAATGAATTTGAAATGTCATAGTTTTCTGAACCACTGCGGACTATGAGTGATGTTATGTTCTTCAGTACATTTATGGAGGTGGTTATGAAGGTGATGTTTTAAGCTCACTTTGACTGTAACCTGAAAGAGAGGATATGCAATCACTTTCTTGCCATCTAACCTTTGCTGGTAATTAGTAGCAAAGGTCTAGCATTACAGATGACGTCTTCTCAAACCACCTTTCAGCTCTAATTGGCTGTTTAAACTGCTACTGTTAAGTAGGGTATCAGGAAAGTGATCTGAATTTCTGAGGCAGCAAGGAGAGATACGACGACATCCTCTGATACAGAAGAGAAAGTTTTCTCAGGGATCTAGCGGGCTGTGAATACCAAATTACCATATTCCTAAATAAAGTGTGAGTTACAGTGACGTGGAGACAGTAGAGTGAATGGAAAAATATTTCAGAGGCATGTGCATCCTCTGTGCATGAAACAAAAGGAGGTAAATTAAATCATAACTCAGTAGTGCAGAAAGTACACTCTTCTCTTTCCCAGTAAATATATCTCCTTTTGTTCCAAGTTAAAGAAGTATATAGAACCTCGAGGAACTTGTGCTGTTGAAAGGAGACCCTGGACTTCATGGCTGTTTTTCCTTTAAAAATATGGTAGCCAATACCTGTGATCAGTTTTGATATATTAAAATGAAAGCATGATAGATTCTATATCTGTTTCTTATGAAGCAAGCAAGAGTTTTGAGACATTACTGCTGTTTGTGATAACTTTATTAAAGAAAACTTTTTAAAATTATCCCCAGCTTTTTAATGTTTTTATTTTTTTAGAGTTCTTTTGTTAAAAAGGAATAAGAAATATTGACAGACAGTCATGTTAATAATGTATTTACTGTGTTGTTTTTGCAAAAAAATTTCTTCAGCTATTGTCCCCCATATTCATTATTAATTATGCCTTGTGAACCTGAAATAATATCAATGTAACTTTTTTAATATATACACTTTATTTAAGGAGGTTTACATTTTATAGTACAAATATGATTGTATTCTGCATACTCTAAAGTGTTCGGAAGGAAAAAATTATACTTGTTAGATTTTCTAATCCTTCTATTAGAGCTATTATTTTGCAATAGTATTCTGATTATAAATAATTTTTAATAGGATCTGTCTAGATTTTGAAAGAACTTCCATAGCAGATTTTTATTTTATTTTTTTTTCCTTAGCTTCCTTAATATCCACAGGAAAATACTGGTCTTTCTATTGCCAGTAGGAGTTCCAATTCTGATTGTTACTCATCATGATGTCTGTTTAGGAGGGGGAAGCTATACAAGCTGTTTTGTAGCAAAGAAAAACAGCGAGATTGTATTTTTTTTTTAATCAAGTAAGCAAATTCCAGTGAAATAAAGCAAGTTGCAAATGTAATATCTGTTCAGTTTTACAGATGTGGTCTGCTTAGGATGTAAGACAGGAGCTCTAGTGCAATCTTGAGTTACGTACATGACAAAAAATCCCTGTTGGCTTGTTTATGGTTTTTAAACAACCATATCTAATACATGCAGATGTGTCATGTATCACAAAATAACTTTTTCTGCCTTCTAGGCAACATCCCTATTTCATCCTCAGTCTTCTGAAGTGCAAGAGTCAACAGAAGCTACCAACAAAAACTTCACAAAAGAACCACTACCAATCATAACAGGAAATAACATAAGCAATGCTCTTGGTGCTCATCTGTCAAGCTTTTTTACCTGCATGGATTTGTCCAGGCTAGAATTTTAAACCTCCTTCAGTTTAAGTTAATTGATAGCCAACTGGATTAAGTTAAATGACAGTTGAGGCATTATGCAAATTTTTGTTCTTGTGCTGTTTTCTGTATTTTTTTTTGCGGGCTTGAAAAAATACCCAATTTAGCAATAAAGTTTTAAAAGTGGGACTTAAGCCACTGGGTCAGCTATTCAGTATTTTGCATCTGTGAGCTTCCTGCTAAGTAAAACACAGCAATTGTTTTGACAGAAACTTGTTTTGATGATTTTGGATCTTAATGTATTTTGAAAAGATTATTTTAACACTAATCAACATAGTTTTCCATATTCTGCAAGATGGGTAAACTCATTTTCTGTTCCAAGTACACTGTCACACCAGTGGTTATTACAACACGGCTGGCATAGGTTGATCTCAGTGGGATTCCACTTAGTATGCCTTTCAAAACTGCATTATTTTATTCAAGAGGAATATTCTTGAGACTAAAATACATGCATAATAGTACGCAATGTTTGGAGCTATGGTTTTGCATCACTAAATGGGCTAAGAAATATATAATCAGAGTAAATATGAATGAGTCAGCATTGCATAGAATCATAGAATGTCAAGATAACATCCACAACTACTCTAAGCAACCTGTTCCAGTGCCTCCCTACCCTCTGAACAAGGAATTTCTTCCAAACATCTTGTCTAAATCTCTCTTTTTTTAGTTTAAAACTGAGATTTTGCAATTTTTTTCTATATTCTGAAAGGCAAAATTCTCTGTAATTCTCCCAGCTTGGTAGCAATGTAAAAGCTTATGTCAAACTGAGTCTTGGTTTTAACTTTGTTCAAAAAGCAGAATAATAAAAACGAAAATTGCTTTATTTTTTTTCTCTGTTCGACTTTATGAACAAAGTCGAAAAATACAGGTGATATCATATATTCTAAATAGCTCTAGGCCAGTCAAACCAAATTGTTACATCAGATAATCCACTTAAGTGAAAACCAGAACAAAATTTATCTTTTCCCTTTAGTATAAGTATAAAGAAGTACAAAGGTGTTGATTAAATAACAGCATCTAAATGATTTTCTACTTTCTGAAAAATGTGGCATAACTCTTCTTTATTGTGCTATTTTCAATGTAGCATGTGGATAGGGAAGTTACTCTTTTTAAGATCTTGTGCAGTGACTTCTGAGTAGTTTTAATTGAAATTAAATTATGCCTTTAAATATTAATTACATTTTTGCAAAATTCTAACAGGACTCTGTAATGTCAGTGCATGATGGATGAATAATTGCAAACACCTTTGCTATGTGATTTTTAAAATTCTGTTTTGAAAAAGCCCTTTTCTAAGATGTGACATTTCTTCCCCATTCAAGCAAGCTGGTATGAGTCCGAAAACCTTGAGACGGTATCTGCTTTCAAATAATTATTAAGTAACATTTGTGATTCAGTTCACTAATTTTATGGCTTTCCCTTTAGATATCCAATGATGCTGATGTTCTTACAGAATAGAATAGAATAGAATAGAATAGAATAGAATAGAATAGAATAGAATAGAATAGAATAGAATAGAATAGAATAGAATATTTCTGTTGGAAGGGACCTAAAACAGGCCAATTCTCTGACACATCAGGGTTGAAGAAAAGTTAAAGCACATTGTAAAAGGCATTGTCCAAATGCCTCTTAAGCATGGACAAGCTTGGGACATCAATCTCCTCTCAACCTGCCTGTTCAGTTAACACTGGATCTCCCCTGGTGCATCTATAAACTGTTCCCATGTGTCTTTTCACTAGATACCAGGAAGAAAAGATCATTACATCCCTCTCCACTTCCCCTCCTCTGGAAACTGTAGAGAGCAATGAGGTCCTTCAGCCTTATTTTCTCCAAACTAGACAAACCCAGAGTGCCCAGCTGCTCCTCATGGAACAGTATTTCCAGCCCTTTCACCAACTTTATTGCCCTCCTCTGGATTCATTCAAGGACTTTAACATCCCTCTTAAATTGTGGGGCTGCCCCAATACTGAATATAGCAGGATGATGGTTGTAACAGAAAAATTTTGTATCCTTCTAACTTTCCGTCTTTTTTTCAAAAAAATACTCTTTGGGGCTTACCACAATTATACCTGTTGGCTTTTTAATCTTCTGTACAAATTTCATCTATGTTCTCTGTTGCCTGCTGTTAAAACCCATTTTCCTCTATTGTCCCTATTCTTTTAATAACATGGGTAAAACTGTGTTGAGGATTATAAATAAATAGAGCCTGTAATGCTCCTGCTAACCTCAAAAGCTCACACAGATTTCTTGCATTGTGAACACAATAGGAAAGAAAAAGATGACATTTGGAAAACTGACAATTTCAGTAAAATATTAAGATGGTTTCATTTGAAATGTTGTAGTCTGCTGTTCATGGTGCACCTTTAAAGCAAATTATGTTCCATAGTGCATATTTTGCTTGTTATATGGGCATCACCTAGAAAATTTTCACTTTTAGTAGATGACAGATTTCAACCTTTTCAGTACGAATACTTTAAAAAAGAAAAAAAAGGTGTCTGCAGAAATCTCAACTGTAAAAAGACATTTAATGGGTAACACCAGGGGTTTTAGTTGTAGCAGTCTGTAATGTGCGGCATGTACACTACTCCCTGACCTTGAAACCAAATGACACCATGTCTTGGTATAACCCCAGCTGGCAACTAAGCCTTGCCCTGCCACTCACTCACTCCTTCCCATTGGAATGGGGGAGACAATCTCAAGGGTAAAAGTGAGAAAATTTGTGAGTTGAGATAAAGACAGTTCAATAGGTAAAACAAAATCCATGCACAGAGGTAAAACAAAATCCATGCACAGAAGCAAAACAAAACAAGGAATTCATTCACCGCTGCCAATCGTCAGGCAGATGTTCAGCCCTCCCGAGGAGAGCTGGACTCCTTCACACATTAACAGTGACCTGGGAAGACAAAACCCCTCAACTCTGAATGCCCTTCTTGAAGAGGTTGTATATACAGTTATATGAAGCATAAGATCATGAGACTACACAGGCAAGAAAACAAACTTCACCTGATTTACACTAAGGAAACATGGGGGCCGGGGGGAGAATATGTAAATATTTGTATTATACCTTTGCAGTATTGGGCATATTAATCAGCAAGTTCTTTTCATACTGACATATATCTCTATGAGAAACTGGGACCATTCTCATTCAGTCAAACTTTCTATGGTTTTAACTGTCTATGTAGGATAAAATGTCTTCTAATTTTAGCCCCCAAGTATCTAGTACATGAAATAGAAGCATTTTTAGTCTGTAGTTTTCCTTCCTCATGTTCTCTTTTAGTGATTCATATGCCCTCTAATGTTTGTAGCACCACAATAAACAAATATTATGCAGTTACTCTTTTCTCTGTCAAAGCCACAGTTAGTGTAGTTTTCATTCCTCAAAGAACACACACAAATAAGTGCATTCCCAGCATTTCCCACAGGGCCTGTTAGTAGCTGCACATACAAGAGAACACTTTTTTTTTCCTCTCTGTGAGGGTGGTCAAATACTGGAACAGATTTTCTTGAATGACTGTGCAGTTTCCATCCTTGGAGATATTCAAATTTCATCTGGGTATAGCTCTATGTGGTCCTGCCTAAGCAGGGGGTTTGGACTAGAAGATCACTTCCAAGCTCAGACATTCTCTCACTCTGGGATTCTGTAAACTTCGGTGTCCTGTCTATGTCCCTAGGATATATCAGATACGTGTGTGTTTGTCTCCTGTGCACTGCTTTGCATGTACATTGTTTTCTTGGGGGGTTTTTTGTTTTGTTTTGTTTTGTTTTTTAACCACAAGATAAGTCTAAAGTTTTCACAGATTTCTGTCTCTGGTTCTCTTACACAATAAAAAGCACCATATCTGACTACTGTAAAAACGTCAGATGTAATTTCATTTACGTTTATATCAAGACTTCCTAATGAAACTTTTTAATAATAGCCAGATATGTCTTTTTTCAGGAATCACTGGTTGGTTTGAGGTTTTTTTCCTCTTTTCTTTAACTTATTTGCTAAAATAAAACCTAGTGGTGGTGACCTTTTGTATTTTACTTTAGAAAATTAAATTTAGAAAGATTGCTTGTAACATTGCTTGCACTTTATTTCCTTCATTTTCCTACCTATAAGGATTTGGGTTTATTTTAGACAATATTTATATTCTTTTGTCATGCAAACCTGCTATTTGAGGTCATTATCCTTCTTTGTTTCATATGTTGTGAATCTGAGGAAGTTCTGATACAAAAATTTCTCATTCATATCATTGAGTAACTGTGATACTGTGGAACAGATTTTTCCTTCAGTGGCAGGCTTGTTAAAAATTTAGGGTTTAGGGAGTTTTTGCCTTTTATGAATATTAGTGCAGATGCCTGTGTTTACAGACACACACACACTCATCTCTGAAACCCATCAACATTGTAACACAGTATGTAATTTTGTGTGAAAATAGATTTGATAGAAATCAACTTTGATACATACACAAGCACAAAAACAGAAAACGTGAAGTCACAGATTCACTCGTCAGTGTCTAATACTGCGTGCTCTGCGGTAAGGCTCTCAAAAGGTCTGTGACACATGGATCAAAAGCAGAATACCAACTACAGGTGTGACAGTTACAAATGGCATTAGACACCTCTGTGGGTAAAACTGATTTCAGTCCACATTTCATGAATGAAAAACAATCAATAAAAATGTTGGTTCACTTTGTTCTTGTTATTTAATTAAAAATATCTCATGTTCAGCAAGTTGTTAAAATCTCCTAGGCAAGATTCCAAAGAAGTGTTTGGATCCACAGATGAGCTTCCTTGCTGAAGCAACTGTTCAGATGGTCTACAGACATCTAATACAATTCAGTTGCTCAGAAAGAGTTTTCTGCTGTCATTTGAAAGGTCTTAAGGTATCCTGCGTGGGACTGGCTCATAGTAAAATAGTTCAATATGGTTTCAGACCTGTCTGGAATAGCATGTGAAGACCAAGTGAAGTACTCTTGGGTGTTTTAGATGACGCTGCACACCTATGTCTTAGGAAGCTCAATTTTGTCATTTCTCCTCAGGAGGCACCTGTAACAGGTAGAGTACCAGTAGAGAATGATTCAATTCACCCAAAGAAGTCTGTTAAGTGTTTGAAATAAATAAGGTTAATGCCATCATGAATGCCTTTCACATTAAAATGTATATACTCCCAGGAAGAGTACACTATCATTTCCTACAGTATTGTTTGCTTAAAATTAGAAGATATATGGAGAATTGAAGGTATGCATCATAGACAGATTCATAAAAATATGTCTGCAACATACATAAAATCTGTCATGTGTGATGATATACTAACTCTTTCATTTTTCCTTCTTTTACAAGTGAAAATATTTCGTATCCAGTTTTGGCCTTCTTTTCAATGGAAGTCATCACAGCTCTGGAGGGCTTAGTTCAGTTACCTAATACCTGTGAGAGTTCCTAGGGTATCTAAGGCATCCCTAAAAGACTCATCTACGTTATAAAAGGTCTGCATGCAACCTATGCTCTTCTGAGTCAAGAAATCCATAACGCAATAGAATGTCCATGTGCTGAGAACTGAATCGGTCTTAAGTTTCTTATACTGATCTTTATTTTCATTAAAAATGTTTAGGGTTTTTCAATGTTTAACAAAAAGGATGAAGATTACAATAATGTACTTCCAATGTTTTAAATTAGTGGTTTACTTCACACAACAGTACCAAGGTAAAAACAATCTTTTAAAAAATGCTATGTCTTTTGTTGTTCCAAGAAGAATTCTATTGCAGTCACAGTCTCTACAAACTTTATTTTATTTTAATATGTATAGGAGAAAACAGCATAGTCATGGGGAAGGATTTGAAAGTTTCATAGCTCACAGTGGTTTCAAGTGAGCGTAACCCTTCCAGAAAAGAAGGATACTTTATTGGAAGCAATGACTATGACAATATGCCCTAAAAATAGGCAACATTGAAATGGATGGATTTATTTAAGACTTATCTCTATGTTTAGGAAAATAGCTTGCTGTTGCTGTTAGTAAAACATTGTGAATGTATACTTTGTCAATTTATAAAGTGATTTGATTACTGAATGCACGTGATAGAACTTCCAAAGTTAGTCAAGGAAATAGAGAATATTCTACATGTGTATCTATAATGACGTGGTAAAATTAGTCAATATAGTCAAGATTCACTGAATTTTGACATTGACCTTAGACAAAGTAATTTCCTACCACTAAATTCCAGGTTTTATTCCTGATTATTTTCAGTGACTCAGTGTTTTAAACAAATATATTTCCAGAGATACATATGGCAATCTAGGTACCTAAATCCCTCAAAAATCTATCAGCTGCTAACTTCCTCTCCTGATCTATTGTTAATGCAAAATGAAGACTGATGACTTACAGAAAAACTGTTATCTAACTTACTCAATTAGAATTTTGGACTCAGAGATATAGCCACAAATACAGTTTAAATCTAAACATAAAATGAGTCAAGGCATTATGATGCTTGGTAATGTATTGACTAGAAGTTAGAAAATTGATTTCAAGAATAGAGTTCACAGTGATGAATTAAGCTTTAAAATTTTTTTCATGGATTACATGTGGGAATTAAATCACACAGAATAGGGTAAAAATAACATTTCAAAGCCAATGGGAAATGTTGGAATGAAATATTTCTAAAAGTATATCACTTTTGGATTCAGGCACTTCACTTACCATCTCAGTTAGCTCCTGTGCAAAAATTGGAACCCATGCTACACATGGTTCATATATTTTCTAAGGGAAACAAATCCCAAACACAGTGCCAATCATAGTCTGGGAGGTTGTAAAGATCCTTTCCTAATAGACTGCTCCATCTTGGGTCCCCCATGGGGTCACATGTCCTTCCAGAAAGCCATGGGGTCCTCCATGGGCTGCAGCAGGTAAGAATTTGCTCTACTGTTATTCTCCATGGACTATAGAGAAACAACCTGCATCACCATGGCCTTCTCCATGGGCTAGAAAGGAATTTGCTCCAGGATCTGGAGCACCTCCTCCTTCTTCTTCTTCACTGACTCTGATGTCTTCAGAATTGTGTCTCACATTTTCTTTCTCCTGTCTCTTCCAGCTACAGAACTGACTTTTTTTGCCCTTTCTTAAATATGTTATTTAAGAGGTGCCACCAGCACCACTGATGGGCTCAGCTTTGTTCAGCCACAAGTTCAATTTGGAGGTGTTTGAAACCGGCTCTGTCCTACATGAGAACAGCTTCTGATGTCTTCTCACAGAAGCCACTCCTGCAGGAAAAATGCCAGATGAGAGAAAATCTGTCTATGTGGCCTGACAGTAAAGACAGCTACCTGAAATGTGAACAAACTCCTTTGTTTGTTCCGACATATTAGGAGGAGAAGGGGTGCTGTTCTTTGGCTTGGTATTCTTTGTTTATCCTACAGTGTCTCTAATATAAAGCAAAGACAAGAAAATTCAGGTTTCCATCAGATTACATTCCTTCATATTTGGGAACCAAATATATATATATATATATACACTCTATTAAAATTGGTGTTTAGTTCCAGAGGTATTTTAGACCTGTTTCAGTCATTATTGCTATTCTCATTAGGGGTATTTATTCATATAATTAGGAAAAATAAATAAAATAATAGCATGTCTTGAGTGTAAAACAGGAAAACAATGTAATCATATAAGACACTGTCTCATGGCTTATCAAGAGTATCAAATTTAGTAAGATGAATAATTCAGTATTACCTTTACATATAAATTACACTTGTAAACAACCATAATAGCAATAACTATAATTAATTGCTTCAATCATAAAAGTCGTGATTACATGTTTAAATAAAATAAAGAATACACCTTTAAAACACACCTGGATAATTTTACATGAAAGAATAAACAAGACAAATTACTTTCAAAAATTTGGCAATGAAGAAAATGTGTATCTATCTCACATACAACTAAATATTTCTGCTAGTGTCATAAAAACTGTTTGTAAAATACCAACAAATAGATTGACTGTTTAAGTTTTGATCTACTATTAGCATATATGTGACTATATGGTAACACCTAAGAATTTGATCTTTTGTTTATGCACACTTTATTTTGAAAATGAATTTTCTTAGTAAAGTGATTTTTAGTGTTTCTAAAAAAATGCAGTATGGCTTCTCTTTGTTCCTTTATAAATGCCTCTTTTCCATTAAAAAATACACCAAAGATGTCAGCAAATATACATAAATATTTTTATGTGCATAAATAATCTGCATAAAATTATTAATTATAATTTATGAAAATATTCCACAGTAGAATCACTAGCTGCTCTGACAATCTCATTCTAATATGCACTTGATATACAGTAGATTAGGTCTAATTACTGCTTACAAGAAGCCTTGCATGTTACCTGTTGTGTAGACAAAAGATTGTTCCCTAGACTTTTATTATTTAGCCACAGAGAGGAGTCAGGCAATGGTGAAGATCACTTAGAATGTATGTGGTCAGTTTCAAATTTCCTTAGTGCCTCAAGGCTGCATCTTGACTGCCTATCAGGATGAAATCTCAGACTCTGAAATATCCGTTCCTTGTTTCTTCTGTAAGGACAGATTAATGCATAGTCAATGAGGGAATTGCGATGTGATTTGAAGAAATGTCAGCCAACAATCGAAGAGCTGGACTGCCAGGGCATAATGGCTGTACCTGCCTCAGGTTAAGATGCAACTTGCAATTCCAATCAGGCTTTATGTAGTCAGTCACACTGCATGCTATGCAGGCACTACTGCAGAAACAAAACAAGGACAATACAAGTGCACTGACAGAGTTAAATAGAGCATCCATCTTAATATCAAATCTTGAATATATGATCAAAACATATAGTCAGTTGCATAAGAATTTCATTTCACTTAAGCTTACAACTTCTGAAGAAATGCAAATACTAGAATTTGAATAGAGAAAGAATAAAATAAGCTTCCCCTTTACTGTTCAAAGAGCATATGAATGATGTACTTAGTCTTATGCTTTAGTTTCAGGTAGCCTTGTGAAGAGTAGGAAGCTGGCCTCAGTGATCCTTAGAGGTCCTTTCCAACCTAAGATATTCTATAAATTTATGATTCTATTTCTTGACATTATATAATGGACTTGAAGCTCTTAGAACTGACTTGCAAAAGTATTCAGAGGTGATAGGATAATGCTCCTTGACAGAACAAGGACTTGAACCATAGAGCAACAAGCCCTTGAACCATAATAGAGCATTACAAGAAAGGTATATACACCCCATTAACTAGACAAAAAACAAACAACAACAACAAAAAACCCCACAAAAAAACCACAGAAAAAACCAACAAAAAAAACCCCCCAAAACAAAACAAAAACAAAAAAACCCCAACAACTTTACTGGTATATACTTTTGGGGTTTTTTGATGTTTAAGGTTCTGTTTTCATATTTGAAGGACAATGATTTCAAATACTTTTGCTGCAAAGGAATAGTTGTTTTACTTTCAGCTGGGTCCTGATCCAGATTCACGAACAGCTACATTTAATGCTCTTGGTGTAGTTATCGAAGTTCGCGTTATTTTCTGTGGAGTTGGTGGATTTTACTGTTCATGTGAACAGCCATGAAGATGGCCTGATTAGAAGAGGAAATTTACTGAAGAGAATAAAATGTCTGCTGAAAAGCACTGATGGGAACTGTCTGCCAATCTGGGAGCTTTAGGCCAGGGAACCAGGGCTGGGAACAAGAAACATCTTTGAAAATCTTGGCTGGCATCTTTGAAGTACAGCTGGGTACCCAGAAATCTTGAGGTACCCTTCATAAGTGCGAAAGCCAAGAAAATGCAATGGCAATTTATGATCTGAAAAAGTGGAGACAGTGTGGTAAAATAAAATTGGTGAGATTCTCTAAAATACACAGGTCATGCAAGGATGCAGACACTTGGGAGAATGTAGGAGAAAAAAAATAGAAAGGTAAAAGAATATGAAAAAGTGCAAGAAGCCCTGAAAGCAGAATTTCAGGAGTGGCAGAAAACCACCACGCTTCTCACAGAGACATATGCAACCGCAAGCACTTTGCTGATAGCTGTTAAGCAGGAAGCTCAAGATGTTTTGCAGTGGCTTAGAGCAATTAGAGCAACTGTCCCTTGAAACTGATAGTCCTGATAAAAGTCAGCTGTTTCAGGGTTTAGAAACTAGTCTCAGACCTCTGGCTTTGACACAGCCAGGGCAAGAACATATGGGCGCAGTCTCAGAGAGTGAGACCATTGAGAAGACGCATGCTCTGGAAAATGACAGAACTGATAGCAAGGAGGATGAAGATGGGCCGTTTGTCCCTGCCTCATGAATCTGGTGCTGGCAACAGGCTTCCTAAACTGCTTCGTTATGTGAATATAATGCAGATAGAACAGTGTCTTTGAACAATTTCTGGTTTTTCTTTCTTTTTCAATCTTCCACAACACAGCTACTGACTCCTGCCAGAAACAAAAACCTTTCCCTGCTACTGCAGGTCACAATGACCACTACAGTCTCCATTGCACAATAGCTAGTGGAGAAATAAAATATTGCAAAAAGACCAAAGCCAAGGTGTTACCAAGCAGGAGTTGGAACCATCTTTCTTCATCAGAATAAGGCCAAACAAATATTTCTATCTGTGTGCCCTGTAATACTGGGACCCCTTTTGGACTCACAGGAAAAGGATATTAATGGGGATTCCAACAAAGCCCAATTAAGTCATATTTGCTTTGAATTAAAGGGGTGGCAAAGTTTCCAAGCACAATTTTCACCTTGGGAAAATTCATTACTGACTGCATACACAGTCCTATTGGATAAGAAACCATCACATTAGATGCATTAGAAATGCATCTAATTAGATGCATTAGAAAATAGAAATATTCCCTGTATTTGTAGGAACTAGAGAGCGTATTCCTTTTCCACAGGGAGCTGTACTCCCCGGATGTCCACATAGGTCTGCCTGACATACACAGATGGGAAGACCTAAAAGAAATTGATTCATTTCTGGAGCAAGAGCTGGGAGCTACAAGAGATATCCTGGAGTGTCAAGGAAAGAAACACTGAATTTAGATAACTCAGCTGTATTTTAAAAAAATTTGGATATTAAAATGGAATGCAGGCCTAACTAAATTATAAATAGTTTTTAACACGTGTGAAAATGCTTGGAGGCATGAAGCTCACCTTTAACACTCTCTTAAAATTTAAAGTTCTTTGAGGCTTTGGAGGCTTTGACTCAGACCAACTGAAAAATACCCAGAGCAAAAGTAATAATTTAAAATCATAATCATAAGTCTTTCCATCTATGTTACCAAATCCTAAAAATTAATTTCACTGGAAGTGATATATTGAATATTTTAGTGTACATTTGGTTTAAAAATAAGCCAGTTAATTTTTAAAATTTTGTTCCTCTAAGAGGTTATTTTTATTAAAAGTAGTTTTGATTAAATTCACTTTTTTGAATAAATGTAATTATTTTAAATTTTCTATCCCGAAGAGAAGGTAATTTTAGGAAAAAAGGATTTTTGTTCATGAAGAGGTTGATTGGAAGAGACTTCATAGGATCTTAATATAAATACACTTTATTTATTGCTGAAACATACAACTTTGGTTAGGAGTTGATAGATTTCTTTGGTTTCCAAATGGCCTTTATTAATTATTTGTGCAAATACATATATGGCATATGTACTGTAAAACCTGGCAGCTTGCTTATAAAAACATAGTTTGAGAAAAGAAGAGTTGATAATTTTGAAAGTATTCGAGGACTTAGCCTGAACTGGTCAAAAACTATTGCCTGAAAAAACGACATGTGGCTGCTAAGATCACAGATTTAATGAAGAGCCTCACACTTAGAGCATTGATACACAATTTAAGAAAACCTGACTCAATTTATTAAGATGCTCCAGGAGACTTAAACCTGTATTTGGCAGAGGATTTTCTTAAATACCAAGTTGTGAAGTGTCTGAGAAGGAGAAAACAATTTTATGAGCCTTTTCATTGCCTGCCTCAAGACATCCTTTGATATATGGAAGAATGGATTTGAAGCGTAACCCTCTGTTTTCGGGTGACCTTTCAGTCTAAACCACAGGTTTTTGCTGCCACCTTTGTTATCTTCACCAACAGTCAGCAATTTATTGTTTAAGAAGTCTATACAATGTTCAAGAACAAAAAAAGTAGAGACTTTAAAACTTTCTAAATCTCCACCTGCTTCCAGGAAGTTTTCACGTAGTTGGGTCAAATTCTTCGGAAAAAGAGTTCATTCAATGTCAGAGGGCTTAATTGACATTATTTGCCATAAAAATAGCCCTCATTTTGCAAGGGTGTGCAACCTTAGTCCTTCATTTTCCTAAGCGTTGTTAATACTGCTCAACAGAAACTATAAAGTTGCACTTGGTGTAAAACATTGCAACTTGTTCTTTTTAGCAGGTAGGACAAGAAATACATACATATTAGAGTTAAATAAATTACTGGAGTTTAGTAGAAGAAGCTTTATGTTATAAAAAAAAAAATTTACTCATCTAGCCCTCATTAGTTCATATGACAAAATTTATTCCTTTATTAATCTTCAATTTCTTTTTGATAGGAAGATTAAAGAGGACAGTACAACTCTCTAAGCCCCTACCAACCTCCCATCTGCTTGAACCCGGAAGGGAGAGCTAAATTGACTATTGGGGTATATGTGACTCATAAGCCTGTAGAGAAATTAGCTGTGGGAAAGAGAACAATATTTTAATGAGATGAACAGCTTGAAAGTATGAATATTTTCTTTCTTCTGTTTTCAGAACATTTATCATCATAATTTTGACAACAGTTTTATATAGTTCTCTTCCGAGTATCGTCTCTGCTCTAGACACAAATATAATAATGTGTATTATGATTATTAGACATACGTTTTATCTTGAGCATGGTGATATTTTGAACATGTAAAATCCTTCATAAATATCAGGGTTAATTCATATTTTACAAGTGGAAAGACTGAGGTGAAGATGATTTGGTCTCTAAAATAGTGACAAATGCACGTTAGCTAAAATGGAGCAGTATACATAGTCTTCCTTGCACAGATGTAGTACTGTTATTTGGAATTCAATAACTGGTACTCAAATTGTTCAGATCCAAGACCTGAAGAAACACGACAGCCTCCATGTAAAGGAAAAATAAACTGTCACTGAGACCTTAATGGCAGCCAGTGCCTGTTGTGGGCGTGTGGATCAGTGAGACTTGTTTAGTGAATGAAAATTACTTATCAATAAGGACTTCAGTGTTTAGTTAAGGTATTTGTAAAACTTTCTTGAAAAATTTCTGACTCATCAGGCAGTGAAAACAGTTATGCATGACAATCTTAAGCAGCTAAGCTTCTGCTGTGGTACTTCAGTAACAGATTTAGTTTTTTCTTTCCAGATCTTAATCGTTTTAAGTATCGGATTTTAATGATCTTTTCTTTTTCAAAGAAATTACACCTCGCATTATAGTTGGAAGTTACAATTTCTGAATATTAACCTTATCTACACATTATATACTCCATGGGATGACAGGTCCATTTTGGCCTGTGATCCATCCACAATACTGAGAACTATTTTGAGAAATTGCGTCAATGTGCCAGTCAACATATTCAGTCCTTTTCAATGAAAATTTAAAAATGGTGTTTATGATCATTCTTATGTTACCTAAAAAGTGAAAAAATTATAGGACAATAAGATTATATAAAACTGAAATTGAGAAAGTCATAAGCAGCTGATTTATGCATTATATATCTATTATTCTTTTCTTGATAATAGTAGACTTGATTTAATAGCTGTGTCATTTTCATCATAAAACAGAAACAGAAACTTAAAGAAAGCTTTTCTAATTTAAAATCTTTTTTGTTCTGAAAATTTCATAGATTTACACTTGTGTCATACAGTGTTTTAAAAGAATTTTTCACCCATGCCTCAGAGAGCTTGATGTGTCCATTCGAATGACACAGACAAGGAGAAAAGCGAAACAGACGGAGACCAAGAGAAATAAAGATGATGAAATGTTACACTACTTCATCAGAAGAATGTACTGATGCCCTTCTTTGGGGAATGATGTGTCAGAAAATGGGGAAGCAATAACAGAAGAACTAGTTTTGAAGAAGGACATTACAGTGCAGGCAAATAATTCCATGTGAAGGAGAGAAGGGACAAAACACACAGAGCTTGACAGTAGCAGCAGCAGCAGAAGACAAATAGACTAAAAGGATGTGCAGAGTATTCAAGACAGAAAGAGAGCTGTGGTGAAAAATCAGACACCAGGAAGGAATTAGGAATTACTCATTCCACTGAGAAAACTGAAAATGGAATTAAGAAAGAGAAGTGACAGTGAAAAATAGTCATCGCAAGAATTTGAAGAGAAAGGGCCTTATCACAGATATTGGAGGAGAAGAATGCTGTGTTTGTGGATATTGCTATCTTTCATATGGGGGAAGACAAAAATTGTCCTATGGGGCTGTAGGAGAAAGAGGCAGACTTCAAAAAGCAGTGTAAGAATATGAAACGGAGGGGAAACGTTTGATGATCAGTAAAAAATAGAATATGAGGATTTAAAAATTGTGACAAAGTTGATTCTGTAGCTTTGATTTGGGGAAGTGAAGAAAAATGTGTTCAACATAAATGAACAAAAATTTAATGTGAAAGCTCAGGGAAGTTTAAGAAAGTATCCTATTATTTTCTTAACCTTGTGACTGTGATGCCAAATTCTTCAGAACATTTGTTTGTGATTTTAACCCTTGCTGATTCAGCTAGTTTCACTTAAGTAAGCAAAAAAAAAAAAAAAATCCTTTTTATCTTTTAATATCAGGACCAAATTCAGGTAAAGAAAAATTACAGAATCCCACTTTTTATTTGCTTCCATAGTTATCAATCAGTTTGAAATTCAGAACCTGAGAGCTCACACCAGCCAAATACTGGTCCTGTTTGACTAGTGGACAGAAGTACTGACACCTGGGGGAGGTGGGTCTGTCTGTAGCTGGTGATACTGTCAGCCATAGGTTAAGCAGGATCTGCCACTTCATGTTTGGCTGCATCTTATTCATGTAGTCAATCAAACTCAGGGTAAATAAGTGTGAAGCCCATCAGAAGAACTCAATAATATGCAGTTTAGGAAGAAGATTGACCTTACTTGGAACCCAAAATACCTGCAGAAGGAAAAAAACTTGTGGTAAAAAGATGTATATATCTGAATATCAGGGAAGAAAGAAGTCTGTTTGCCTTGGTGGTTTGTGGGCCCTGTGTTGAGGCAATTAGAGCCTTGCAGAAGAAATACATCTCTCCAGTGAGCACCAAGCAGAGGTCAGGTTAAGACAGGTAGGGAGCTAGTGGAAAAGGAGAGTGGCACAAGACAGAGAGCAAAACTGAGATAATGCCAAGAAAAGGAGGGGGAAAACAAAGCCAGGACTTAGGGATGACAGACAGGAAGCCTGAAAGAGCCTGTAGGAAACCACTGAAATGCTGCTTGACATAGAGAACAGCTAAGAACACTTCTATCATATTCCTCTTCTTAAAAAATGTTAATGGCAGCTCTCTGACAAAAAAACCCACATAAATAAGAAACTTTATTTGTATGTCACTGAAAATAAGAATTTTTTGTTCTTGCTGCTTCTTTTTTATTTTTTGCTTCCTTTTTATTTTTTTTCCTCCTTTTTTTTT
>VZRL01006557.1:875365-1159848 GCA_013397895.1 Origma solitaria
TTTTTTTTTTTTTTTTTTTCCCTGAGACATTAGGTATGTGGTCTACAGACAACTGCTTGAATTTTGGCGCTGGATTCAAATAGTCACTCTAATATAGTGGTGGTAAAGAGCTTCAGGGAACAGACATATATTAGCTATACATAGCTTGCAATCTTATTTGCTACCCATAATTGATGTTTGGAAGGGTAGAAGGTTGAGTCATATCTGTTTTTTCATTAACTGTTCACTGCAGTTCGCTGACAGCACCTGTTACCTGACTAGGTTTGTCTCTGATGTGACTTGTACTTCTGCTCCTATGCTAAGGGACTCTTAAATCACTGCTGCCTCAGTAAACTTTGTACTGTTTTAAAGCAAGTGGTTTCTCATTTTAACAGTGACACCTACAAAAATACAGCTGATATGCCTTTCCTATTGATTGACAACTCACCTGATCAATCCAGAGAAAGAAAATAATTTTAAGATATTAGTGATGAAAGCTGTAAAAAAGGGGAAGATTTCATTTTTAACAGCACCAGCTTGAAAAGCAATCTGTGCAAAAGCAGAAACAGTTGTTTAAATTATGTTGATCTTAACTTGCTTTCAAGAAGGAGGGGAAATGAATTCAAAATAAATGCCTTTCTTTTTTAACTCACTAACCATGCTCAGTAGGCCAAGTCTATGTCTCGTCTTGTTACCTGTTGAAAAATTAAACTGCATGCAATTTAATTGCATGCCCAATTAGATAAGCAATTGTCAGTGGCTGTGACAGTCTCATCTTTTTGAAAAAGCAATACTAAGAATCAATATGAGACAAAGATAAAACAGGAAAAAAGAAATATGATTTAGCCACATATTTCTTTTATTTACAAGTTTGTTCCTAGTTTATGGCCTTACAAAGCAGTATTTTGATATGGCATTAACAACATAGTGTGAGAAGACATTTTTTAAAATGACTTAAAACTACATATAAGTTACAGACCATTTTCCTTGAGAACTCTTGTGATAAATGTATTGCAACCAAGTGGAAAACATATTCCTTTTCCTGCTGTGATTGCACATTTGTACTCTTGAGTGCAGGCATATGTATTTGTACTTTCTTCCTGACAGCTTGATTAACCTTGAAAAGTTGCAAAATAAAAATAAAAAAAAAAACCCACACAAAAACTTTCCTAGTTAACTTTCCCAATATATTTGAGAAAAACAAAAACCCAAATACTTTAAAAATAGTGCCAGTAGCTTTATTAGATTTCTGTCATCTGTTACATAATGTATAACATTTCATTTTATAAAATTAATGCCAAAATAAGAGAGTTAAAGATTCAGAGAAATACAGATAATTTGTATTTTGTCACTCAGCAGGGGAGGAAGAGGTAGAGGAGTCAGGAATGAAGGGGAGGACTTGAGTCTAGGAAGAAGGGGTGATGTGAGGGAAGGTGTTTTAATTTGTTTCTTAGTACCCTGTTGAAATATGGTTTGAAGAGCAGGGCCATGGGATGCTAGAGGCTCTGCCTTTGCAGCCTCTGCCATCACAGAATACAGACTAGGCATTGTATGAGCAAAAACCTTGAGGGTAAGTTGCAAGGACAGTGTCCTTGGTGGTCTGGGAAGTAGCAAAGTTTGTGAAAGAGAAATTGTGGCCAAAAGAATGCAGAACATCAGATTACAGGGACCAGGAGCGGGAGGGGACAAGTTGATGTAACTGTGTGCAACTAACCAATAACAGTGTGGCAAGTAGTCTTACCAACCAGTGACATTATGACATGTAGACCTGCTAGCTGCTGGAAATTGTACTTAAGGCTGAGAATCTGAAAAATAAGCGGAATGGAGCTTGCTTTATTGATCACATTGATTTTGTATTGCTTATTCCCCTTGTCATTGCGGTGCACAGCCTTAAATGGGATAACCTTAAATGGGAATTTTCTTTTTTACACCACAGTACCCAAATCTACTTTAATTGGTTAAGGGAAAAAAAAATCCCCAGGTTGAGTCTATTTTACCTGTGATGATAATTGGAAAGTGATCATACATGAGATTTTTCATCTTATTTTCCTGTCCTTTTGCAGAGTAAAATGAGGGAGTGTAGAGGGCATCTGTTGATGTCTGGCAGCTGGCCAAGTTCAGCCTATCATTGACATGAATCAAGGTATCCTTTGTACTGGGGCATACGATGCATCTAGAGAAAAATAGATTCGATAGAAGTTTTACTTAATGTTGATCTTAGCATTTATTCTTACCACATTTAACTGAAACGCTGTAATAGAATGCATAGACAGAAAATAAAGTATGTCACTAAACACTTAAACCAGTAATTGAAAAAAATTAATATCTTAAATATCTATATCTCCAGGGACTTTTACTTTGATAATGCATAAGTGCTATGTATTGTTGTGCCAGGACTAAAAAGAACTGCATCAAGCCACACCATAATCTAAATATAAAAGGAAGAAGAAGGGGAAAGATTAAACAATATCAAAAACCCCAAGATATCATAGTAAGCTGTTCAAATCAATACAAATAAAAATAATTATGTTCCTTCTGTAGTTAATTTGTTGGTTAGCTTAATTAAATAAATGTATACCAAATGGGAAAGACTGGGTAGATTCTTATAAAACCGGAGTATAAATAAGTATTTAAATGAAATAAAAAATATTTGGAGAAAGGTGGAAAATATCAATGTTCAGAGCAGAAAATGAAGAATTAAGATACTAATTCTGACTTCCAATAGAAAGAAAGCAAATATTTTATTGAATAGTTACAAATAATATTTGAAAAAAAAATCCTTAGATAGGTGTCAGTTCTAGAATTTTCAGCACATTTTACCAGCTGCAAGCAAGTTTACTCCATGACCAATTTAATTTTTCTTCTCTGAATTGTAATGTTGTCCATGACTAGAATTTGTTATTTAAGATACTTAATAGAGGGCTTTGATCTTTTTTTCTTTTGCACATGAACAGCTGAAAAGTGTTGATATTTTTTCTTACATTGGAAAATGTCATGTTAAGTAGGATTTCATTATAAATTGCCTGCATAGACCAAAGTAAACAAGGCCCTAAATGATGCAAGTATCTCCCTGTTTCTTCACCCCACTCCAGATTGCCGTGTGCATATAAATTCATTTTCTGTTTATATAGAAATTGAACTGTATTATTGAATTGTGCCTCTTCAGCTTTCTCTGTTGGAAAACAAAGACACTGCACCTAAACAAAACTCAGTCAGTGTTTTGTGTCCTATCTAATCCAACTGGTTTTAAGAGGAAATTTCAGAAGAGTGCTATATTACTGCATTCGAGGTTGTTGGGTTAATTGTTACAGAAACATCTGTAGTTTTCATTGGCTTCAACACAATAGATGGAATTACTTCAGCCCACCTCCTACTTCACACCACTATGGATGTTACATGGTTGTCTGCAGTTACTGACGGTGTTTTCACCTAACGAGGCCATGTAACAGATGTTTCCTATGTTTTTTGACAATTAAATAGCAGTCTGGGTATTTATGGACTGAATTTATTCTGTGAACCATTAGTTCAATGTTACCCAAGGCACATTTGAGGGAAGTAATTCTGATGCACTGTAATTATATAAACAGAGATACTTGAAAGTATTTGAGCACATTGCTGCTGTTATCATCTAATTTCAATGAAATTAACAGCAATAAAAGAATTGGGTGCCAAGTTTCTTTTGTAGTGCAATCTGATTAGTAACGCCAAAAGAAAAAAAAAAAGGGAAGAAAAAAAATTTAAAAGTCAATCATGGAATTGTAGCAAATAAATGTGTCCACTAGAAAACCAAAACCAAAACCAAATCTCAGTGTTTCACTAGCTGCAAATTTTGAGTTGCAAACTTTTACATGGTCACACTGAAATCTGTGGCATGAGCTAAGAAAGAATTTCATTCCAAGCCAGACTTTGAAATTAGTAAAAGATCAGGACAATATCTTTTAATATAGGTTTGCCCTGCCTATAATTTTTGACACTTGACTGAAACATCCAAAAGTGTAGTCTTAGAGTTGTAGAATGGTTTGGGTTGGAAGGGACCTGAGAGTTCTAGTTCCAACACCCCTGCCATGGGCAGGGACATTTACCACAAGATCAGGTTGTTACATCTCCAAGAAACCTGGCCTTCAACACTTCCAGGGGTAGGGCATCCTCAGCTTCTCTGGGCACCATGTTCCTGTTCCTCACCACCCACTCTATAAAAAAAAAAAATCTTCCTTATAGCTAATCTAAATATTTCTTATTTCAGTGTAAAGCCATTACCTTTTGTTCTGTTACTATAGGCCCAAGTAAAAGTCTCTCTCTTATAATCCCCCTTTAAGAATTGAAAGAGTACACCAAGATCTCCCCAGAATTTTTTATTCATCCAGCTGAGCAACCCCAGTTCTTTCAGCCTTTCTTCACAGGAGAGATGTTCTAGCCCTCTGACCATTTCTGTGCCCTCCCCTAGATCTGCTCCAAGAGGTAATGACTTTCTGGGGATTCCAGAGCTGGATGTAGTGCTGCAGGTGGGGTCTCACCAGAGGAGAGAGAAAGATTCCAGGTTCAGTGTGGATATAGACACTTCTGCAAACCCAGTCCTTGATTATATAGCTTCCATAAGAGACATAGAATGATTTAAAAACTTCACTTCTATAAGTCCCTCTTTATTATACACAGATGTTGCAGTCCCTGAATTCCATGGCAAATTGCTCTATTTCTATTTCCCAGGCAACAGAAATTTTCTTGAAGACGAAGGAATGATCATCTGTAGGTTATCCTGGCTGTTGGTATCACACTATTAATATGACAACAACTAAGATTCTATTTTTTAAATTCTATTGTGAGTCTGCTGCTTACATGTAGCTATTGCTATGCAGAAAATTGACTTCAAACTTAATTTTCCTAGGTCATTTAAATGCAAGACTGCATTACTGTCATATCCTTTATCATTTTTGAAAAACAAGACTTTCATGCATCTGAAATTTTAAGCTTTGACATCAAAATTTGCATGAAATATGCCTACCTTCACACTAAGAGTTTTCAGAGAGCTTCAGTCTCTATAAGAAATTAATTTATGACTCATGTCTGTTTCATTGTGTCTTTTCTGCTGTTTTCTTAGTGTGATGGCTTTTGTGAGAGCTTTCTGAATACACCATGCTTCCCAGTATGAAGTACAGATTCTACATATGTGACCGTGCAGCATGGATTCTCCTGCAGCCATTGGAGAGCGCAATGTATGGACACAGCAATATTCTTACTGCTACTTATCACAAAGGCTGTTTTTTATTTATCACTTGATGCTACTTTTCAAATTAAAACACTAAGAATGTGCAAAAATTTGGAATGGATATATAATCAGAGAGAAGTAGTAAAGACAAATGGAGTATTCTCTTCAACTAATTAAACTTTCCATTCTTTTACCTCTGAAATGTTCCCCATAGCTTTCCTGCTGAATTCATTTGGAACAAATTATGCCCTAGATAAGTGAAGGCTACTAATAACATGGAACTGTAATATATGACAAACTAGGTAGAACTTTCAATCCATTACTTCAGGAGTCTTTGAAGTATAAAATAATGAACCATTGCGCTAAGTTCTTCATATGCTTGCAAGTAAATAATATTCCTTAATACAGGTAGATATGCTTGCATTAAACTAATCATCCTTCATTATTTTATCACTAATAACAAATACCTACTGATTAGTAGAAAGCCGTCTTTGTGAATTTCATTGTCAAATGACAAGTCAAATCAAATTCTATGAAAGAGGATAAAAGCTAAAAATCAACATATTTCTTCAGCTGCCAGAAGTTCCTGTGAAAGTAAAGCAGGCTAAAGAGAGGACAAGAAGTTAAAGACATCAAATCCTTACCTTTTGCTTCCTCTGTATTTCTTCCAGTAATACAAACGCCAGTTCAAAAAGAGTTTGGACAATGCTCTCAGGCACGTGGTCTGATTCTTGGGACCAGGAGATGGGTTTAATGATCCTGATGGGTCCTTTCCAACATAGCATATAGTATGAATCTGTGATTCTATAAATTCCATAGCACTGAATAGAGTTTTATCAGTGGTTTTAGCTATGTTACATTACAAGATATAAATAATTTGCTAGTTCACTTTCTAGATACGCAAGAATATCATACTTGAATTACTCTGTTTTTTGCATTACAAATTACTAATAAAGAATAAACAATGTACTGTGAAAGAAAATTGTCTATTCACAAGGCATATTTCTGGATAGTTCAGGTAAGGCCAGCTATTAGGCATCTATGTTGATCAATTAATTGCAGAAAGGTAATCTTTTACACAAAAAAATCCCCGAAGTTAATGTTACTAAAAACTACATTTTACTCATGATTTCATGTCAAACTTCCTAAACAATCCAGTAAGCCAGATGTGCCAATTGCAACTATACAGTCAACTAACAGAAAATGGAAAGATGAAATATAGATTTATCTTACTTTTTTCTGAACAAAACAGAAAGCACTGACTTTACACTCCAATATAGTTCTTTCCATTAAAAAAATCTTATCTGTCTTCTATTAAATATGTATCCAGAAAACAATTTTATCCCTGATTGTGCTGTTACTAGCTGTGGAACAAGTCTGCATACAAGGAATAGAATGATTTGCAGCTGCTAAAATGAATTTATTAAACCCTCTTTTCACTTTCTATTTCAGTCATGGTTTTGCTGCTGCCAGCACTTTCCCTGATGTGATGCTTAGCGGTGACAATACCAATTGGCACATACGCAGATATAAATGCGTGCTTGAGAGACAGGCAGGCATTGAATAGAGCAAGTAGTGGAATTTGGTAAAGCCAGGGTTATTGAGATCTGTTTGTGATTGGAAAAGCTAAAAGACTAAAATCTTGGGAAAAAAAATCTGATAAAATTACTGGGTTTATCAATTTCAGGCAGAAAACTAATTTTCCTTTATATTTGTCTTAAATATTTTGAGCTTTCTTATTATTGTTTTATATTTATCAAATCTCCTGAGTAGGACTGATTTTTTTCTTTTCTTTTAAAAAAGTGCCTGTTCAAAAGGTCACAAAAAAACACCTGCAACCATTATTCAGCCGCTGATGCTCAGATATTTTTCTCAACATTTTCCACCATTTTTTTAGCAAGAAAGAAGGAGTAAGACTATCTTTCTTTTCTGAAGGTGTGTACACATGCTATCTTTCAAATGCAATAAGTCTGACTACATCGTATATCACCTAGTGGTATCTAGATTTTACCATATCACTTATTCTCATGTAAGTGTTCACACTGAAATAGAGCTATGAGAAATCAAGAGAACAAAGAAATAAATATCCTGGGTAGTCTAAGGGACATAGATAAAGGATAAAGGAAAGTCATATAAATCTAAGAACAACCTTGCCACAAATGCTCTTATTCTTAATTAAAATAAAACTCAATTCATGTTATATAATAATATTTAAATTATTGAAAAAATGAGCAAAACTCATTGAAAAGAGAAATCTGTTTAGTAGTAATCTATGTTGTCATTTGTCTTCAAGTGTGCTGATACGTTTCTATGTTAGTCTGCCCATATTTTCTTCTCGTGTACAACCGTAGTTTTAAGAGGAAGAACCTCTGAAGCATTAAAGTGAATCTTGTTTATTTATAAGAAGTTTATGACTATGTACTTGCCATTGCTTCTTAATTCTGTTTTTTCCGTTCAACATGTCTCCAATGGACAGACATATAGACATGTTTCATGTTCAATGCAGTCATTATGTTCCTAAATAATTCATGACAGAAAAAGAATGAACAAGATATTCTGATACATTCTGTTGTATTTAGGTTTATGTGCTTTTATTTATTTATTTTTACTCCAATATTGTAACCAATATATGTTCTGGTGTGTTTTACTTGACTACTTCATAATAATTCCAAATTGTCCCTGTGGGACATTACAACTGTATTTCAGACATAAAACACTCAAAACATGTTCTGGCTGAAAATTCACTGCTTTGTGCTCTCTAATTTTCACAATACCTTCCCCATTGTTACCTACTATCAGATAGCTAATCACAGTCAGAGATATAAAAAAGCAAGTATCAAGAGGAAAATTACTTCCAGGAAACAAGAAAAATTATGTGAAGTTATATTATACAGCAAAACTGAATTTGTTTGTTAGTTTTTAAGACCAGGAACACTGAGGGAGGGTGCTGGTTTTGCATGGCCTGATTTTTGGTAGTGGGGGGGGCACAGAGGTGGCTTCTGTGAGAAGCTGCTGGAAAGTTCCACCATGTCCAGCAGAGGCAATCCCTGGCGGCTCATGCCACTGGCCAAGGCTGGCCAGTTAGAGATGTTGGTTACACCTCTGTGATAACACATTTATGAAGAAGCCAAAACAAAGGTGGAGCACAGTTTTTTCTAGCCAGGTAAGTGGAGGAAGTGAGAACATGCGAGGGAAACAACATGGAGATACCAAGGTCAGTGGACAAGGACGGGGAGGAGGTGCCCCAGGTGCCAGAGCCGGGATTCCTCTGCTGGCTGTGGTGAAGACCATGATGGAGCAGCTGTGCCCCTGCAGCCCATGGGATCCATGGTGAATGCAGAGATCCACTTGCAGCCCGTGGGGAAGGTTCCCACGCTGGAGCAGGTGGATGCCTGGAGGGGACTGTGATCCAGTGGGAGACCCAGTGGAGAGAGGGGGCTCCTGCTATCAGGTGGAGCAGTCTGTCCTTGGAGAACTGCACCCCGTGGATGAGTGACCCATGCCGCAGTTTTGGGAGGACTGTCTGCCCATGGGAGGAGCTCACGTTGCCGCAGGTGTGTGTGGACTGCTGCTCGTTGAGATGGACCCGCTCAGGAGAAGTTCATGAAGAACTGTCTCCCATGGGAGGGACCACATGGCGTGACAGGGGAAGGACTCCTCTCCCTGAGCAGTGAAAAAAGATCTTGATGATGAGCTGACCAAACCTCCCACGCCCTGTTCCCCGCACTGTTGGTGGGAAGGAGGGCAGGGTTGGGGGAAAAAAGGTACTTTATTTCTCATTATCCTCCTCTTACTTTCCAGCAAACTTCAAAGCTTTAGTAGAAGATAGACAAAGACTTAAAATTCAGAGTGCAAGCAGAATAAAACAGGAGAAGCATTTGACATCAATAAGGGAGAATTTACTAAAGTGAGAAAAAAGCTACTGCTCTACAAGCTTAGAGGGAATACACAGAAAAGTATTTAGTCCCTGCTAACCTACTGACTCCTTCATACCAGATCTGATGAGCAACTTAACCTTGATTACATGAGGTGTAAAAAACACCTAACTGTTTTCCACAAGAGCCAAAATACCCTTTTTTTCTAGAAAAGATTTTCATATTCTTTAAAAAGTGATTCTGATTCAGTCTGGTTATTTAACAAATTAATTTCAAAATGAAATTATGAATTGCTGTTATAGGTCATTGATATTTTTCTCCTGGTCTCTTGGTAAGAATTTTTGCATGTAAATCACCCTCTTTTTGTATCCTTTTAGTATCAATTTTGTTGCTGTTACTGTTTGTTTTCTTATCTCATTACTGGTTCCGGTAAATTGTTCTTATCTCAACCTTTTCAAATTTTGTGACTCTAATTCTCAATTCCATCCCTGGAACAGGAAGGAGGAGAGGAAAGAGGGGCAGAGAGCAAGCAGCACCTGGTTTGGAAGAGTCTCAGGGAGGAGAGGGCACTAAATCAGGACTGTGCCATTCCTAAACCACGACATATCATGAACAACTGAATTTATAAATTAACATGAAAACTTCAAACCCTCAGGAACAGTTCACTAGTAATTTCTTTTAATGCCATGTCTAAACTGATCATTCACTATTTTTTGTTTATTGGGGCTTTTTTTTTTCTTCTTTCTTCTAAATTTGTAGGTACATTCTACCAGATTTTCCTTTCACTTTACAGTAGTCATGAATCTTCTATGACGCCTATTCAAAAGCATATGAATATATGAATGCATAGATGTCGACACATACACACACAAATCATATACATGTCCTTTATCAACATTATGAGTAATTGAAAAATCATATTTCATCTCTTCAGAGAGGTAGATTACAGCAAATTGGCTATTTATTCTTCAAATATTGCTTATAGTCCTTCCATTTCACAATACATATTTTATTAGCCAGAGATGAAATTGTATTCTATAGGAAATTTACTGAAGCACAAACAGACACTCTTACTCAGACACTTACACAGGTTTTAAATTACATATAATTGTATATATGTTACATTTTGGGAAAGTAATATATTAGCAATCATTCTTTTAAATGTTCAATTTGATTTTACTCTCAGAGAAGCAAAACTCAACGTCCCTTATATTAAAGACTAAAGACAAAATAAAAAAACGCCTAGAAAACCAACCACAAAACAAATAAGAAATTTAAAAATCTTATGGGAATAACATAATTAGTAGTCAAAGAAACCAGAAGGAATGCTTTCTAGTCATACACATCATTAAAAACATAAATATTAATTAAAAATTTTAGATGAGTGTATGCAGTTTATATGAAGGTCAACATATTTTTCATTTTAGAAAGAGATTTAGAAGTTTTATTTGGCTAAATATTTGAAAGAATTTTGAGACCATATAAGTTTATAGTAGAAATAAAGTCATTTGAAACTCTGAAGGTGTTCGATTAATAGCATTTTAATACTGAATAATAGTCTTTCAGTCTGCCTAATGGAAAAAAACTGCATAGTTATGTCTGATGGACTGTCTGAAACCAGTTCTTTCCAAAACATTAGTAACTAAGTGTAGTGTAGAATTTATAGCACCTTAGCTCTTCTTGTGTTTAGATGTAAACTATAGAAGTCTCATATTTGTAGCTGTCAACATTTTGATATTATCTTTACTCTTAAAAAAACCTCTGTGTGTTTTGTTATATCACGAGTGTTAAAATTTGCTTCCATTTAGAGAAGACTAGTAAAAAGGAAGTGTGTGAAAGTGTTTGGGTTTTTTCATTCAGAAAATCTCTGTATTCATGTGATTATTGAAAACAATTTTTTTAACATATTACAGGTGTATGCAAGTAAAAAATAAGTTGTTTTTGGTTTTAATTGTGCACTGGTGTAATTTATATACAGATTTTACATGCATATCTATATATAGATGACACTGTAATGTACACATCTATATATAGATTACTTCTGCCTCCGTAACATATCCATGTAATTACTACATCTATAATAATTATACATTATAACACCTAAGTTCGGCCTGTTCCAGTGCTCAGTCATTCTCATAGTAGAAAACTCCAGGAAATACTTTTTTACTGTGTGGGTTATGCTGTGGCACAGGTTGCCCAGAGATTTTGTGGAGTCTACCACTTTGGAAATATTCAAAAGCCATCTGGACGTGGTCCTGAGCAACAGGGTCTAAGTGGCACTGCCTGAGCAGTGGAGGTTTTTACCAGATGACATTCAGATGCCCCTTCCAGCCTCCACCCTTCTGTGATTCTGTGGTCCCTGGTATAAATACAAAGACTCGACACAAATAGTTCACCCAGAAAAAACAGATTCTTCTCCTATATAAATGCTTATTTCTTGAACCATATTTTTGTATAAACTTTTGACCCATCTTCAATGGGAATATTAGAGCAATTAGTTTCTGAACTGAGCAGACCTGAAGGGAAATTCAAACAGTTGAAGTCGATAGGAATTTCAGTTAATTTCAGCATAATCAGTACTCCACTGAGTCTTTTTCTATCTAAAGAGGACAGATATGATTAGATCAAAATGTGTTTTTCTTATTCAATAAAAAACATTTAGCCATGGAAAGCCATTTCAGTCCTTGCAAGATATTTATTTTTTTATAGATTTGGAAAACATTCAAAATTTAGATTCAGAGAGGAATTTTCCCAGGAAAAAATACCATAGGAAGTTTTGAGTTTTTCTTCATTATCTTTTTTTTTATCCCATTACCTTGTGTGATCTCTTTTTCAAATTCATGAAAATCACTAGCTAAAGTTTACTAGTAGTTTCACACAAATGCACATACAGAACATCACATTCCCCAGTAGCTGGCACCTTGTCCTACTTGCTGGATGGTCCAATGTGATGTTCACACACACAGGCTCAAAATAGGAAGGACATTCATATAGAAGACAGTTAGAAATAGGACTTAATAAGAGGATTTAGTAAGAACGTAGGACAGTCACAGTAGCACTCAGTGTGACAAGTATAATGACCACCTTCTGCGAATACGCAATCTGTCCCTTTTATCCCCCATTTTCCAAACTTGCTCTTTCTGGGTTGGTGTTGATCCCTCCAGCATTCCATAAAAATTGCTGTATAATCTCCAGAATCTTTGCTTTATTCCAAAATAATTTTTCCCTCCATCCCATAGTAAGTCTCATGTCCCTTAAAGCAGCATCTCCCCTAGTTTCTATTTGTGAACCCACTGACAAAATCTTTGAATGTCATAGAGTGACTTTCAGCTGCACATTTGTAGAAGGAATATAGAGAGCAAAGATGAAATTCAATTGTTGTAATTGGAAAATGATGTTGTGACACTCATGCTCTTTGACAGTTCTTAAAAAAAAATAGACTTTAGAATGTGCCTTTCAAAATTGTGAGACCAAGGTTAAGTTTGGTTTCTACTATACAGATCAAGTATTTTTTTTTTTAAACACCATTACTATTTTTTCAGGACCATATTTTAGTGAAAGCAGAGGCCTGTAACAACCTCAGAGTAACAATGCACTAATCAGAACATAATCCTCTCTTGCCCTGAACCCAAGTAGAAGTATATTATGACAGTGTTAACAACACTGTATAGTATGTACACTGTAAAAGCACAATATATAAAGAGCTTGTAACACTGTCAAGTCAAGGTTAGGAACAATCTATAAACATTTTACTTTAGTTTGTGACCACTAAAAGAACAAATATATATATAGCTCCACAGAGAAAAAGGTAACTATATTTTTACATATTGGTGAGAAAAAATAGTTGTATTAAAAAAATGAATGAAACCCATCCAAACCAGAAATCCTCTTGAAACATTTGTTCGAATTCGTGTGACAAATTTGCTTTTTAAAAGGGACTTTAAATATAATAACTGAATTTAGATGTAAAGGGGTATAAAGATGGGAAAATTCTTAGACATATTCGCCTGAGTGGGACATGATCTTTCTCTGAAGATTGTTGAAAAACTGCATGGAAAAAAATCTGGGATGAATATTTTTAAGGTATGTGTTCCTACTTTTTTATTTTTTAAATGTTGCGTATTAAAACTGAATTAGATTTATAGTTATGATAAGAAAGAGAAGATTGCCATGTATTACCTTTGTTAGGGTTGTTTCCAAAAGCATTTAAGGAGTGTAGAAATGTATCATATTACTGATAATTTTGATTTTGTTGCTAACATTAAGCTTTTAGGACAAAACAACAATTGTTTCCTTGTCAAGATATATTACTCAAGTCTCTTTTTCTCAAGAAAATGTAATCATTGAAAATTTAAAAAAAATAAAAAGAAGTCCTAGTATCTTTCAGTAATCTAAAAATAACATGCATAAACCCCGACTATCAAAAATTAAAGAAGGTATAGTACAGGCAGAAAGTTAAGAAGATGAATGTGAGTCAAAATTAACTGCAAAAACAGTTAATTTTATCAAAACTATGTCATGTTTTGTCGCTTGACAGTCTATCTCAAAGCATTTTTTGAGATGACTAGAAAACATTCTTGTAGGTATTTGTATGCATAAGTACCTACCTAGTTGGTAGAGGAAAGAAAGAAACATTTATTATGATCAGCACTTTGTTTGGTGATTCTTGCAGCATCACTAGGATTTACCAGAGCAAACTATCAGCTAGAGAGTAGAGATGAAGCAGAATTAATGATCAGATGTGCCACCAAGGCAAGTTACCACACCCAGAATTTTGGCTTAAAGGTATAAAGAAATCTATTTTTCATTAAAAAAGCCATCCAATAGGTAATTTTTTATGCAAGGCCAAGACAAACTGAGAACGCTGCCATTTCTGAAGGGTGTATGGGCTTTGAACTTTAAATGTGATTAAAACTGACAACCAACTTTCCCTCTCAGCTGTGTGCTGAGATGACCTTACTGCAGCATGCCTGTACCCTCATATATTTGCACTCTTAACATTGCTTTGCAGAGATTGTTAGTGATAATTACTGTCTGTAGTCTTTCATGTTAGAAATAGAGCTAAATATGCTGTGTTCCTCAATTGCTAATATTGTTTCTGTTTAACAAAAGGGATCCTGAGGAAAAAACTGTGATCTTTTTTTTTTTTATTTGTGACATTTCCATTTGTTTCTGACAAAGTATACCTTTGGTTAAAGAAAATTAGTACTAAACAAAAATAGTGACAGTTATTCTAAGAAGACTGAAGGCTTGAAAAGGCATAAAAATTTAGCATGCCTAATTATAAATCTTGATTTTAAAAAAAAAAATCTGAAGCACCATTTATTTTTTTTCTTGTATATACCAACAAAACCAAACCATGAAACAAAGCATACAATCACCCTGCTTAGCAACAGTGAAGAGTGAAGTAATTCATGAAGACATAATGAGATGAAGAAGAAATCTCTCATGATTTACTTCTTAAATACTAACTACTTACATTTTTCATCTCTATAAATCTATCTTATAACCCTATGTAAAAACATATTAATAATAAAGCACAGTTCTGTAAGAATGCATATGTGAAAGCTGAAAGCTGAGTCCCCTAGTAGTTAAATTCAGTCTTTTGTACTTGTGTTTGGACTTGAAAATATAAATTCACTTTGTTTCTTCCCCAGCCATTCTTCTGCAGCTCTTTTTCATCCAGACCAGTTCCAGAAATCTTGAATTTGCACATACATTTAGACATATAAGCACAGCACTGACAATATTCAGCTGACTGGGCAAGGGCACAAACCTATTAACAACAAGAAAATTCTGGACATGAGAATCCCATAGTCTGTACTTATTCAGTCTCTGCTGTTCTACCATTTAGATGCAATCTAAAGCTTCAAAACCGTGAAAATAATCTAGGGTTGTGTTCCTGAATTACAAGGATTTCAGGGTTGTAGTCAACCATTAATCTGCAAGTCTTTTCTTTCATTACCATGTTAATATTTTCTCATGTACTTTTGAAAGATTTTACCTTGAACAAAGCAGAAAATTATATATATATTATTCATCAGCTTCTGTCTAGAAAGGACCAACAGCCCCACTGCAAACAACATGTGCTTCCAAAATAGCAAATGAATTTTTTGCCCTTACGGAATTATTAGCTATTATTTTCAAACCATTTATACATTTTTTCAGTAGGGCTTTATGTATTCTAAACTGAAAAACAGCGGCTTTAAATCTTGCAAATACATGTCTTATTATCTCAGAGATCTATGTATGCAACATGACATTAGATGAAAAAATTTATTCCTTAAAGGTCTGTAAAAAGTCCTTGATAAAAAACAGCAGATCACATTTTATTATTTGTTCAGAGGAAGCTTCATCTACAGGATACTATTTTTTGTATTTGGTAGTAGTATCAAGAATGAGATTAACCACCACAGAAAGAGAACATCTGGGTATGGAAAAAATTCTCTATATGGCATTACATCAAAAAGTGGACAAAATTTATTCAGTGTAATTCCAACTTGCTATAGCAACTTCACCTCTTAAGATTCTTTGGCTATGTAGTGAGCTGAGCAAAAGTGAGACTTTTGTTAACTCCAACTAAAAACAAGTATCCAGAAACATAAGCGTTCCTGTCATGGAGTAAGTAATGTGACATTCTTTTCAGTACTTTCATGTCATAAAGCTGCTAAAAAAATAGTCTTTTCAAAACATTTTGGGCCAGATCCACAGCAAGTGTAAATCAGTATGAATTTATTGAATTAACATATCCCTATCTGGTTCCATAATGAGACTCTGTGACAGGAATATATACTAGAGGGCACAAGGATAAGTGGGGACTGAGTATGATGATGCAGGAGATCCCTAACTCTATGTTGGAGGTTGGACTAGATGACCCCACCAGTGGTCCCTCTTCATTCTGTGATTCTGTGATTCTGTTATAATTTTTACAAGATCTAACAAAATAGTTTCAAGATACATTCAACACAGCAATGTTCGACTCCAATTTTTCCCCTTTAGGAATGACATGATGTGAGTGCTGTGTGCTGATGCTGATGACCTATGAACCTTGCTCAGTTGGTTATTTCCCTTTGGAAACGAGGATGGTGTCAAAATTTCAGTTTTTCTAATCACATTGTGTAAAACCAAAAAAATTAGCGAGAAACCTATCTGTGCTTGAATAAATTTAAAGTATCATTTAACATATATCTCAGATAAAACAAAAAATAAGCAAAAGAAAAGCACACACACTTTTTACTGCTGAGGAAATACTTTTATATATACTTTATTTAGGTGAGTGACTTTTTTAAAAAAAAATCTGAGTATAAAATCTAGCTAAAATACATAGTATTTAGGAGTATACATAGTTTAAGTGAATATGAATCACTAGGTCATGTTCTTTCTTACTTTTAGTACACAGTTCGTAAAGGCAGGGTACCGGAAAATCCCTGTTATTTTTGACTTAAAAACAATACATACAGCTTTTTTAAATATCTATTCCTTGTCTTTTGTGTTGAGCATATCCTTTTTTTTTTTTTAAATAATTAAACAATTCATAAAGTCTACTTTTTCTTTCCAGTTCTCCTCCGCACTGCGGGCGCAGGGGGGAGTGAGTGACTGTGGTGCTTTGTTGCTACCTGGGATTTAACCATGACAGGAATAGTTCAGAGCATTGCTTTTGTTATAGGTGACAGACAAACTAAACAGGACAATAAAACCAAACCAAAACAAACAAAATAGGGACACAGGAAAAGTTAGGTGACTTATTCTAACTGTGGAGCGTTAGATATGCAAATCACATACGCCTGTACATATATAAAACCCAACTTAACACAATTGAAATTGAGGACTTGGTTTCAGCACCTTTCTCCTCTTTAAGGGTCAGGGGTTTTTGTCAAGACAAATAAAGTTGTCAGAGGGAGGTCATCACCTCTTATCTATGATATTTTTCTATGTGCCTAAATTTAGTTGAACCGGATCTCAGCTTTATGTTCTGTCTCAGAAAGGGCAAAAGTAGTCAGGTCAGATCAGCATGGAGGAAATGGACATAAAGAAGACAGAATTCATTGTAAGTTGAGCTCTCATTAGAATGTATTGGTCCTCTTTTAGAATGTGATTATATCATCTAGAAGAAAAATCTGCCTTTTACTTCCACAGATGATACTTTAAGCATATAAAGTCACAGACTGAAAGAACTGCTTTGATGTCAGGGTGTTCTAGAGGCATTCCAAAAGGTCTCACAGATTCATCTGCAAATGAATTGTTTGATTTTGTAGATGAGACAGTAGTGGTGAAAGATATTTTTCATACTTAAGAAGTTTGAGATACTTTTAAACAATGAAATACATATAAGTTTGCAGGAATTTTTCTAAATGAAAATTTCATAGAAGTTGTTTTTGCTTCTTCCAGAAACTCATATATGGTCTCTTATGAGATATTTTTGTATATGCTAATTATTTAAAACAACAGAATTGACTGTATAAATTAAAGATGTATTCATGTGCATAGCTATCTGTTTAAAACAGTTCCTGTTTATTTTTGAAAACTGGATCCTTACAGGAGGAATTTCTCTCTACTGGATTGGAACAGTAACAAGCTGGACATCTACATTTGAATTACTTGCTACCATTTAGTGCAAATAAACAGAAACATGGCTGCTGGCAGAGTGATTCCTTTGCTCCAGCTCTGGTTCTGGAGTAGATCCCCAGGAGGAGCACCTTGTTTGGCTGTAAAGTAGACCTTATGAGGCAAGATCAGACATATTACTTCTTGCTTGGTCTTGTGCAGTTGTACTGAAAGAGTAGAGGGGGGGAACAAAGGCCTCTCCAGCTTTAAAATAATTTAAGTTGATTTTTTTGTTAATTATATTATTTTTTTGCCATTTTTCATATCTTTTTCTTGATTCAGATAAGGCCAGTATTAACTTGTACCTTTCACAAGGATAAAGAAGGCCTACAGTTTCGTTCTCAGTATGAATCCATGAAAGTACAGCCCTTTTTGATAATCTGAGGGCAAATTGATCATGTCTCAGATGTCAGAGACTTATTAACGTCACTGAGTCTTGAATTTTTTTGTTACTTTTGCATTTTAATGGTAGTATGTTCTCCGGGTTTTCTGTTTGTTTGTGAGTTTCTTTCTTCGTTTGTGTGCTGGCTTTGTCTGTTTCTTATCAAAGCTACTAAGAAACAAAGCTACTATCAAAGCTACTATGTGTTTTATATTTCTGCTGAAAAGAGTGTTGAAAATACAGGGATGCTTTTGTTATTGCCGAGTAGTGCTTGCACAGAGGCAAAATCTTTTCTGTTTTTCAAGCCACCAGCAAGTATGCTTGAGGTGCACAAGAATTTGGGAGGGAATGCAACCAGGACAGAAGAGCCTCCAAAGGGATATTCCATGCCCTACAGTGTCATGTTCAGCATATCAGCTGGGAAAGAAGAAGGAAGGGGTGGGTGTTTAGAGTTACTGTGTTTGCCTTCCCAAGCATTGTTATGCGTGATGGAGCTGTGCTTTCTTAGAGGTGTCTGAACACCTGCCTGCCCATGGGAAGTTGTGAATTAATTCCTTGTTTTGTTTTGCTTGCACATGCGGCTATTGCTTCATCTGTTAAACAGCTTATCTCAACCCACGACTTTCCCCAGTTTTATCTTCCTGATTCTCTCTCTATCCCACCAGGGGGGACTGTGTGAGTGGCTGTGCAGGTCTTAGGCGCAATAGTTTGCTTTTCTTTCTCAGCTAGATGGTTTCTACATCCTGCTGGGTAGTAAAGGATTAACTTTAAAAAAAAAAAAAACCCAAAGAAAAAGAAAACCGAATATTTGTTGTATGGTCATGTCCATATTAACAAAATATATAGGGTGTACATAGGATATACTTTTCCAAGCTAACTTGCAGACATGCTGGTATGATCTACCTAGGAACTCATACTAGCTATAATAAGGCCGTCACTGAGAGTTAGGATAATGAATAATTCCACTAGAGATTAATTTCAGATTTCCCTCACAATATGTGTGTGCCTGATGTAACTACAATTGTTTAAGTTAGTACTCAGTTATCCTTTGTAAGTCAGTTTCTCACTAGGAGATTTATCCAATGGCTACTGAAATCGACATAGGACCAACTCCCACTCAGTACTTAAGGTGGTACACATATATACAAAGATAGTACTGTAATGTCTCTTTAATAGTAATGATTGACAAAACTTGATATTTCTTAGAAGCTTTTTTTTTTCAGGTAAGGTCTTCTAATCTTGTGACTGGAAATAAAAAAAATCATATCTGAGGCCCCATCCTTAATTCATGCTAGTATAAGAAGAAAATTGTTCTAAATAATAGAAAGTAAAATTATAAATGTTCTGTATCCAGCAAGAAGTTTGCTTCTATAGCTTCACCATCACTAACAAGAATGGGGAAAAAAAAGCATATAAAATAATGTGAGATAGATTATGTTCATAAATGTCATCATGTCAAACACAGTTTGCAAAAACTAATCAACCAAAACAGTAGTAGAGAATACTCATGTACCAGTATGTGTCTTTTGTGTGTATCTCTGATTTTTCTAAAAGAGAGGGAATTAATCATGACAGATTTTTTTACAAAGGGTAAGCATAAGTTTTATTTTTGTATTTTGATAACTTCTTTTTCTTTATGTTTTTGGGGTTTTTTTAGTAGCCTTTCACAGTCAGAGTTAAAGAATTTCCTTTGCTGAATAAAATGTAAAGCAGTTTCAATGTTCAGCCATAATAGAGACAAATGACAGCTTCATTCCCATCCCAGCTGGATGGAGGTAATTACTGATACTGTCACAGGCCTGGCACAGATCACTGCTTGTAGAATAGCCACATCCCCACTAAAAAATATGAATGTCAGGATGAAGCATTTTTTCCTTTTGTAGCTGTCCAATATGATTAAAAGACTTTGCGTTCAAAGCCCTTTTTTACCTAATATTATTAACACCAAAAATAGTTAATAAGCCATTACTAAATTGGACGTCCCATTTGTGCATCCTCTAATAGGATCATAAACTAATAGAAAACTCTATGCTGAAGCTTTGATAATGTATAGTTCATTGCTGACTCTAGATTTTAGATTGCATTATGTGCCAACCATGTTAAAAGCAGATTATTAATTGTAAGTAAACTTAAAAAATCCTGTTTTGACTCATTCCATATTATAACTTTTCTTCTTTTCTATTTTTTTTTTTTAAATCTAAATAAAATGTAATCATAAGGCAGAAGGAAAGCTGGCAGCAAGTGATCAGGAATCTGAAAGCTAACATACAGATGACTGTTTACACTTCTAAAAATATCACATCTCTTCTTCACTATTAGAAGCATGAAATTCAGAAAGGAAGCAAGTAGGAAACAAGACTACTGTTTATTTAGCCTCTGTTCTCCATTTATGAGTGCACTAATATGTACTTTGGAAGCAAAACTCATGAAGCTCTTAAGGCTACTAATTGCCTTCTGTTCAGATTAACTGAAAGAAACAATAGATGGCCCTCAAACCAAAAGGAAAACATAAAACTTCTAAAACCAAATAGATAAATCAATTAACTAATTAAAGATGTGTAGATTATTAATTTCTTACCTCTTGGATAGGGTTGAATAGCAATGTACAAGTGTATTTGTACATTTTGTGAGTGAAAGTGGTACTGAGAAATAGAATAAGACAGTCTGAACACAGCTGGGGAAAGGACAACACACACTGTCCTGAAAGAAACCCAGAGAGGAAATTTTAGGTCAGCTTCTGCCTGAGAATGCCTTGAGGATGTGAGAAAGGAACTAGTTACCCATAGTTTCTTTTCTCAGAGAATCAGCACGATGTTTATTTTTAGTGAATGAAAATGACTGCGTTAAGCTCAGTACATAAACCCACCATTAAATTCTCCTAATAGAAAGAGTCCAAAAATTATCCAATTTCTGGCTATTTTAAAGTGGTAATGCCTTCTCATTCTCAGGCAATTTTTATATTGGTAATTATTTTATAAAGCTGATGTATAAGAGGGCGTTGAGTTTGATTTAATAACATACCTAAATGCCTATCAGTTCAGCTTTGAAAATTTCTAGTTTTTCACTCTAGAAAAATATATTTTAAAAATTATTATACAATTTATGACTGAAATTAGATCCATCAGCAATGTATTCACAAGAAACCCATGCACAGTAGAAAGGCACAAGAAGGTAAGCACCAATAATGTTGAAATACCGGGATTTTTTTTTTTTTCCACTTTTCATTTAATGAAGAAGGTACTGATTCAAAGACAGCTGTTACCTAGTATTTAGGGTATAATGTGGAATTCTCTGTTGAGACTAGGTTCCCAGAGACATCCTCCAAAGAATTTAGCAAGCCACTTGGTATGAAAGCTGATCAATTCTCTGTACCTGAGGGCCTGTTCTTTCATTTGAACATCTATTTATGGCACAGATAATACAATTACTGTGGGATTACCATGCAGTCCCTATTACAGTCAATCCAGCTATATATTTTAGAGGCTGTGGGAAGGTGTCATGATCCATAAAGTGGAAAACAAGCCCAACAGAAAAGGTGTCAAAAGTGTGCAGATACATACTATCCTTACATACTCAAAATCACAGAATGAGAAAAGTTGGAAGGGATCATAGTGGGTCATCGGGTCCCACCTCCCTGCTCAACCAGGAGTGGCCTCACCAGGGCTGAGTGGAGGGGCAGGATCTCCTCCGACCTGCTGGCAATGCTTTCCCTAATGGTCCCCAGGATACTGTTAAGATCCAATTACTGAGAAATACTTCTAGCGAAATTAAGGTGCAAATGAGACCGTATGCCAGAGTCAATAGTATGGATTTTATTTAACAGCGAATATGAGGTTGAGAGACATAGTAAGAAATAGGAAAAGGGCAGAGGAGAGGGAAGGGAAAGAGTGAGAGAGAGACAAAGTAGATAAATATCACCTCCCATAGATCCAACTGTGTCCTGTTGGATCTTTCTTCACCCTGGGTTTCTTGGTTGTAGGGGTCCTGAAGTAATTCAAAACTTTTCGCTATTTATACATTTCATCAAACAAAGGAATTAGTGCTTATTGGTCACACAGTTCTTTTATTCTATTGGTTAAATGATTCCCTCACTTCCAATGCTAATTAGTGCCAGGCTCAGTCTTTCCCCTGAGCCAGTGGGCCTCCTGTCTTCAGTCAGTGGGCTATGGCCTCCCCTGTCAGACCCAGCCAGAGCTGACCTTCAGCACAGCTGCTGAGCTGGCCTTCCCTGGGGACTCCTTGCAGTGATACATTCTTCTCTCTTAGCTCTGTTTACCTCCCTTCTAGGCCTGAGGTAATTGGACAATAGTAGTATCTTTATCTTGTCTCAAATTCCCCTCAGATGGCTTAACTTACAGTCCATATTTCAGGAATTCACAGAGGTGTATTTGGGAGGGCGGGGGGTGGTTGGGGTCATGTGCATAAAGTTGGCCTCCAGAATGGGGCACTCCATCACCGTTCCTGGGATTGAGGGGAGGCTGACTGGCCAGAAGGTCCCTGGGCCTCAGGCACCTCTCCCGATCACAATGACCTTTCAAGGACGATCAGGAGAGGCCTTGCTTTGGTGTCCACCAGGTCTCTCAGCACTCATGGATGCATCCCATGAGGGCCCACGGACCTGTTAATATCACTTGCCAATGTGTTCTCTAACCCAAACCTCCTTGATCAAGGGAAAGTCTTCCTTCCAACATCCCTTTACAGTGGCAGCCTGGGCCAGAGAGGGCTGATCTTATCACAATTTTTATCTTTCTGTTTTGTGAGTATAAGAATATTTAGTTTTAATTTTTAATATATTTTCACTTTGGAATTTCAAGATTCCCTTTTAAAACATACCAAATATCTTTCTTTCTGCTTGCTTGAAAATCTGACCAAAAAAATTTATAAGCCTCAGCAGAGGTAGGATTTTTTATATTTTCTTAATACATCAATGCCCTTAGGTACTTAATTAGCTGATTCACTACTTACCTAAATCACTGTAAATAGAATAGTGGTAATAATAAAAGGGATCTTCAGCAGGAATAATGCAGGCTTAAATGACAAATGAGTACCATTTGTTTGAAGTTATAGGTCATTTGTTCAGATGCATCCTTGGTTAGGAAATTGTCCAGATTTTTAGACGGCTTATGCAAAACAAGCATCCCACTTTCTGATGGAAAACTGTGCATGATAAAAAAGTACCATCAAGAGTAATGCATAGTTACAGCACAAAAAAAACTTTCCACAGGATGAAAGCACAAACTGACTTCTCGCCTCCTGCAGTGTTTCCTCAGATCATATTTTAAACTTGTTGGAACTAGGAAAGGCTGAAACTAGAACAGTCTCAGCTTTGTGTAACCTTTGTTAATGAATTTTGATTATCAAGATTGTCAGTCAAGTTCTTTCTGTCAGATAAAACTGTACCACATTAATAACTGGAGAAAACTAGAAATTAAAATAAATGTTATATTTAATAATCAGAGAAATAAATGAAAGCATAGAGCCTTTTCCATTATTTTCTGTCATAATTCCTGCAGTTCATGACATTGTCATTTTGCAACAATCTCAATATACTTCCAGATCTCTGTGATCATTCCTCCTTTTTCATTTTCCTTGCAAACTTTCCCTCAGCATAATACCTCACTTCTTTGACATCCCTTAGCACTAGTCAGACAGAAAAGCAGCACGTCCTAGGCTGATATGTAGATATGTATGGTCTGATTGACTTTAAATACTCATAGCATGATTAACTGCAGCACTTACCATACAAGGTTTTCACATTCATTTTCTTTTCTCTCTACCTAGATGCTAATCTTTAGCAAATTTTCTGGGAATTCCTCTCTTTGAAAATCTCTTCTTTCTTCAACACAGCTGAAGTAAGGTAATGGGTTTAAGAGTTATTAGATGGATTTGGAAGTCACTTGCTTTATAAAATGAGGCCAAAAAAAAATGCATAGGGGGAACATAATTATTTCATTTATTTCCCAGAGAGTTTTGGCTGCAGATTTTTCCTGAGGGTGGAATTGGAGCTGATGGAGAGTTTCTGGTTTGGAATTAAGGAAAGGACAGGCGAAGGAGATGTTATAGCGGGTGTCTGCTATAGGCCACCCAAACAGGTGGAACAAGTGGATAAGACAGATAGGAGCAGTCTCACATTTGAAAGCCTTGATTCTCTCTGGGGGCTTCAATCACCCTGATATTTGTGGAGGGTCAACACAGCAAGGCATAAGCAATCTAGAAGACGTGTTGGTGATTAATTCCTCCCACAAGAGACAGAGGAGCAAACAAGGACAAGTGCATTTCTGGATCTCATAATCACCAGTGATGGGATAGAGGGGATCAGTGGAAATGAGGAGATCAAATGCAGCCTTGGTTGTAGGGCTCATAAGATGAAGGAGTTCAGGATCCTGAGGTCAGGGAGGAGAGTGAAAAGTCCCACAAACCTGGACAAGGGGACAGCAGAATTTGGCCTCTTCAAAAACCTGTTCAGCAGAGTCCCATGAGATAAGTTCCTAGAGGGGAGAGGCCCAAGAAAGCTGGTAAATATTCAAGTATCACTTCATACAAGCTCGGCAGACCTCCGTCCCAAATTAATAACTAGTCAGGTGAAAATGCTAGGAGGCCTGTGTGGATGAACAAAGGCCTCCTGGACAAACTCAGACAAAAAGGGAGCAGACAGTGTGTGAAAACAAAGTTAGATAACCTAGGAGGAATACAGAAACATTGTCTAAGCATCCAGGAATAAAGTTATGAAAGCTAAAGCCCAGATGGAATTTGATCTGGTCCTCGATGTCAAATAAAGGGGCATCTACAAATGCAGAGTCAATAAAAGAAAAACGTGGGGTCAATGCTCCATGACTTGGTTACAGTTTGAGTTATAGAAAGCCTTTTTTTGTCCCAGTCTTTACTTCCAAGACCACACATATGTGAGAAGGTTGAGAGTGCTGGGATTGCAGCCTAGAGAAGAGAAGGTTTGGGGGTTTGTTACTTATGTATATGAATACCTGAAGGGAGGGTGCAAAGAGGACGGAGCCAGGCCTTCTCAGTAGTGCCAGTGACAAGTCCAGAGGAATGGGCACACACTGAAATCCAAAATGCTCCTTCTGAAGGTCAGGACACATTTTTTTTTTCTTTGAAGGCGACTGAGCACTGGAATAGGTTGTCAAGGGAGGTTGCAGAGCCTCCATTCTTAGAGATATTCAATACCTGTCTAAACAATGTGCATGACAACTGGCACCTAGTGGCCTTCTGTAGTGTGGTTGGACAAGACAACATTCAGAAATCCCTTCCAACTTCAACTCTTCTGTGATTCTTGATTTTAAAGAAAGGTGTTAATCCAGAATAAAAGCAATTGTGCCTTGAGATAGAAAGCTTCCCAAGTTTAGGATAATTTGTTTGTCTGAGGGATTGTTTCCACTCCAATCTGCAATAACGTTATCTAGAATCATTAGTAATTTTAAAAGAAAATACCATCAAGTCATCTTAAATGTTGGCACACTTCACGGAAAAGTCACGAACATAACAGGGTCACCTCTACAGCCTTCCCACACTGTGAAAACTGTGACAACCTTCAGGCTGTTAACACTACAATGATTCAAGATGTTAGCATTATGTAGAAATTCATAAATCAGAGTTCAGTGGTATTCAAAATATCTTTAAATATAACTTTAAAATTCTCTGTTAAAGGGGATAGTTTTAAAAATACTGTTACCTCTTCAAGAAACAAGACCATTTTAAAAGACTTTGAGATAATTTAGTAGCGGGTTGCATTTTCAAAATCATGTGCACTTCTTATTGTTCTACTGAGAATTTTTTCTCTTATTCTCACTAATTTTCATTGCCAAAGGTGATGGTAAAATATGTGCAAGACATAAAGTAGATAAAGAAAATATTACTAGAGAATTTAATCATAATTTGCCAAATATTTTAATTCTATGGCTATTCTAATTTTTGGTTTGAGGTAAGAGTTATGCCACCTCCACATTCTTTCTGGAACTAGATTGTCTACAGTTTTACCTGGTTTTGTCTTTATATGTTTCTAACTATCCATAGAAATATTTTTGAGACTTGTGATGTGTAAAATCATACACAATTTTAAAAACGAGAAGTTTTATTTAAAAAAACAAAACAGAAATACACTGCAAGAAAATGAGCTCAAAAAATGTAACACACTTGTATTTTTTCTTGTGGCCTGCATTCCAAAATAAGTGGCTTACCTTGAGCTCTAATTTGCATTTTAATCAATAAAAGGTTCCCTCCTAGTGGTTTTTATTTGTTTTTATCCGAGATTAAGAAATTTGTTTGTAAAATTGATATGAATAAAACAAAGATACATAAGAATGTCAATGCAAAAAAAAAAAATTAACTTTTGAGAAAGTCAGTATTAATTGAGCTAAAAGATGGATCTATATTCTTATAAAGGACATAAAAATCAAAGAAATTAATTTTCCTTCATGTCAATATCCATTAAATCCATACCATCTAAAAGAATGTAAATAAAGTTAAGGTCAAGGTGCAGTGGCTAAGTTCAATTTTTCATAATTTTAGATATGTCTAGATAATGTAGACATCTATGTAACCCCAACAGTATTTATTGTAACTGAATGCTCATCTGGGGTGTGATTCACTTATTTTTTAAATGGACATTTACTGCTTGGCTTCTCCCAAAGTACTTACATATTTCTTCTAAACTGAAAAGAAATTTAAAGTGAATATCAGATTATGTGCTTATATTACACACACACAATCAAGTGAGATTGATCCACTAAAATAATTTTAATTCTGTTATTTAGTACAAAGTTTGGATTTCAAGCTCTAGTGGGGTTGTAGAAATGACCTTCAATAGGCCTCTAGTCAAGGACTCTCTAAAAATAAAAAGGTCTGTTATTCAGAGACTGTCCACTTAAACCTGTACAGCAGATGAGGGAAAATTCCTAAGTGAAAGAACAAGTCTCATCTCTTGCTTGAGAGGACCTTTCAACCTCTGAGTTGAATCAGAGGAACATTTTAAGCAGTTCTAACTACTTGCTCAAACAGAACTGTTTTCAAATATATCAAGAGAAGACATGAAGAAAGAGAAGGCAGTAGTAGCTGCTCTTGGCATAGTAACCTAATCGTTAGGCACATACCCAGGAAAAGCTAAAACTAGATTCCAAACCCACATGAAGCTCATGAATCTCAAACACATATTGTAGGTGAGAGAATGATTTCATAATGACAAATTAGGATAGAAATAGAGATGTGGATGACTCCTAGCTAATTTGTTTATTTGATTTTTATATAGCTTGTTTGTGGATTTCGCATTACCCTGTCTTTGACTAGACAGAGGATACCAATAGAGACACTGCAATCCCTTATTTTCTCCTCCTCTCTAGCTGAACTCTGTAAAAACTAACTAAACTAATATTTATTTTCACCTGGATTTATTTGATGTCCCTGATTCTTCTTTCCTGTCCTTGATTACACAGTAGCCCAGCATCATTGGGAAATGGAACTGAAAACTTTCCCTCATCTCCCCACATCCCAGAATATCCAACATTATGCAACATAATATAAGGCTTTTCTTTTTCTGGAAGCTCTTACTGGTCATTATATTTTAGAAATATTTAACACCTTGCCTTCTAAATCTAGGGTAAGTTTAGAAAAAACACAAAGGGTTAGAAAAATATTGGAGCGGAGGCAATCCAATCCGCTGTGGAAGTTACTTGCTGAGACAGTAAATTAACCAATCTACTTGCAGGTATCCAGATTCTCTGAAAATTTGAAAATCCAGTTATTCTCCCACAACCCCTGTGCCAAACAGCCTGCTATGATCATAGTCTTGCCTCAGCTCTGAGGCTTGGATTTAGTAAGACAAAGAGAACTGAAGACACTCCAGTTTCCTTTCTAACTTCTCTTTATTGTATGAAGGTCTTCAGGCACAGGAGTCAGTACTAGTCATATCATTATGACTGTGACTTTGAATTGCATGTGGCCTGATAAATACCCAAAGGTGCTTGTCTATTGATTTTTGTGGTCAAAATACAACCAAAAGATAGTAATGGCTGTGAGCAGAATTCAGACATTTGTAAAAACAATTCAATTTCTTGTAATATTCACTTCACCCTGAATATTTTAATTAAACAAACCTTGTCAAGTGTGTCATTTTGTTATTTTAATGCTTAATTACAAGTGAAATATCTATTTAAAGCTCTTGTGACTCTTTGTATTTATCATCAAAAAACTATCTCAAATAATATGGAAATTACACTGCAAACTCCCACTTGGCAAGACTTACATGAATTTAGGAATACAGCAATTTATCTAAAGAATGGTGCCATTTAACAGATTAATTGTGTGTTTAAAAAAAAACATAATTGCGGGTTCTGTTATACTTCCTGGAAAAACACGTATGGCTCAAAAGACTGGAGGTTAGATAGTAAGAAAAGTAGTTCTGACAAATTGAATTTTTTGTAAGAATTATGGCTGAGCAATGACCTCAGCACAGCGATTGTTCAGTTGCCACATTCTGCTATTCTAAATTTTTGAGTAAGGTCTCCATGTACATTCATATAAAAAGTCTTCAGTCAGTGTGTTTTCCAACTGATTTAAAGAAACCTTATAAAAGTAGTGATCCTCAAATCATGAATGAAACAGATAACTGGCTAGAGCAAATGAAAACAACACTAATTTTGAATAGTATATTTCATTTTAATTTTAATAAATGCCACAAACTATTCATAATCCACAATATCTCTCAATATGTGGATGGTATTGAATTCTAATATTGAACCTTGTATTGATAAGCTACATGCTTAGTTTATATTACTACACACAATATGACCTCATAAAGCTTTGTATATGGTTAAAATATTAATTTTCCTGCTAGCCAACCACAGTATGCTAAGACCAAAGTTTTACAGAAAGAACCTGTCTTCAGGTGAAAAATCAAACAAATAAAGAATACTCCTTGTTCTCCATTCAGAACATTCTTTCTCAGTTTATTCCTGAGTTTCTTTGTCTCTTATCTTTGATTTTGAATATGCTTATGAGCTTATGAATCATAATTTTCTCTGGCCTTTTCATCAATTATCAGAAAAAATATGTTAAACCACTTCTGTTGTTGATCTATCTTATTTGATCAATATGTTGCTTGCTCAGCAGAATTTAAGTCCCCCTTCCTCCAGCCCCCAAGCCTTTGATTTTATAGAGAGCCTTCTAAATAATAATAAATGAAAACACTGCTGCATTGCTTTTTACCCCCTTGAAAAGCAGTTATATTTATAGGAAAGGTAAAAAGCTAATTATTAGAAAATCAGAATTTCACAAAAGCAATTTTAGAATTCTAAGAAAACTGATTTGTTTTCTGCGCGTATCAGTTAATACTGACTTGAAGACTTTGGAAGACATTGTTTGATAAGGTAGGACAGGTGACCAGCTTTGAAAACTAAATTCCATGAATATACGCACTGCTTAATTTTTAGATTTCTCCATCTTCCAGTTTTGACTCATCCTAGTTTGTTCTGTCGGGGACAATGCCCAGTTTGTATGATTCTTGGGATACTTTGTTGCAGGAACAGTTAATACTGCCAGAAGGCAGTATTTGCATCTTTTTTTCATAATTGTCCAATATTATTTCATAATATTTTTCACAACATTTTTCATAATTGTCCAATATTATTTCATCAAAATTTGCACCCTCTTGCCCTCAAACATGTCCAAGACACACCCTCAATTTAATAAAAACATCAGTTGGGCTGTGGCAACTTCACGTTATTTAAATATCCCTAAAAGAACAACTCATAAAAGTAGTAATTAAGACACAGAAAGTCAAAGGATCAGTATGGGCCCCAGGAAAAAAGTGCTGTGGTGAAACAGTCCACTCTAGGAGATGTGTCCATGTGAGCAATATGGACATCTTTCAGTGCTCACAACTTAACAAACAGATCAGGAACTCTCTGAATCTGAACTATTTATCAAACCTGCAACATATAAAGCAGATTCTGGACCCAAGCTGAATGTTGTGACACATATGGTGATTATTTTACTGTAAAGGTTAGACTAGTCCTTACCATATACCAGCATGATTTATCAGAATGACTATATGGACAAAATTTTAATTCCCTTTACTGCACATTCCTAATTACTTCTTTGAGCTACAGCCCACCTTGTAAATAAAAAAAAAAGTAAAAAAAAAAAAAAAAACCAAAACAAAAGAAACAAAATAATGGAAAGATGACCTAAATCATATCAGGAAATTACTGATGACTACCATCAAACCTGTGCCACAGCTGTGTTTAATTTACTATTACAACTGCAAAGTGGGTTCTTGCTTCTGAGAGGAGACATAGTTTAGATCATTGCTTTAGGAGTTCATCAGTCATTGTGGGCAGAGATATAATTCTTAATTGCAATCTGGAAAGTAATAAGATATAAATAAATTATGCTGCATCTTATAAAATTCTTACATTACAAGTTAACCTAACGAAGTACAGCTTTCCCCAAACAATGTTTTTATTCAATTTTATTATCAAAACACAAGAACTGAAAACCAACTGCCCCATTTCTCTTTATTTACCTAAAAACTAGGATGTAATGCACACATACATAACAGGGATGAATGTACATACAAATTTGTTTACCATTTATTTGTTTCCTAACTTGTTACTGAGGCAAAATATTTTCACCAAGAAAAGATCAATTATTTCAGACATTCAAAAGCAGCGTCATTAAATTTATATGTAAAATACATGGAAGATGGAGAATACAAGTAATTTTTCTTGTACTCTTTAGATGAGATTCACCTTGCTTGCTTGATATCCTGAATGTTTTGGTAGCTACTTTGGGACAGTCAGCCTGGGTCCTATTATCATTTAATAGATACAGGCACTTTCTGGCACAGTTCTTCTGACCCATTCGAGTCCATATCCTTGCCCATGTATTTTTGATACATGTTATGAGGGGTTAAGGTTCATGGTGGCTCTTACACAAAGGACTTAAAAAGATATTTATTCAGGTTATGCATCTATATATAATAAGTTCTTCCATTTTAGACAAACCCTCAATACACTTTTGTACATGAATTGATTTTTCCTGCTTAGAAATAGGACTCTGTGGTTCTGTGTCCTAGTTATATAACCCGCAGGTCCTGGATTACAATTATTTTGGTGCTTTATTTTGTTTATGTGCTCATTCAAATCTACTCATACTTTCTCTAGCTAAGACCTGCAGTGTACTGGATGGATCTCAGAGGATATTAACTCTAAAGAAGTTCCAGAAACTGTTGTAAGAAAGTGCAACAGGGAAATACACACATCATCTTGCTTAATGTTATATGCTATTTTTGACAGACGACAAATCAAATGTCTAAGTAGAATAAATCTTTGCTTCTTACTCCGTTGCTAACACATATTTCTGGAACTGTAAAACACAAATTTGTTAATTTCTGACAATGAAATGAGAGATATTACACTATCCCAGCAAGGAGGCTGAACCTGGAAGGGAGAGTGGAATAGGGAAAAAAAATAGGTACTCAAAAATTAATCACAGCAAGAAAGATTGAAGGCAAATAGATTGTCTACTGAAGAATTAGCATTATGACATCTTCATCAGCAAATCTGGCAATTCAAATACCTTCAAGCACTGATTGCAGTGCAGTGGCTCTGCACCCAGAGGAACCTGTATGCTCACACACACACCTGAGAAGGGCCCATGGATGAGCACATCTAGTGACAATCTCTAGTCAGTTATATACAGCATCATGTTATACTTTGACACCATATGAACATTTTCATTTTCAGCACTTCAGTCCTGATATCTCAGTATTTTGATTATGACAGTTATTTTCTTATGCTTTCCTAGTCTCCAGACATTTCTAGCCCAAAAACTGTACAGAATGAATTCTTAAAAGTCTTTCTATAGAGTCCCCTAAGAGTTCAGTAGAAGCCTATATGAGGCACATAAATGCATTTCAACTCACGTGTAATGGCTGACCTCATCTCTGTACTCCCCTGCCCAGGTCATTGGCTTCCTCTTTCTCACCCCAAAGCAGAAAGTACCATAATTGGGTAGAAGTCTTAATGCTGGGATACCTGGTCCTGTATGTTGTCTCTGATTGCTCAGAAAAGACACTTGATTAAGACTGCTTACACGGATGTTTCACGTTGGCTGGCTACTAGGAAAGGGATAATAACATACTGAGCATTAGGGGAAAAAATGAACACTAATGGATGAGGGTGAGAGAAACAGGCAAGAATCACTGCTGGCTTACACACTCCTGGCTGACACTGCTCACCTGCGGATTGGTGGGTAGAGAACAAAGGTGGCTATTGCTGCCTTCATCTCCCCATGCCTCTTAGACACAAGCTGCATGGAATGGACCTCTGGTGGAGCCTATATCTATTCAATCTGTTTCAAATAAAAATAAATCCTTGAAGCTAACAGATAAAATTCACTCAATCTAGAAGGAACAAAGTTCAAAAAATTCAGTGTGAGTAGCTCTCCTGGTCTCTAGGGGACACAGAGTTAAAAAAAATAATATAGAGGGAAAGAAAAAGAAACCAAGAAAAAGTAATCGAACTGGAGGCAGAAAGAGCAGAGAGAATGAAGATAAGGTCCTTGAAGATATTAACTATTTCAAGCTTAGAAACGATAAAAGGCTGACTTAAAGCAGACTCACTGCAGAAACCAAGTGATACTATAAACATGAACAGGAGGGAGGCACTGTGAACTCGCTGACATGAATAAGGTGTAACCTAGACAGAGGGGTTTAGTTCCTTCATATACATTACATCAGGTTAGAAAAAAACAAAACAAAAATTAAAACGAAAAATAAAAAACAAAACAAACAAGCAAACAAACAAAAAACCCAAACCAAATAAATTAAAAATCCCAAAAAACAAAAAAACCCACCCAAAAACCTCACTAGCTCTGAGGGGAAAAAAAATGGTATGTAATTGACCAAGAAATTGATATCTATAAGCAATCACATAATAAAACCCTTGATTGGAAGTTTCATAGGATGAAAGGACTCTCTTCTAACAGAACTTAAGAAATATACAACTTCTAGATTGAAAATAATTAGTATGTTAATATTTATGACATGTTTCTTTTGTGTTTTGATTATCACTGGCAAGTTCCAGATTGAGGTTCTTGAGGAGAATGAGCAACCAATCACTAAAAGTATTCACAGGGCTCAATCCTATGGCTGATTCTGTTCAATAGATTTATCAATTACATGGATGCAGGGGTTGAATGCACCATTAGAAAGTTTTCTGACAGTACCAAATGGGGAGGTTCTATTGACTCACTTGAGGGATGACAGACCTAATCAAGAGATTTAGATAAATTAAATCATTGAGCAATTTGTTTACAATATAATTATTTGCAATTATTTATTTGGAGATAAAAATATTAATCACTTTTTATTTCATTCTCTAAAGGTTTCTTTTTTTTTATTTCTGCCATATGTTATCTACTTCTTTATAAACCTCTCCTTTTTTTTCTTTATGTTCATCTATTTTCAAATACAGGGTTCAACATAAGTTTTTCCGGTGACTTGTAATAAATGATTGAACCTCTGTTTTGGATCCAACTATCAGTCCTATTATTTGCTGATCTAAAAAAAAAAGGCAATTAATAGATGCGATCAGAGAGAACTTATTTTTAATTAATAATATGAGTGGGAAAAAGAAATTGGGATAGATTTTCAAATCCTCATGGAATTTTTCCTTAGAAAAGCAACTTTTGAAAGGTCTATCCAAGGAGCCAAGCAGAATAAAAATAATACTTTTTGTTATTTTTTAAAAATTATGTTTGTATTTTTAATTATTTTTATCATCGACAAAAAAGCTTTGGTGATCTTGAAGTACATCAAATTACAGTTTGGAAGCACAACTTGAATTACTGGAGAAAAAGGAATTATATCTTAAAGGAGTTTCCAGGGTCATCAAGAACAGCTTATAACCTAGTATTCACTTCCAGAGATTCAGAAAACTTTTTTTAAAAAGCCTCTAGTTTTCATCCTTTTTTCTCTAACAGGAAAATTTTTAGGGTTCTCATTGTTCTGTTGATTGGAATCCTTCCTAAATTTTAAGCATATATTTATTTATAGGTGGTTTATACCTGTTTATTTTTTGTTTTCTGCATTGGACTTGAGCTTAATGATTAATTTTGTCTTTCTGGATTGTTGTAGTTGTGTTTATATTAAACTGTCTTTATTTATATCTGCTGTTGTCCCTTATACTTGTTCAAAAATGTTAATTGTTATAGAAAAATAATCAAAACAAAGTACATCTAAGCTTCTATCAGGGCTTTGTAGACTGAATTTTATACTTTTACTGTAGGTGCTTTCAGCAACATATGCTAGGATTATGCTTTAATTTTACTTATATCCTTCCTGTACCTGATTAGACATACATGAAGCTTTTGTCTTCCTCTGTTACTTCTGATGAGTTAGATTCTAGATCACAGAGGATTTTCTTGTTGCTATCCTCTAGTTGCATAGTATTATACTTGTCATTATATTATTTTTGTTTCTGTTAATAAAATCATCATCCATAAGCATAATTTCTGTTCAAAGAAGTTATGCATGCTTTTGTAGATTGTTCAGATGGCACAATCAGTCCAAACCAAATAGTTTTTACACCACAGCAAATCATACAGACTTTCTTTCTATAGTGGATCTATTTCAGCATGTGTAGCTTTGTACCAAGAAGTGATATAATTTCAAAGCTATATTAGGCTAAGTATAAATATTTGAATGGTATAATTACACAATATGATTGAACACAGAGCACCCTAACTATACAAGTAAAAATTGGCAGTCTTAAGTAAGTATTGATTATAGCCCCGCTCATGGAACTGATTTTGTACTTTACGTAAGACATCACTTCTGACTGCAGCAAGCGGTATATACTATAATGTCTTAGACTTTAGACATTAGCTATTGGGGGGGTTTTAAAATCCAAAAGTCCTTTGAACATGCTTTTATTTCTGCTATACACAAATTACAAGTAACAATAGGATGTGAATTGTCATCATAATCATTTTACATTTTGCCGATACAGTAGAATTCAATAACACATTGCCTAAATAATTGCTAACAATGATTAACATGGACTTTTTAAAAAAAAGAAAAAAAATTAAGTAGTTATTCTTTAGAAAAACAACTTTGCAGTGAAGATCTTCCAGTAACAAACCTAAGATTAGAGCATTAAAGCGACATTTCTTGTTTCATTACTGTTCTCTTTGATATTCATACACATATGCAGAATTTCCCTTACCTGTTATCTTATAACTCAGTCCTATCACAGAACACATTTGGAGAGGAATCAATCCCTGAAAAATAATGTCTTTTTCCTTTTGATTCTTGAGGGAATCTAAACACCAGATTAAAAACATTCTTTCCAAGATTATGAAAGTTAAATGACATGAGAATTCTCTTTTTTGTCACTATAAACTATGCTGCTAAAAGTGAAAGTGAGGATCTCCAGAATTCAACTCAAACATGAAGTAAAAATAGTCTTTGAAGATACTTTGTATCATGATAAAATTAACAAGAAGAAATTTGTCCTTTGGCATATGCCAAAGACTAGATTTTACTGCACTTTTGTATGTATATATAAAGACTAAACATAGCCACGACTTGAACAACTGAACAGATCACTCTGCTCTAGGAGTAAAGAAACGGTTTTGACAATAGTATTTCTTCAGTGCACCTGCTGCTCTTGCTTAATATTGTGCCACCATTTAAATAACTGCACTAGAGAAAATTTTTCTTGAAAAACAGGAAAGGTTCAGTGTTGTGTCAGCCTAAGACATCCACTCCTGATTACCACAGCATAAATCCTCTTTTTCTTTATCCAGTAAGATGATAAAACATAAGGTTAAACTACAATGTTCTTATACACAATATGTAAAAACTTCTTTTAGTTTTTATCTCATGTGGCATTTGCGGTAACTAAAGACATTCATTTCTACCAGCTCTCACCAGAGGGCACAGAAGTATCTTCATTGGAGATGTCTTTCATTTGACAAAGAAAGGGTTTTGGTTATTGACTGTAAAAGTCCATGGTTCTTCCTTCCCAGCAAGCACTCTACTTTCTTACAGTTTAATTTTATGGCTGATGACACATACAAATGGCAAGCATCTTTGCCTGTTATTTTACTATGCAGTCCTAATGAAAAAAAAGAAAAGGTAGCTGAGTTAGAGTTCATTAAAAACAGCAAGAAGGATTTTTTTAACATGTTCTTTTCCAGAAAAAAATCTCGGCTTATTTTTGAAAATGAGATTATACATGGAGAGTATTATATTAAAAGACCTTTTAGTCAATTATCACACACTATTCGGCATCATTCACATAAAAATTATTGCCTTGCAGTATGTTTAATGAATTAGCTACACTAAAGTGTCTGTAACTGCTTATCAGTCTACAGATGCCAAAAGCCCACAGTAATTGTTTCAACTGTGATTTGGGGTGACCTATGAAGGTCACAGTGCAGCCTTCCTGAAGGGAGTCCACAAAGAGGATGCCTTTTTTCAAGGATATGTGGTGATTGGACAGGGTGGAATGGCTTCAAACTGAGAGTAAGTATAGATTAGATAGTATGAAGAAATTATTTACCATGTGAGGCACTAGATCAGGTTGCCCAGAGTAATTATGGATGCCTCATCCCTGGAAGAGTTTGAGGCCAGATTTGAGCAACTTTATCTAGTGGAAGGCGTCCCTCCCCATGGCAGGGGGATTGGAACTAGATGATCTTTAATGTCTCTTCCAACCCAAGCCATTCTATGTTTCTATAATATGATATTAAAGCAAGCATAAGGTTACATAATAAGACATAATTCAAAATTTGTTGAAGCTAATAGACTTCAATGAGTACAGATATCTTACCTTCTCTCAGAATTGACACAAGTACACACTATTAAACAGTAATCCTGCTTGGAAATGCTTGGTGAGCTCATGGTATCGGTGCTCACACAGTTCAGTATACATGGGCGTCTAACTCAGCTGCAGTTTTTCACTTTGCCTTTGTGCAGCCTAACTGCAGAGATAGGCTAGGCTCCTAAAAGAAAAGTGAAAGTCTCATCCAGCTATTAACCACTACTTTTTTCAGGGTATTACATGGGGAACCAACTGGCATCATGAACTCCAACTGTTACACATTCCAAAATGCTTGAGTGAGAATGTTGCTATCTCAAGGGCTTTCCACCTGTGTGGAAAACACATGGAAAACACAGCCAGAACACATGTTGCAACTCTTGTTTCATCTGCACCTCTAGTGCTGCACTCAACCATGTTCACAGCTGTAATTAATTACTCACTGTTTATTAGCTTAACTCATTAAATTATCAAGTTGTAAGTTATTACGGGCATAATTTTTTACATCGTCCTCAAATATTGACCTTCAGGGCTGCCTTGGGATTTTAACTGTTCAATAAGAGATTATAAAAAAGGATAAGAGGAGTGTAGGAGCAAAGATTTAGCAAGTCAAAATATTGCCAAGAACTTCTGTTTCACCCAAAATCTTTCTATTCCTTTTGTTTGCCATCAGGAGTTCAGATCCCCAGTTCAGGAAAACTGTATCCTAACCAGCAGAAATATATATTCACATTATAATTATATCCAAACAGGAGCAAATTTTGAAACCAATGATTATGTTACATATAACAAATTAAGACTTGTTTTGAGATGTTTTCTTGAAATTACAACTGTAAGATCATAGAATCATAGAATAGTGTGGGATGGAAGGGACCTTGAAGATCATTTGTCCAACTCTCATGTGCAGGGACAAATCTCAGTAGATCCGGTTGCTTAAAGCCCCATTCAACCTGAGCTTGGAAGCTTCCAACACTGGGATATCCACCTCTGACAAACCTGCGCCAGTATGTCACCAGCTTGAGCATAAGAAATATTTCTTCCTTATATCCAATCTAAATCCACTCTGTTTCATGTCAAAACCAATGTCCCTTGTCCTGTCAGTGCAGACCCTATTAAAAAGCCTGTCCTCTCTTTCTTATAAGCCCCATTGGAGTATTGAAAAGACAAAATAAGGTCATCCCAGAGCCTTCTCTTCTCCAGGCTGAACCATCCCAACCCTCTCAGCCTTTCTTCCTAGGACAGATGTTCCAACTCTTTGGGGATACATGTTGCATTAAGAAACACATAGCCAGCAGGTCAAGGGATGTGATCTCGCCCCTCTTCTCAAGCCTGGAGAGGCCGTATTTGGAGTTCTGTGTCCAGTTCTGGGCTCCTCAGTACAAGAGAGACATGGAGCTCCTGCAGCAGGTCCAGTGGAGGACAACAAAGGTGACTGAGGGACTGGAGCATCTCTCTTATGAGGGAGCTGGGCCTGCTCAGCCTGAGAAGAGACAACTGAGAGGGGACCTCATCAATGTCTGTAAGTATCAGAAGGGAGGGTGTCAAGATGCAGGAACCAGGCTGTTCTCAGTGGCACCAAGCAATAGGGCAAGAGGCAATGGGCAGAAAGTGATGCACAGGAAGTTCCACCTTCTTTACTTTGCGAGTGACTGCACACTGGAACAGATTTCCCAGAGTTTGCAGTCAGCCTCACTGGAGATACTCCAGAGCCATCTGGATGCAATCCTGTGCCATGTGCTCTAGGATCACTCTCCTTGAGGGGAGAGGTTGGACCGGATGACTTACTGTGGTCCCTTTCAGCCTCACCCGTTCTGTGGCTCTGTGATTCTCCTCTCCTCTGGACCTGCTCTAACAGGTTCATGTCTTATGCTGTTAACCACACAGCCGGGTGCAGTGCTCCAGGTGGGGCCTCACCAGAGGGAAGCAGAGGGACAGAATCATCTCCCTAGACTTGCTGTCTATGCTGCTTCGTTATGCAATCAGATTTTTGGGCTGCAAGCAGACATTGCCCGCTCATGTTCAATTTTTTTGTCCACCAGAATCCCCACTGCTTTCTCTCTAGGGCTGCTCTCAATCCATTCATCCTCCTGTCTGTCCTGATAGTGGGGATTGCCCTAACCCTTGTGCAGGATATTGCACCACTGCTGGCAAATTCAATTTCTATATGTCCTGGTGGAATTAATGAGTTTGCATAGGGGCATAGTGGAATTTGACCCAAAAGACATGGTGCATATGAAATAGAAAAATCCAAATTAATGATCTCTGGTCAAGGTGGGTTTAGAAATGACAATGCAGATTAAGTACAGCAATTAAAAGAGCTAAGAAAGCACAAACAGACGTGCAAGAATGGTCCTTGGACAAGTCACTCAACAGTTTCATATATAAAAACTTGAAGATGTTAGCTTTTGGATACTTAAATCTAGCACATTTCATTGTTACTCCCACTGTCAACATTAATGAGAGCTCTTCAAGTATATTGAAGTAGATCTTTAAAGGATTTCATTTATTTTTTAAAGGATCACTTAAATCTAAATTACTATTAAAAGGAAAGGAGTGCTGAAGTAGGATTGCATTAAAATTACATTAATTCTGTCTCTCGAATGACTGCCATGAAAGTATCAATAATGTATTGAAGAACAGGGAAACAGAAGGGAAAAAGGAAAAAGAAAATAACATTTAACTTGAAATTTATTATAAAGTATTTTAATACCTCCAAAATGTTACCTCTATTTTTCTCTTATTAATTAGAAATTTGTGTGCAAAATACATTATGTTCTTATTTTCAATTTGATAATTATTTTCAAGTTTACTATAAATATATGCATGATTCATCTTAGAAGATCAATTAACATTTTCCTTTAATTCAAATATTTATGGTGAATAATTTGGTGTATAGTAGAGCATAAATTACTTCTTATATAATGCACTTGAAAATACAGTATATTTATCGTTTACTCTACATAACAATTTCTTGTTGTGCCATATAGTGTTTGACCAGATACCCACCCAGTCACGCTCTCACTCTCCCTCCCCAAAATAACAGGAGAAGAAAATCAGATGAAAAACTCATGGTTCAAGATAAGGACAGGGAGGTCACTCATCAGTTGTCACCATGAACAGAGCATAGTTGAAACAAGGCAAGTGAATTTTTCCACCCCAATTTTAATATTTTTGGATAGTGAGAGACGAAGTCAATACCACAAATTACTTTCTTGCACCTTCCTCATTTCCCTAGGCTCAATTTCATGCCTTCAAACCCAACTCCTCTGCCTCCTTACCCAATCCCCTAGGGAGTATATATATATATATATCTCAAACCGGGTCATTGCAATAGGACCATCTCTCCCTCTTTTCTCCTTATTTTTAATAAAATAAATTTGATGCATTATCTTACATGCTTAAAGTTATATGTAAAGCATATATATTATATAAAATAATTGCATTGTTTTTTTCCAGGACTTCCAGGATAATATTATTTCAAATCTTTCAGCTCAGAAATTGTGTTCTATATTGGGAAGTTTTGTCCACTTTACTTATGCCTAAATGATAGCCGTTTTGTGAAATGTTACAATGAAGAATAAATATCTAATTTCCAAAAAGTCAGCGTTAGAAAGTAGGTGTTATCTCTTCCCATTGTCCAAAGGATTTTAGAAAAATGTTTTTCAAATAATATAATCAATTTTATTTACAATGTTAAAAATATTATCTAACATCTTTATATTTGCTTGACAAGACAGCCTTTCTAACATAAAAAATTCAAATATTCGCACCCTGGGTCAGCTTTGCAGCTGGTAGAACTAGAATGATTTATACCATCTGAAAGATAGGATCTCATGCTTTTGAAAAATGTGTAACTAAAAGTGATATAGTACAATATGTTTTCTTACATGACAACATGTCTCAAGTGTCAGTACATGATTTATAAAGGAAAATTTAAAAATGCTATAAAAAGCAAGAAAATAAAATGAAAGAGACAGCATGTATGGGAAATTCTACATAAAACCTTGACTAGCAGCTATTTGTAACTTGAAATAATCATTAATGGTTATTTCTTTTTAGTACTACAAAGTGTACCAGAAGCAAAATGACTGTGTTTAGCCATCAAAAAGTGTGTCTTTTGACATGTCTGAACACTTTACTACACAATTCCCTGTCACGCTATCTTTTGCCACAAAAGCTCCTCTGTATTCAAGTTCCAAGTTTTGATATAAAGTGGGGGTAGAGAGGTAGAAAAATGGTATTTCTAATGGTTCTTGATATTTTTCTTCTAATGCTGTTTCACACTGTCTTTCAGAGAATTTTCAAAGTTCTGCCAAAGCTTTTCCTCATACTGTAACATCTATGAGTGGGTGATAACTGACTGTAAAGAAAAGCTAACAAAAACAAATTCAAAGTTACATGATCAACGATTTTTTTTTTTTTTTTAATACCAGCCCCTGGTGTACATATATAAAAGGCTTTTCCCTGTCTTTTTTTAAGTCAACTTTTTGGTTGCTCTAACTTGTATCAATGAACTACCTCTGATAAGGGCTGTAGCAGTGACTTTGAACATAAATACAAGTTTTGTGAACTTTCCATTATCAATACCATGCCCTGTATGACATCTCTAAGACATTTATCAAAATACCTTACATAAGTGTTTCTGCTCACTATATGAAGAGTTTCTCACTAAGCACAGAGAGCTAACAATAAAAACTAGTCAGTCAGGAGTGTTTTGCTTTTCAACACTCTATCTACAGTCAAATGTCTTTAATTGTAAATAATTAAACAACAAGGATTTAAATGCTAAGCAATTCCCTTAACAACACATGACAACATCAACATCTGTTTCAGTGAATCTTTTCTATCATATTTAAGCAGGTTATCAAAGTCCTGGGTTTGCTTGCGGTGGATTATTCCTAAGCCGATGTGTAGGGCAAAATAAAAGTAAGTGGAAACTTATGGGGATTCAGTTGTCAGTATTATACAAGTCCTCATATTTATTGAGGTACATCAAGTCTGTACACAGATATGACCAATAATTATTCTTCAGTCATGAGGGCAAAATTCATGACACAGCTGGCATCCATACACTACATGGAGGTTTTCCTGCAGAACAGGCTGGCCACCTTCTTATTGGGAAAGTCTACAGGCCATGTTGTTCCCTGGACAGTACTTAGGTTATGACTTTGAATTGACTGGCATGGGTGAAAATCAAGTAAATGGGTAATACTATTAAAGAGTTTGCATGATAGCAGAGAAATTCTTAACTCCAGGTCTGCTCTTGTGTAAGTTTTGATGTAACCTAAGAATTCAACTGCATAGTTTTCACAGCCAGGAGAGCATCGCAAATGCCAGTAAACTTAATTATCTTGCAATTTAGATTGTAGACATATGCAATAGAAATAATAAAAAACATATAGGTAGAGAATGGCAGACTATACGGATGTGGAGCAACTGAAAGGATGGCAGATTAAGGAAGATAAACCGTCGTGTGATGTTGACATTGAAGTCAGGTCACCAATATCGCAACATATCTACTCACAGATTTGAAGGACAGTTTTTATCAGGAAAACAATGGATAGCCTATATTCTTGTTTTGAGGAAAAGAGAGTAAATGAAATCATAGTCATAGAGACCCCTTTATCTACCAGTCACACTCCTCGACCTTGAAGCATTTGGGAAAGAAAGCAGCAGTAATACACTCTTGCCGTCTACCTTTAAATAAGTAAGACTTTTAAAGCGTTCCTGTTCCATCAATATACAACTGGACAGCTATTTGTTATGTGTCCTTTATAAAAACAAATAAAAGGAAGAAATTATTTAACCCTAAACTTCTCACTGCTATTCATGGAATTGGGTAGAATTAATTGAGATAAATTAGAGACGTTGCACAATCTATCCCATGATCTTGCATTCCAGCATTTCTAGATGCATTAGTTCATTGGTACAGTCACTCAGAAATGCTGAGTTGAGGAAGTCTTTGAATAACATGCCTTTGATTAATGTGGATTCATTTCCATAATCTTTTAATAGAATATTTCAGTTTGACATCAAAAATCCAAATACATGATAACAAAGTTAAGCTGGAATCCATTAATATACTATAGGACTGTTGTTATAATGATACTTTATACTGATACTAAATAGACAGTAATTTAACAGCTTATTATCTCTCTTGGATTATCTAGATCTGGTTCCTCTTTCTATAAGTAGTTTGTTGCTGTTTCTTCTTGGTAAATCTTGGAGTGCGTGTGCCATAAATATATTGTCTGCTGAGAATGAACCAGCCTTACTCAAGATGAGCTTTACCTGCTTTGTCTCTGCAGATGTACTGGAGACCTCTAGCAAGGTCAGGACAAGTCTTGCAGGGCACAGCTGATTTTGAGTTCCCTAAGGTGTCCTTCACATTTGCACAGACAGTTCACAAGTAAGCTGCAAAATATTATGTCAATGAAGAGAGATATAAACCATACCTCATTTACAATTTCTACTTAATTATAAACACAGATATTGAAACCAATATATTTACCTCTCACTCTGTGTGTTTCCCCATTTGGAATATTGCGATTGAGGTCCAAAAAAAAAAACAAACCTAGCTGCTCAGGTGAGGAAATTTTCCTCACTTTCCCCGCTTATATTGTCTTTTTGTCAAAATTCTTCATTGCTGACTTCTATTTTGCACCTAAGGACAGGGAAAAGTAAAAAGAGAACTCTTTCTTGAGAACATTGAGCACCAAAGTAAATCATATCATGATAATCTTTTGTGAGAAAAGCTAACACCTCATTCTTCATTTTCCAATCCATTACGTTACCCCTTAATTAAAACCGTAAACTGAATATAGGGAAAGGTTCAAGGACTTGATTACTGGATAAAAGACAAGGTTAGTGGAGAAATTTTAAGTGCCTGCATGGAGAGCTGAACGCTTATTACAGAGGCTTCTTCAGCTTATCAGATGAGGGTATTATAAACTGAGATGGAACAAAATCCAAACATAAATAGATTCAGATTATTATTATCCATAGAAGAGCTTGAGTTAGAAGGGACCCACAAGGATTGTTGAGTCTAATTCCTGACTTCCTACAGGACAGCCTAACAGTTGAGTCATATAACAGTATTACCCAAATGCTTCTTGAATGCCATCCCGCAGGCTTGTGTCCATGATCACTTCCATGAGGAGCCTGTTCCAGTGATCAGCCACGCTATCAGTGAAGAACCTTACCCTCATATCCAATCTGAACCTCCTCTGATGCAACTTTAAGCCATTCTGTGGTGTTCTTTGATTGGACATCAGAGTAGATAGATCAACAACTCCTGTCCTGAGGAGGCTGCAGACAGCAATAAGGCCACCCCTTAGATTCCTGTACACTGAACAAACAAACAAACAAACAAGACTCCTTTACCCTGCTCTTCACAAGCCCTTCCCTCTGGTCCTTTCACCATCTTTCTTGCCCTCCTTTGGACACAATCTAATATTTTTATATCCTTCTTGCGTTGTGGCGCCCAAAACTTCATACAGTGTCCAAGGTGAGGCCACACCAGTGCTGAGCCAGTGGGCTGATCACTTCTTTAGAAGTAATGTTCGCTGCGCATCTTGCACCCCAGGTTAACCCAGCTAAGCCATGGTTAGCTGCCAGGCTGTTGTCTGCCCAGGAACACTGTTGGCTCGTACTGAGCTTACCATCAACCAGAACCCCCAGGTCCATTCCTGCAGGGCTGCACGTTACAAGACCTCTCTACCCTTGTGGGAATAGCCAACTCCTCATAGTTTAGTCTTTGTTGGCAAACTTTGTGTGCTCTCAATTCCTTTGTTCACGTCACTGGTATAGCTCAGACAAGATGATCCTTCAGGCTTTGCAATCTGTTCATATAGTAATATCTTGTACTTAGACCACTATACTACTGTAGAGAATCACATTTTGGTAATCATTATTGTAATAGCTATATATGTGTGTTAAAATATTTCCTTGCAAATATAAATATCTTACTGATTTTAAGAAAATTAACTTTTAATGGTTAAAATGAGACCTTAACCATTGCATCAAAGTATGTGTTCTAACCACTACTTCCAGAAAGGGACCCTCTACACCTGCAGAATTTACCTTCATGCAAAGGATTCCATACGCTATGAAACAGAAGTCTAGTGATGGATGAAAATTGGGAGCATTTAATTGAACTGGAATATAATAAAAGTTTAAACCTCATTCTTCAAAAATACAGGGTTTTTTATTACTTTTTCAATGATCAATGAATATATTCCATGCTACTTTTCAGTGTGTTATTAGCAGACAACACAAGATTTTATCACTTGTGGTCAGAATGATTTTTAGATGGATAGATAGATAGATCGATAGATAGATAGATAGATAGATAGATAGATAAAAGACCAGAATGAGGTACTGAAGATTTTCCAATATCCTGAAGTCCCAGCTGTTAAAATATCCTAAATTTATGGAAATAGTTTGAAAATTGTTTTTGTTGTGGATCATGGGCAAACAAAATTGTAAGGGTTTTCTGAACAGGTTTTAATCAAAACCAGAGAGCAGTGGAGACTCTGCCAGAATTAATGAGGAAATGTAATTACATACTGCTAAATACTTCCTGAGAAATTCCCACGGATTATAGGAAGACAAGCATTTAAGAAATAAATGTGTTTTCTTTGACCCTGTAGTGATGAATTCAGCACTGTTCTTCAAGACAGATGGCATAGGAGTGATTTCTAAAAGTGCCTAAGAGTAAAACAGAGTTTCTAGAAAAAGATGATGGCAAGAGGTTGATGTTTCTGTAGGTGAAATTGATTGATTGTTTTTCTAGACGTTGTTTTTCTAGACGTCTCTGACAGTAAAAATATTGACGTAAATCCTAAATATTTTATAGATATCGAAACTGACTGAGAAGTGAATTAGTCTTTTATTATTTAACACGTAGCAAATTTCTTCCATCATGAAACATAGCAATGCAACAGGACAGACCCAGTTCAAGATTCTTCACAATTTTTTAACATTGTCTGTAGGAATAGCACAGCCAGATGTCTGTGAAAGAAAGTTTTCAGGTACAAGGTGCACAAATACTTTTATCTACTTTTTCATAATTTATTTTCCACAATATTTGTGTTACATACCTCTATGTCTCTATCTGCTATCACTAAGACAAAAATATGTCTTTACAAGTTCTCTTAAACCTCCATTGGAACATCTTGTCTTGTTGGCACTACTTTGTAGTTATGTCAGCTATATTTATTCTCAAACAATCAATACTTAAGCAAAAAGAAAAAAAAATAAGAGAAAGAATAGGATAACACTGATCTTGATTCTTCTTCTTTGATTAACGAGCTGCTACTATAATCTCTCTTGGGTAAACGGCTAGTGTTATGGTTTAACCACACTGGTCATCAAGTTAGCCTCATACAACCTCTCACTTACTCTCTGTCACAGTGGGATGAGGAAGAGAATCGGAAAAGTCAAAGTGAAAAAAATGTTGGTTTGAAATAAAGACAATTTAATAAGTAAATTAAAAGTAATGAATGCAAGCAAAACAAAATAAGAAATTGATTCACCACTTCCCATGGGCAGGCAGGTGATCAGCCATCTCCAGACAGCAGGGCTCCATCACCTGTAACGGTGACTTGGGAAAACTTGACCATCACTCCAAATGTCCGTCCTTCCTCCTTCATCTCCCAGCTCTTATTGCTGAGCATGATGTGAGATGATATGTAACATCCCTTTGGTCAGTTGGGGTCGGCTGTCCCATCTGTGTTGCCTCCACGCTTCTTGTGCCCCCTCAGCCTACTTGCTGACAAGGGACAGTGGGAAGTTGAAAAGGCCTTGACTGTGTGAGCACTGCACAGCAATGACAAATATCTCTGTATTATCAACACTGTTCTCATCACCAATTTAAAGCATAACACCATAAATGCAACCGTGAAAAAAACACTTCTGCTAGCTACCTGTGCTGATATGACTACAAATCTTTCAAACAGGCCAAGTTACTCCCAATAAATACATTGATAGGATCCAGTAACTACATTGAGTAGGTACAATTTTCCTTCTTTTATTCCTAGCTATTTCTTTTTTACCCTATTTCCTAGGCTGCATCAGCTAGGGAAGATTCCAGAAGACATGTTGATAATTATTTTATGAACCTATCAATGGTGCTTTAACACATAAAGCACATCCAAGATCCTTCAGCAGCAGCTGATTTAAGTTGCTGTCATTTCCTCCTGGGTGCAGCTGGGGTGGGATAACTGCTGGGGCTGTTGTGAAAACAGCTGCACAAGCTATTCAGCCAACTGGAGCTGGCTGGCAGCAAGCTGCTGAACACAAGCTGCTGCTTATTTGCAACAACAGCATCCTACCGGGGAGCACTGCTATTTGTTGCTATAGCGGCTTGAAAGTAGTGCCAGGTAGGAATTTCTGAGGGTTTAATCCTAGATCCCATTTCCAGCTGGTATTCTGTTACACTCTTAAGATTACTGAAGGCCAAAAGTCTAGCTAAATAGTTTGGGATATGATCCTACAATGAGGAATGCAAAATGAAGAAGCTTTTCTTCTGTGTATCTAGTGGTAAGAGCCAGCTGGCTGTATGAACATAGCTGATGAGAAATATGTAATAGTTAATGTATTCAGCTTTTTTGGAGTAGATGAATATAAACTTTTTGTGAGATTCAATATCCATAAATCATAGAGGGTTGTGACAGATAATTTTGTTTTGGAGACACTTCCTAGACTGAAAATATGCCCTCATATTTTACTAGTTTGGCTAGTATGATGGAATAAACTCTAAAATATTAACAGAAGCTATTCACATAATCAGTACAAATAAAGAATGGAGTCTCATAAATGAGTAGGATCTTCCTGAAGTCCTTTGTGAAGCAGGATATTTATTTTATATTAAAAAGACAGTTATTTTATAAGGTAAATATCTTCGTTTCCTCTGCTCCAGCTTTCTTTTTCATTCAGGAAAAATTATTGCAAGTTCAGTTTTGTCTTTTTTTTTTTTTTTTAAAATTGTTATTCTTTTTAAGGTTGTCAAAGAATTAGACTTCTTATGTTTTGAAAACTTTATGTGTTAGGTTTGCATACAGCAGAGCAAGATAGCATGCAACGGTCCTTTCCAGAACAAAAATGAGCTCCTCATGAGGGTTCTTTTTCATTGATGTGACACCCTAATGGCAAGAAATGGAGCAAAATAAAATGTTTATTTATGTCATGTCCTATTTTACCCACATGAAGCAAAAATATCTTGAAGAGCAGAGTGGTTTAAAGGCAAGGTTTAGAATGAATTGGAAAACTGCATGAAACTATTCCGAGGATGAGGAATAGATCCAGGATGTTGCCTTTGGGGCTCATTTTTGAAGGACATAAAAGGGATCTCCTGCATTATAGTTGTAAGGCTACAGCGGAATATAGACAAAAACTTACTAGAACATTTGATTTTTTAATTTTTTTTTCAATAACTCCATCCATTTCCATAACAAAACTTAAAAACTCCCAAGGGATCCTTTTGGGACTGACAAAGAGAGGTTAAGGAGAAGGAAAGTGGAATTTCCGTACTCTAAATATCACTATTAAATCAGATTTTTTTCTCTTTCTTCTCTAGAGAAATAGGTGTGATCTTGAATAGGAGAACAGTTTTTTAAAAGCTCCCACTAAGCAAAATTCAGCTGTGGGAATAATAGACGATGTGAGAAAGCTAAAAACAAGATATGAGTGTGATAGGAGTTTGGATTCACTTTCCTGGAACTGCATGCAAAAAACCCTAGATGATATTTCCCACATTCCAGAAACATTCAGAATTATTATTTTTCTCTGCTTTCATGTGTTTTCCTTTGCAGGTATTTTGGATTTTTTTTTTTTTTNTTTTTGGTTTTTTTTTTTTTTTTTTTTTTTGTATGTGTGAAATGTTAAACCATGCTCTTGATGTCTGTGTGCAGGGTGAAAAAAATCTTGCTGTATAATAGATTATATCAAGCACATTGTCTAGACTTCAGGCACTTGCAGAGAAAGTATTACAGCAAGGTCAATAAAGTACATCCAGAAGTGATAAATAGGTTTAGAATATTAGTATATAACTGTTCTGAAATTATTTTAGAAATTTTTTGCTTTGATTCTTATTTCCTCTCTACCGTTATTTACTTAATGCAAGAATGCTAAGAATAAAAGGGAATGTGTATTTTTGCAAACTCGAGTACCACAACCAAGAATACTGAGACAAGTATTCTTCAGTGGGTTAAGATGACCTTTTTGTTGTTGTTTTAATTATTAATATTTTTTCATTAGATGCTTCCAGATTTTCAGGGGAAGATTTTTAAAAGCGGATGCTTAGATTTAAGACCTTTCTTTGTAATTGTCACCTTAGCTTTTTCTGTGTCTTTTTAATTGAAGTAGTTTCACTTTACATATTAATTTCTCGTAAATAACGGTCTTCTAAGAATTTCTGCACATAGCCAGATAATACAGTCATTTCAATTACCCTTTCTGTTAATTATTTGTTTTCCATGCTTCCAAAAGTGTGAGTCTAGATGTAGTCTATTAAGGTCAATATATTAAAAAAAAAAAAAAAAGAGACATGGAGGCTCAGTGGGCTCAGTCATTTACACTGAAGCAGCTAAAAGTTGAAAAGTCTCCAAAAATATCTGACAGTCTCTCACATGGGTGATTTTTGTTCTCAGGAACAAAAGCTTTTGATAGCTCTCAGTGTTTGTTCAAAAAGATAAAAATGGTTTGCTAAATTGCTTTCTGGAAGCTGAAGAAAGACTTTAGACCTTTTCTTTTTCATGTGGTGGAAAAAAAGCTACTAATTTTTTTTTTAAAGTCAGAAAAGTGAAATTGAAAATTCAGAAAAACTTGTTTGATATCATACTAGCTGGGTAAGTTGCCACAGGACAATGGGTCTCTAAAATATTTTTTGCCTCATTTGGCTTTTAAAACAAAGATTCTCTGCAAAACTGGACTACAGGTGCTGTAGCAGGAATTTGGACTCTTTTTTCTAAAGAGTTGAATCTTTGCAACTCCAAGGGGTAGCTGAGAACTCTATTGTCACACACACACACACACACAATTTTCTGAGAATACCCCTCTAAGAAATACAACTCTCAAATTCTAAGAAAAACTTTTAATTGATAAAGGCTCATCTGAGCCACAGTGTGCATAAAAAGGCGTATGTAACTTGCTTTGCAAATATCCATGTGGGGCTCCATAATGGTTTTAAAATCCCTTAGGGGTCAAAACAGAAAAAAAATTCCCCCCAAAAATTTTAATGGTAATAGAATGGACATTTAGGACCATTTGAAAGCTCCCAAAATTTTAAGTTAATCAAGAAAAGAAAGCTTTTTCGCAACAGATTTTCATTCTTATTTTGTTTTCATAGTTCAACAATTTCCATAAAAATCTCTCTGATCTCTCGAAACTGTCAGTGTTGGATTTCAAATATATATATAATTAATGTATGCTTTATGAATTCAGAACTGATAAAATCTGAATTTTATAAGCCTCTACTATACCTACACATATAACAGTCCTCCATACATTGTCACCAATAGTCTACAAAACATAAAGATACTTATTTATCTTTGTAATCTCACATCCACTGTAAGGTATGTTTGAAACTGGAATTCAAAATATGTGGGATAGAAGGAAGACTTTGAAATGGCAGAGTAAGCCTAGGAAACCATGTCAAATTGCTGTATTTTTGTCAATGTTTTTATCCAACTTCAGTTCTTATAAATTGCCCTACTTTATGTACCACAAAGTAATGCTTGCTCCTTGCCCTCCCACAAATGATTTTTATATGCAGTATCTATCAAACCACTAGCAAGCTAATCTTATTTAAAGTACAGTAAATAGAACTCAAAAGCATAATGAAGCGAAGTGCTAGGTTGGAATAATGCCAATTCAATTTGCCTGATTTAAAATCAACTTCATTATTATGTGCATTTTTCATTCAATAATCTTAATTATAGATTGGAAACATGAAGAATTGCATAGTAAATCTGTAGTTAGGAGGCTTCTGACCAGGTTTAATCTCATATGGCTTTATATACAGCAGGTTTATATATTAATATATATTTATATATTTATATCCATCAACTGATTACTGACCACCCAATGATTTTGCTAACAATGGACTGATACCTTTGGGTTTTTCCTTTCAGGATTTCATACTTTTACAAGCTGGTTTCTTTCCTCTTGACTTCTTAAGCTTCTGCTTAGAAGGAAATAAAACAGAATAGACTAATTTAATTTGAAGGGACCTACAATGATCATCTAGTTCAACTACCTGAACTGTTCAGGGCTGACCAGTTAATTAAAATGGCTTCTGGATGACCAGAAGTTAAAATATGTTGTTAAGGGCATTATCCAAATGCCTCTTTAACACTGGCTTTGGGCATTGGCCTTGGTTCCTCAAGGAAGCCTGTTCCAAAATTTGGCCGCCTTCTCCTAACGCTTTCTAATGTCCAGTCTGAACCTCCCCTGACACAACCATTCTTGTGCATCCTGTTTCTGGATCTCAGGGAGAAGAGATTAGTATCTCCTTCTTCACTTCCCCTCCTCAGGAAACTGTAAAGGACAGTAAGGTCACCCCTCAGCCTCCTTTTCTCCAAATTGCAAAAACCCAGACTTCTCAGCCACTCCTCACCACATGTGTCTTCCAGCCCTTTCACCAGCTTTGTTTCCCTCCTCTGGATGCATGCAAGAACCTTCAGATCCTTCTCAAATTGCGAGGCCCAGAACTGCGCGTAGTACGCCAAGTGAGGCCACAGCAACACTGAATACAGTGGGATAATTTTGAATGGCTGGTGATGCTGTGTTTGATGCACATTTCCTCCGAAGCACCACACTCATCTCAACTTTTGTTTCTTATTCCTGTAGAGCTATTTTTACAGCTTGTTCTCACCATTTACCAATTTTATTGGAAGTCTGAGCCAAGATTACACAGCTGTAGCATATTAGTGCAGGACTTCAGATCCTTAAAACAGAAATAGTCAAATTTCTAAGAGCCACGAAAATTGTAGTACAGGTTATGGAGAAAAAGGGCTGAACCTCACTTATTATTTTATATATCATTTGACTCATGCATTTCCTGAACAGAGAATCCTGGAGAAGACATTGCAATGTATCGATATTTATTTTAGGATTTTTTACAGCTACAATGCAATAAAAAAATGCATCTTTTTTTTCTTTTTTTTTAAACTTCAGCATCACTGAGTTAGCAGAACAAAATAGCTGTAATATTGTATGTGTCTAAATAATATGAGAAACACAAAAGCTCTTTGTGACGAAGGCTTGATATGTAATATGTACATAATTTAGAAAGATAAACCATCCAAGCCCCCCAAAACTCTTAGACCTTTCCTCAGACTATTTACTAGCAAATGCTCCTGAAAAGCAGAACATGACTTAGGTGAAAGGAAAGACAAAAGGAGGAGAATATTAAAGGAAAAAGTAGAAGAAGAGAAGAAATGAATGTTAGCATTGTCAGGAAACCATTATCAGAATAATTTATGCAGTTTTCGTGATTATATTATTCTTTTCCTTGGAAAACCAGCTTTGGTAATTTTTTCCCAGGCTGTTAGAAAAGAATTGTGATAAAGTTTCAGTTTGTACATAAAACTACACTTCACAATGATAATATCCTTTATATTTTCTTATCTAGTTTATGTAAAATTAGCTGAATTAATTTTTTAAGATTACAAAATATCTGCCTATCAAAGATATTGTAAATTCTGTACATTTAGCAGTTTATTAGTCTGAGATAATGTGGGGGTCTTGGTGTTCACATTAGAAATGTTAGAGAGAAGAGATGCAGATTTTTTCAAAATTTTAGCTGGGAAGAATGTGAAAAGCTGAAAACCCCACTTGATACACATAAAACATTGTTTCTGAGGTTGTCTACATAACAGGAGGGTGAGATTATAGCATGGATTCATATAAAGTTCTTAAAGGGGAGATCTGCCCACATGTATGACACAAAACAAGTACCCATGCATCCTGGATAATTTGTAGTCCAACTTCAAAGTAAACCTCCACTTGCGCATATTTGTGGAGCAGCATTTCACCACTTTCCAGGAGTAAGTTAATGACTAACTGCAATATTGGAACAGAAAGAATATCAATAACTGTACCACAATCCACATGAATTTTGTGGTTGAAAAGACAGCAGAGGGTTGAATAAATGTCATTCATAAAGTGTCAAGTCAGATTGAACAAAAGTAGCTAATATTTGTCTATAAGCATAGTGATCTTTCATTTTTTTGTAATTAGAATTTAAACACTTTTCATTCCATTATGCTTTCACCGTCTTCCGTTTCTGTGATTCCAGATCATCTAATTCCTTCAACCCTCTGTCAGTTCTTTCAAATTTCTCTGGAGCTGTTTTTTCCCTGTATTGATTACTGCTGAACTACAAGAGATCTTACATCAGCTTGCCCTCTTTACTGAAGCATTGCCACAGGAGGAAAACAGTTCTGAAAGAACTTGCAGCACCAGTTCAGTGTGTTCCTTAATCAAATTCTCATTAAGGACCAATAGACTCTATGAGTTGCCATCCATAATGTCATCTATCCCATGAATTTCTATACCAGCCATCAGTGTAATGACATCTGTAAAGACTCTTAGAGACTTTTTAAGGTAGACATTAAGAATTTACACCCACAATGACAGTCTTTACACCCAACTAAAGATTAACTCTCTGGAAAAAGCAATTATTTTTAAAGTAATTTTTTTTTCTTATGATAGTGGCAGGAAATGGGCATAGTCATTATTTTATCTAGTGTTGGTGACCTCAAACGGAATGTGCAGTAAAATAACAAGTAAAGGGAGTCTTGATGTGGATTTTTTTTAGGATCAATATCCTTATAGAAAATGGTGTACTAATGATGAAAAATGAAAGACTTGTCAAAAGTAATAAAAATACCTGTATCTGACCTACAGAATGGGATGCTTATTAGAAAATGGTAACTGAAGATCACATGGGCTTTTCAGGTAGATCTACACTTTTTCTTTCATAATTATCAGGAATCAGACAACCAGACAGAAAAATTCAAATACAGAAATGTAATACGGGGAAAAAGAATCACCTTAGGGTAAGTGCTTCATGTAGTGGAACTCATGAATTTCCTTTATGGCCTTTTTATTGTTTGGTTTGGTTTGTTTTTTTTTTTTTTTTAATTATTCCCAAGGACCAAAACAAGAACTTTTTGATATCTTCCCAGGTTCAGCCCAGCCCCTTTAAATTAAGGATGACTGAAAACAAAGACGTTCACAACTACCATGGCCAGGAAAAAATATACTCTGTGATTGGATGTTGATTCACACTTAAGCAGTAATTCATATGATCTTGTTTCTGTACCCTTACTACCAGTAGGTTTATTCTAATTTAAAATACAAAGGCAACCTAGGACTTCCAGGTCTGTCACTCCCAATTGTGAGACGCTATATTGGGTGCTAAACAAGATGCTTGATCCATAGCATTGTCTTTCTTTCCTTCCCTAGAAGTCTTCATTCCTTGTGCCAATAGCAGAAGGAGATGTGGAATTTCTCCTACCAGTGCCCAATTCTTGTTGGTGATAGAGTTCTCCTACTTCACATGGGTCAGCACAGGTGAGTGACTTAACTAGAAAACTGATATGGAAAATGTGGACAACAGATGCATTATAAACTCTTATTTCCTGCTATTCAAAGTTACTACCAACATTCAGGCCTACAGGAAGATAATATTGTAGATAATATTGACTACCTGTTGTTGCACCTATTGGTATTGACTAGAATCTATTGAACACAGATTATATCAACTATATTATTTCATTATTGTTTATTTTTAAAAAAAGAGAATTATTGATTACAAAAACCTTATGAATGTTGAGGAATCTGGCACATAAATCCTCAGTTTAATGAGGATCTGATCTTATTATGATTTTCTCCACATCTCACTGTTCTGTCTTCTTCCTCAGCTTCAATTCTAAATGAATTATTATAGGCTATATTATGTATTTCCAGGCAGCATTCCAATATATGGAAATTAATTTTTTTGAAGTGGGACAAGGACTAAATATAAGTAACTAGTCTTTTTAGACCAAAATTCAAACATCTCAAGGTCTTTTTATGTCCTCAGATTTCTTGGAGCTATTTTTTTTAAGTTAAAGTGATTTATATATGACTATGTAAACATGCAAGTGTGGGGAAAGGAGGGCTGATGGGACACTTGATAAAATACAAAATCCAGTAAAAGAAATTTTGTTTTTTATAGAATCATACATCATTTCAGTTGGAAAGGTCCTGTAAGATCATCAAGTGCAACTGTAACCATAATGCTGCCTCTGCCAAGTCCACCAATTTTTTATTGCATTCAGTGCTAGTATCATTGTATTAAATAGTACATAATACTTATGTTGTTCTTCATATAATGGTGCTCCTTAAATTCCTGATTTAATGTGCTCTTATCTGTTCTACAAACACAAATAAAACCTTTGAACTTCCTTTAAATGATCAGGTTGTATATAATGTTTTTTAGCTAATAATCAAAGGTCAGGAAACTTGATCAGCTAAACAGCATGGCAGAACAGAGAGCTCATGCAAAGGCTGTTTATACGTCATGTGAATTGTGTTGAGGTGATGTGGTGCGCTTATCAAAACATTAATCACTTTGGAGAATTCTTGCCTGCGTACATATCAGGATTTCGTTTTCTGGCAAGTCAAAAAAGGAAGAATGGAAACCTCCAATTGAATGTAGACAATAACATTTTATATTGATTTTGTAATTGGACTTTCAATAAAATTGAAAGAAAAAGTGGAGATAAATGTGTCTGGAAATTTCAGGTCTCATAAAAGCTTCCCCAAATCTGAATGTCCATGAGAAAAACTGTCATTCAAATATTAACAAATGTTATACATTTGTCCAGACTTACTAGACAGAATGAACAGAAAGCATAAAATACATATATTTGAATATAGCATTGGATGATGATGTCGAAGAAGGATAAGTATCTGATGTAGCAGAATAAAATGATTTGTATTTGGACATTCCTCAAGCAACTTTGGAAGATGAATTATGTGACATCTGCTCTTGGCAAAGGAGGCTCTGGTTTCTTCTGCCCTTCAATTCTATTTCGAATGCAAATTAAACAGTGCGGTAAAGTCTTCATTAATGTACAATTAAAATATTTTTAAAAAAAACTAAATTTCTGACAGTCAAAATTCTTATAGGAATGATTGTCAAAGATTTTTTACTGGCTGTATTTCACTATTTACTTCACTATTTATGAGCGCTGTTTAATTTGATATTGGGAGTTTCCTAATAAAAGCAGATAAACCCAAGTAAAGGGTAAAACCCAGAAGAGTGAAGACAAGAAGTAAAAAATATAGAATTTTTTTCTTTTTGTTACATGACTAAAGGTAAATATAGATAAATAAGAGTCACAGTCATTGGCTTGCTGTCTTAGAGATGGGGCACAGAACTAGATTGTAATATATGAAGAATTAGATTATTCGATGGCCAAAGTTAAAGACTGGGCTGAAAGTAAGTGTTTCAAGATTCTAAATCGTGAACAGAGTTTTAAATTAAGACCGATTAGAAACCCACTTAGATATTCTGATTAGACATCATGGATTCTGGACTCAAAAATAATGACAACGTTAGAAGTAAATTGGAAACAATGAAACTAACACTATCCATTGCTTGTGGTTTAACAATGAATTTAACACGATTCAGACAGAGGAATCAAAATTAAAACAAAGGGCATTTAACTTCAGCGTAAGTCAGATACAGGGTTGAAAAAGTTAAAAAATGCTGAAAACAAGAGCAATCATGTGGGAATAAATCCTGCAGCATTTTATTATGTTGATTAATGCTGGAATCATTTATATTCACCATTATAATCAAGCAAAGATGAAATTTCAGTGAGTCAAAAAATAGAGATTTGGCAGATATTGGAGATTCAGACAAACTTTTCTTTTTTTAAATATTTTGTTCTCCTATCAGACTGTCTGACAAATCTTAGTTTAACGTTGACTCATGAATGGAAAAAGCAATTTGGAGCTGATTTTCAAGTAATGTTTTAGTGGATATGCCACTTCCCCCATACAGCAAGACTTACTACCTGTTCAAAGAATGTGTAGAGGGAAAAAGAGTTGAGGTTTCCATAGTAACCTTTAGTAGTTCAAAGTAAAATTGCATAAAATGAAATCATTATCACTCAGCAACTAAAGAAGACAGCTCAGCTGATGAAGATGCCAAGTAGTAAATGACTACCGGTGAGTAGCAATTTTTTTTCCTACCTTTAGTATTACTATGCCTTTTATGAAAAAGAGAAAAATATAAGTAACCAAAAGACAAAATCTATGTTTCTATTATGTTTAGCAATTCTGAAAGCTGGTTTTTAATTCAAAAACAATGTGACTTAGATAAAATACATGTTGGTATCCATGGTAACCTAGGAGTTCCTAAAGATCACTCTGTTCATTTATCGGGAATATGAGCAGATTGTTTGTCTCCCAGTAGACTGCAAAATGTCCTGTTAATATATGGCTTGAAAACAAACTCAAAATGGCTAATAGAGCTTTCATTTCTCTTGTACTGCAGTAAACATAGATAGATAGATCTTTATTCACACCAAATAATAGTAGTATAAAATAAATTGAAAAGTATTCTAAGGAATTAATTACTGAAATCCTACTAAAAGAATAAGCTGACACATTGAAAAATATACCTTTTCAGAATCAATAGAAGAAAGCAAATCCTTGCAAAGAAACAGTCTTTTTGAGACTTTTTACCTTCCCTCTCACCAACTGACTGAAACTAGACAATCATTTCAATGCTGTTGATCCCTAAGGGGATTTATCAGTTACTTACTATGAGTGACAAATGCATCAGAACATTTATTTATTATTTCTTTATACAGGTAATCTGATACAAGCAAACATATTTTAAGTATGTGGTGGAGGAGGGGTTTGCTGGTTTGCTCTCTTTGTTTGGCTTTTTCTTTTTCTGAATATATATTTATTGAGAGTGACAGGAAGAATTTTTTGTATCTTACTTTTCAGACTCCTATTATTAAAATATCCTTGTGGAATTCACTGTGCCATCAAAGAGATAGAGCTCTTCAGTCACTGGAAATCTAGGAAAACATATACCTAATGCCCATTTGCTAATCCCCTTTGGGCTACTCAGTAAAAAATTTGAAACAAAAAAAAATACCAAGAAGACAAAAAATCACAGGCAATGGATGCCTTTGATATTGTTAGGCTGATTCTACTGTAGCCTCTACTGGGATAAAAATTGGTGTGCAACCTATTTGTGAGGAAAATATGGACCGTTTCCTGTCCCTATTCCATGCTCTGGATGAAGAGCCGTAGGCAAGGACTTTGGAAGCATGTGCATGTTTATAACTTCCAACACTGTATGGCTAGGATTTCTAAGAAACCTGACAGTAAAATAAATAAGAGATTTTCAGTGTGTTTTGTGTCTTGTATAAGGCTTGAAGTAAATTTTAGTCATTACACCTGAAAAAGAAATTTCTGTTTTAGACATCTCTGCTTAGACAGAAATAGGTTTTGACTGATGTTTAGGCATTACTACAAAGCTGCGTGTTAGGATGTGTCTTCAGACAGATGTGGTCTCGACCTTGGCCAATCAAATTGTCACCAGAGTGGAAGTCAGGGCCTGATGTAAATCTGATACTATGTCCAAGCTAACAAAATGGTGCTCCAAACTTCTGCGAGCTCTCGTGCACCGCAGCATGGCACTGCATTGCAGCAGCAGTGTGCCCACCACGCATCACCCCAGGGTCAGTGCCTCGTTCATGCAGTGACTTGATTGGATGGAAACTGAAGCTGAAAGCTTAAAAATAACATCTTTGAGATTTTGCGTAAAATTCCTGTAGAGTGACTTTGGTAACAGTGCATAGTTTTAGAAGGGAAAGATGAAAGAAAGATGGCTTTGAATGATATACACACATTTTTGGATTGTTGTCTTAGTGGATTAGTTTGTACACAAGAAGCACACATCAGTTGCTTTATTTTGTGTGTGAATTCAACAGAAAAATAAAACAAAATTAAAGGACCAGCAATTCTGAAAAGAATTAAGCTTTTTCTCCCCTCAGTCCGGGACTCTTGATGGTTTCAAACCATCTGTATTTTCTATCAATTTCCAATTATTCTCCCATTATAAAAAATTCTCTAAGGAATAGTCAAATCCCACTTTTGTCAAATTGTGCTACTTAAAACATATTTTTATTTCATAACGTTCTCAAAGATATCAAAAAAATTTTCAACTAAATTGACAATATATCATAACGAATTTCACAAAATAGAGCAAGAGATCTTTCAAAATTCTTTTGAAAGAAACATAATTTGCTGAAATTAAAAATACATTTGAGAAGAAATTCAAGTGCCACTGTGTAACGATTTCACATAAATTTTCTAAAGAAAGAATACATAAGTGCTGTTAAAGTAATTGGAGCCATCTAAGCATTTCACTTAACCAATATTGTGCATAAGAACTTTTACAGAAATAATATTAAAGAATACTAAAGATGTTTGGCTCAGGCAAATTCACCAGAAGAAATAAATTTATAAAAAACAAAGCAAAAGGAGAAGAGAAATTTTTTATTGTGGCAGATCATTCAAGATTGAAAAGTCTATTCCACAAATAATTTGCATGAAGGCTTTATAACAAAGGAAAAGCTGGAGAGAAATTATAAGCCATCCATATAGTACATTAACACTTGTTCCTGCTACTAAATGTTCAATGTCTTCTGTTTCATGGATTTACATACAGCTCTACAAAATTTTGTCTCAGACATAGCAGTATCCAGTCATTGCTCCTTATCACTGAGTACTGATTCCCCTGTGTTGCTATGCATTTATTATTTTATAACTTCCCTCTCCACTCTCAAAATTAGCAGTCAGAATGATCCTTTTGCTGTGGCTACTGCTCCTTTTTTCTCACAGCTATGCCTGCTCCTGTTACCTTTCCGAGAAGAGCATACATTTTACATTTCATTCTTTCCTTAAACTCTTCAAGGTCTGTCTTTTCACTAGTGTTTTACATTGTCTTGATACAATTTAGATTAAAAATAAAACCACATTTCTTGTAAGAACACAGCAAGAACACAGCTAACACAGCTAGCTAACATTATTTCTTATTGTGTTTTATTTACGGGTAATTTGTCTCAGCAGCATTTACTTACAAGGAGTTTCTGGTGCAACTAATAATCACAGGAGTGGAAAAAAATTATAACCTGGAATCATTTCTACAAATGACAGAAAACAAGATTAATCTCACACATCTTTACGTGTACATATGTAAGTGAATGAAGTTTGGTGTCCTTTAAATAAAAGAGACAGTGAGGTTCACAAAAGCATAATTCAACTAATTTATTTTAAATTTCCTTTTGATGGCCTGATGTACTTAGAACAAGTGAATAATAATAATTCAGACGTAAATATCCATGACTGCATTCCTTTGCCTGCACTTAGACACCTAGTGTTTTTTGAGATGTCCTGGGCTATCCTGAATGGATGTAACATAGCCTTCTTGAAAGGTCTGGCTCTCTCCAGGTCCCATCTATTGTCCTGTAAAGATGTTTCTTATGCCTTGGGATCCCTCAGATGGTTGCAACTGATTTTAAGTTCAAGATGTATACATTTTAAAGTCAGTATGTGGGGCAGGGGCCAAATGTAGTTGTCCAAACATAAGCACTGAATCTTACAGCTACTAAGGCGTATGGTAACCTGCTTGGCTTCCAATTGCTGCTCCAGAAAGCCATAGGTCCTCCGTCAGTCCTTTGTAATATCTTCCAGCACCTAGCTTTAAGTCTTCTAAACTAGAATTGGATGCCTCCGTGTAACAAACTGAAGAGATCTTTAGATGTGGAAGCTGCTATTACATCTAACAGAGAACTAGCATCTAATTCTGTTGCCTAAATGTAGCTGACTACCAGTCTGAAATTTCCCAGTTTATCCTAGCCTATCTCCAGCTGTCACCTTGGAATAGCACATATCTCTCATATAGTGCCTGACAGACCTCATCCATGTCTCTGCCGTGTCAGTAAAACACAATTATATAACTACTTGCAATTTCACCCCTAATCAATATGTTCAGTGCTGTCTAAAGTGTAACTCAAATCAAATGGGGTTTTCAATCACCCAGACATGGGCATCCATTTTGTGTATTCCCTAGGATATCCAGGAATGCTATTCATCAGAGACTTGCACTGTTTTGGCCCAGCTACTGGAAGCCAGACTTTGCAGCAAGAAAAGTAACTTTTAAGTATGCGCAGTTCTGGCAGCTGAGAAGGTAAGTTAGGGTGCTCTGTATAAAGGTGCCCATAGGCTCCCTTGAGGGTGTTGGCTAATTCTCTACTGAGTGTAATAGGTGCATAAATGCCTCTTTCACAGGGCTATACTTTCATTTAGAAGTTTTAATCTGGAGCTGATTTCTATTTGATCACGTAATGTGCTGATTAGACCCTAATCATGAAGTACATTTTAAAATAAGAATTATACCTATCAGTTCTGAAATTAGACTGCCCTACTGTGATCACAGTCACAGAAGAATATCAAAGTCACAGAAAAAATATCAGAACTGCAGTCTTTAAACCGACCTTCATAGGGAAAATATTCAGTCTGATTTTAACTATAGCAAAACTTAGAACACACACTGGAGGAATGACATAAATATACTTTTTCTCTTAGACACTCATTTTTCTCTCTTTAAAAAAGAAGATTTTAACATTTTTGTAGCAACTTAAAAATTACCTATAGTTAACCATTGAAGATAGTATGTCAGTTTATTAGTATTTGAATGGTATTACAGTGATAACTGAGTGGTTATTGAGGGGGATGTACTGCTTCTAATTTAATAAATTGTGTGATTTTGAGGGTACACAGGCTAAACATACATTTTGAATGTAAAATTTCCCTTTTCCTCTTTGACGGTCCCATGTAGCACTTGCTTCCTCTCTTTTTTGACTTTGCAATACAGAGAATAATTTAAATCATATCAATAACATCTAAGAGAACATGCTGCTCTTGAAATGAATTGAATTATAAAAGTATTGTCTTCTTATCTGCTTTTGTTGTATTAGTAATTCAACAGCTATCTCTGTTATCAATCTGTACGTTCCAGTTGTAACAGTGCAGCATGTTTTTTATTATACTATGCATATACAGGCCCTTTTTGATTCTTAACTCCATTTAAAAAGCTGTGAGTGATTGTAGATGTAAAAAAAAAAAAAAAAAAGAGAGAAGAAAGAATACTTGCTCTTTAGAATGCTTTCAGGATTGAAGTCATGGTAGGTTGTTCAGATTCTCCAGGTTTCATTAAAAAAAATCCAAAAAAGAAAAATATTATTGTACTGTATTTGCAGCATAGTGAGGTTTATCCATGGCTCATATATATATTCTGTGTATTCAGATGTTGACACCAAGAGCAGAGCTTGGTAAATCTGTTTTGATTTCACTTCCCACCTATCTGACAAGAATTCACATCAGACAAGAATACAAGCTGCCTGTAACTTCTTTACTCCTTCCACGAGTTCTGTGTCAAGAAGGCAGATATAGGTACAGGTAAACAGATATACATGCAAAGCAGGAAATTATGGAACTCTATTATTTTCTTATACAATAAGGTGCGCTTTGTATAATAAAGTATGAGCAAAATGGAAGGCTGGGGCCATTTCACAACTGTATTCTTAGAAGTGCAATAAAAACATTACGTGGAAGCTTATTTTTAAACCCATATACCCTTATGGGCCATGCATGTTAGCATGTTAGTTGCACAGTGTCTGAAAGTTGAAGAGAGATTAATTCAGTTAGACAGGGAAAAGCTAGAAAATTTTGGTTCAACCTAGAAAGTTACTACTGCCATAATTTGTAGCACAGGATAGCAGACCTCTGCAGACACAATCCTACATGGGGATGGGGTCAGGCTGACAGGCCAAGATATGGGTTCTTGGGCAGCTCAGTGTGCTCTGTAATGCCAGTAGAATCCTAACATTCTCTGTAACTGGATTTCCACCTGAAAGTGCTCATTCCTTTCACAGCAATCCTGAAGACTCACACTATTTAGTCTTTTAACATGTGTTTGCCAGCATTCTTTAGTTTGGATGTTGTAGTTCTTGACCAGCTCTCACCAGAGTTTATCCAAACCAAGACTGACAATAATTCTTCATCCTCCATTACCCCCAGTCATTCTAGCTGGCATTATCCCACAAACACTACTGGTCACAGCTAAGCCCCTTCCTTGGCAATTCCCTGTGGCCTTTTTTCCTCCCCAGTCATAGGACTCTGCCTGACCTTGTCTTTAAGGTGCAGACCCACAGTAGCAGCAGGAGAAGTCAAGCAAATGGCTGTAGACCAGAAACATTCATGATATAAACACTGTTAAAACCATTCTCCACTCCCCCTTCAAATCAGTTTAGGATGGTAAACTAAGACGTGCACTTGGTTTCAGTTCCCTTCAAGACAAATTAATTTGAATAGGACACCCGTCCTGATAATAGAGTTCTTAGGTCCCACTCCTCTTTTTGTTTTCCTGAATACTTAAGTGAACACCTTTAGTTATAGTCTTTTACTATAGACAGCAAAATTTTATAGAAATTAAAATTAAACTGTAGCTGTGGTTCATAAAACACTTTTAAAGTGTTGTGCATTTTAGTACTTTTCTACACAACCTTTTCATTACTAGATAACCATATGTTTTATACATCATCATCATCAATTAATACTAAATCATGGGTGAAAATTTCAGTAGTAATTAAAATCAACACTTTTATTTTATACAGAGAAAATAAAATTAGTCCTTTGGATTGCAAAAAACTCCAAACAAATCAACAAGTAAGATTTCAAATGCTTCCTCAATCCTTTCTATCAAACTCAGCACACAAATTCCAAACCCAGAATTGTGGTCTTTCTTATTGGAGAAAATGGCCTCTTCCTTTATTTTTTTTTAAATATTTGTGTTGTTTTTCTGTTTGTTTTGGTTTGTTGGGTTTTTTACCTCTCTCTGTTGAGTAAATGAGTTTTATGACATTCTAATCACAATAAAAAGATGTGTCAGTGTTCATGGTCTTCCTGGAAAGGGTGGTTTGTCATTATTTAAGATAAATAAAGACTTTTGTGCAAAATTAATGCAACTTTCCCTGGAAAAGCTGCACTTCAGAATTTAATTTTCTATTTTGTTTTCCTGGTATAAAAATACATGTTAGGCTGTTAATATTTCCACTGATATTCCTGCGGCCCCAGCATTTTCTCTCTATAAGCAAGGTAACTCTGTGGCTTAAATTTAATATAATTTTTTTTTAATTGTCCACTTATTTTGGTATGTTTGTTGCCACATTAATGGGTAACAATGCAGTTCCTTATACTGAAGGAGTTGGTATAAATTATCCATTCCACATAGGACTGAACTTCTCTACTAAAACAATAAAGCAAGATAGAGTCCTCGAAAAATTTATTCTTCCATTGTCTGATTGAGACAGTAGTAATGGTTGCAGAGTAGAGCCTTATTATTAGGAAATATTAAGCTATGTCATAACGTATCACGATCCACATTTTCAAAATAAAGTGAGCTGCCCAGAGCACATAGAGGCACATTATCTGAGCTGAAGAGTAGAAATCAAGTCTTTCAACATATCTATGAAAAGAAAGTTGTGAAAGTTGATTATTCACAAAACTGCTATTGCATACAAAAAAATACAAGGATCTTCTTAAATTAAAAAACAGAGATTAAAAGTGTCATTGACTGTTTTTTTGCATCTTTTTTTTTTTTGTGTGATATATATGCCCCATTAAATCTTGTGTGAAAATCTACAGCACATTAACTGAACTGTTTTGCTTCTCTACTTCAGCCACTTTTAGCTTTTAAAACATCCCCATTTCAACAACAGGACCAAATTGGTTTTTTTTGAAAATTAAAGTTTCTTTCAGTATATGTAAATTGAAACTGGAATCTCCCCTCCCACTGTAATTTGTGCACACTGTTCTGTGTTGTCATTACTTCTTTGGCCAATAGTTGGTTTTGGTTTTCCTTTTAGTGGAAGCCTTGTGCACATATGTGCCAATGCTTATACATTTACATAGCATGCATATGTTTCCATGTGTGTGTACTTAAACTGAACATATGGGCTTGATTAGATGTGGGCTGAACCTGATGTTACCAGTTTTTCAGATATCAATTAATCTTTGATACACCTTGGCGACATTGTTTCATATAGCACAAACAAAATTTAAGGTGTATTTGAAGCCATCTTGCTGAGAGTCAGTCCCACCACTACTGACAGTAATTGCCTGCGTGTGATACTGCTTTTTGATTATGCTGAAATTATATTAAGGAGCAATCTGCAGGCAACCATTCTAGTCTGTTCACTTGAATGCAATTTATTTAGAACTTTCCTGCATGCTTTGTCCATCATTTAATCTCAGTTTCTAAGGGAATTAATCTTGAGTTTCTTAGCTTCTAAATGATTAAAGTAAACACAGGCAAGAGTGAAAAGGGAGAAGAAAGAACCATAGGAGCCTTTCTTCCCTTTTATTCTTTAGGGAAAGGTACATTCAGTACAATGAATAAAACTATCTTTCATGTGGAAATACTGCTTTACTGTCAATGCAGAGTACTTTATGAAGATGAGTAAGCTAATGCTCATTAAGATGAAATATAATGAAGTGTGGGGATTTTTAAGTCCTAGAATTTTATAAAGACATCTGAGATTTGAAATATGGTGAAATATAAAGTACAAGATAAAATGAGAAGCTTTCATTACCAGAGCAACCTAAAAAAACAAGGGAATATTTTATATTAGTTTATTGGTTGAGATACTAGAAGAGTAATGTTATCCTCCTTTCCCACTTCCCAAATGAAAATGTGATATTGATCAGTAGTATAATTAAGGCTAAGATATATTCTCTAGAAAACTGGTCTGAATGAATCAGCAGGAAACAAAAAAAGAAGAAAAAACCCCAGAAAACAACAAAGTGGGGACATGGATCTACATCAGCTTTGCCTCCATTGAGATACTGAAATCAGCAACACCCTAAAAAACCTGATGCACATTTACAGTCTATTTTCTTATAATTTCTTGTATCTTTTATTCATCAAATGCATGATTGCTGAGAAAACTAATCGTCAGAGTTGAAATGGGTATATGTAAATCTGCCTATGATATTTTTGAATGTTGTTGTAGAGACAGACACTCCCACAAAGAGGCCTCACACAGGAGATTTTTCTATTTATATTATAGTGGATTTTTTTTTGTTTGTTTGTTATTAAGCTCCAATTACTCTTCCTCCCATTTTATAGCATTTATTTTTACTTCATGTTCATTAGTCTCTCCTTTAAGGTGAAGTCACACTTTCTAGTCAATTGTCTGATTCTGTGTGATACAGTAGATTTTCTTCAGCTTTATGTGACAAATAAATTTCCATCACACGCTCTCTTCCCCCAAGAAAATTATTTATGAAATTATTAAACAGAATCAGTCTTGGGGCTGATCTTGCTTGAATACCTCTAATAACCTGGGTCTGAAGCATACTCTCCATCTCAAAAACTACTTTCATCTCATAATTTTTACTCCAATTCTCACCTTCTCCCAAATAGCTGATGTGATATCCTGTGTTTTACTACAAAAAATGGTTTAATAAATCCAGGTCAGCAACTTTTCTCTGTTCCCATTTTCTGTAAAATTTCTTATCAAGAAAGCTGTCAAGCTTACCCTTATATACTTGCAGTAAATCCAAGTGCATTGTTAACATTTCCCCTTTGCAGTGCATTATGAAAGACTTGGCCATACACTGGTTTTGAATTGGAGAACTGGATATTGATGCCTGGAGTGAAAGAAAATTACTTTTATTTTAGAATAAGACATCGATCAGTTAGGGAAGTGATGTAATTAATTAAAATAGTACATGTCAAAGAAAATACTGAAGAGGCAACATAATCTAAGGAAAAAGTTTAAATTAAAATACTAGATAAAATTTTGATGAAATCAAAGAAAATAGAGTAATGAGTATGAACATTATTTATGTAGCTGTCTCTTACACAAGTTGTGGCAACTGAATAAAAACAATAACATTTAAGCTAAGCATCAGCAGAGCAAAGTATAAAGAGATGGAGACGCTGAGGCTGAAATGTTCATTTTGCTAAATTAATTATACTTTGTGATGAACAATTTTTCTCCCATCCAAGAAAGTACTTCACACATCAAAAGCAAGTCAGAAGTAATCCATTGTCCTGTGAGTAACTTAATGCATTAATGTATTCTGCTGGAAAATATCCCAGGGTACTCAGAAACTCTGAGTACTGAAGTAAAGGATATTAATGATAAAACAAAATATTATACAGGCTCATGCTCACAGCCTGTCTGTGTGGCTGGTATAGAACCTATTTTTATTTATCACATACAGACACACAATTATGTCCTTTGCTAAGCTGTGTATCCTGACAGGTCATTAAGAAGAAAAACCATGGCAAACAATTTCAATGAATTATTTCTTATTGTCTATGAAGGGATAACAGCTTTGACAAATAAGATAAACAAACAAACAAACAACCAAAAAAACAAGTGAAGCAATTTGAATACTTCTAGCAGTGGTTAATGCCATAAAACCAGAATAAAATTATTTAGGCCATGTATAAACATGATATAAAGGAATACAATCTGGAATGCAATACCATATTTGTGGTTTACTACTAGTTTTGAATTTAATCTAGTTCTTTTTCCAATTTACTAAATGCCGTTGAAATACCAGTCATTTAACAAATATTCTGTAAGTCTCAACATGTTGTAGCCTGGATGGGTCTGATGTTTGGACATTCTGGCTATTCCACTATGGTTTTGGTTATATTAATTTAAAAGGAGCAATATTATAAAAACAACAAAAAATCTTTGAAAGGCACCTTCAAGCCTAGCACATTCCAGCACTCTTTATATATGTCAGAAACAGGTTCAATTAACAAATTGTGATGGAAGACAAAAGTATTTTTATTAAAAATTGCTTTTAAAACCTAAGAATAAATATCCTTAAACTTTGGATGGTGCATGTTTGCCCTGACTTCAGCTGCCTGAGATTCTGGGGGTTTAAATTCAATTGCCTACACATAGGCACCTCTAAAGATTTTAGTTTTCTCACATTCACTTGTCCTTTCAGGAAAAAAAACCAAAACCCATGAATTGTCTTTATGTTCCCTTTCATATGCCCCCAAGAATTCCTCAGACACACTACAGCACTTCAACTCAAATAGACTTTAGGTGTGGATAGCAGAAATGTGTTCTGAGTTCTACTTTTGTGCTAATCATCCTAGACTCCTCTTAGAGTCAGGAGGAGAAATAAAGGCTCTGTATGGAAATTAATAGAATTTTAAGCTCTGGTCTAAAACCATAATCATTTCCTTGGGCAATTATCAATCTGTCTATTGCTTGTAAAATAAGCTTATGTTAATCATGGCCAAAAATAAACCTCTCACTGCGTATTTGAATGTTTAGGGTCAAAGAAGAGGAATCCAGCCTCCCCTAAGAGCCTACATTTATTCTGAAGGTAGAACTTGCTTGCTAGGTTCTTTAAGCCTTGCAACACTGAGAACTAGATTAGTCTACCTTCTCATAATAATGGTAAAAGTGCAATGATGAAAGAAGAGTCTATGTGTTTTCACATCTGCAGTAAGATTTTTTCTTATTTGGTCATTTAAAGCTCATACAGCTTATGTCAGCTGTTTTCTTTCTACTGCTTCAGAAAGACTTCTTTGTCTTAAAGGTCAATACCATAGAAAACCATTTTGTATTGTTAGAGAGAAACTGTAAACAATCTCAGAATTTCTTAGGACAAACAACTGAATAATATTCCTGAATTCAGTTAAAATTCTACAGCGTATAGTTTCTCAGTGAACCGCAGTAAACTGCCATAACTAATTAATCTGAAGATTTTCTTCAGGCTGTTCAAACTTGCACCAGAAATATGTATTTGATTGTCATATTGCATATGCTAATATTTTACCTACATAGTGTTAGAGTAGGTTTCTGCACATCTGTCAAAAATGCTACATAGAGATATCGGCAGTTTGAATCTGCTTGTAACATATTTGATTAGTCTCCTTATCTGTGGGTTAAAAAATAAGGAAAAATCCATTTCAATTTAGTCACTATGAAGAACTTAGTTTACCATCAAAAGTTTGTAATAATCTACTACTGCTCTGTCACTTGTAAGACCTTAGTGCTAAATTTGGTCTGCAGAACCGAGGAATCCTGAGCTCTGAAGATATTATTGCCACATCACTACTGACTGCCAGAGGAGCTAAGGAAAAAAGGTGTGGTGGAGTGCAGAAAACACTAAGACTTCTAAGAGTTCTAAGACTCAGTAATAAAGAAGATGATGGAAGTGCAGCTTAGTAAGGCAAGCACAAATGCAAAAGGGCGCAGTGAACTTTTCATTGGGGGAACTGTGAAATGATTCCACCAAACTGATTTCAAACATGATCAGTGTAATCCTATTTCAGTGAATATTTGGGTGTATTTTTTCTGTACAATGACACATAGAATATATTATGCTTTGTTTACGATCTAGAGTGACAAAATTTACAGCTGTCTCCTGTACACAGCATGAGACTAACATTTTGGGCACAGAAACAGTCAACTGGGTTCATACATTTTGCTCATGTAAATATTGCTAAGGGGCTGACCTAGTTGTGAATCTCTGTGTTCAACTAAAATTCCATCAGCTCCGTGGGTTCTAGGCTTATGAAAATATATATATATGTACACACTTAAACACTTCTAACATACAATAGATGAAGATTCAATATGATGAAATATTCTCGTAGTCTTATAACAGAAGGCATGCACATACAACATTTTCAACATTATTAATGATGAAACTTGCACGTTCATTTTCAACACAGAGAAGTTCAAAGTTCTGCACCCTGGAGAGAGTGACCATCTGCCTGAAAACAGCATGAGAACAAAATGGCTGAAAAATAGTTTAGCTGAAAAGGACCTCAGTGTTACTGCAGACACCAAGATAAGAGAAAGCCCAAAGTGTGCCTTTCATTGCAGATTCAGTGTATAGTGGGCTATGTTAGAAGAAAGAGAACCAAGAATTTGGGAGAAATTATTATCCCATTGTTACTATTATCTCGTCTTGGCCACAGGGAGGCTGCATTTGAAATACTAGGCCCAGTTCTATTTTACCTGGCCCCATGGCAAAAATGCCTCAAAAAAGATGTTGAGAAATTGGCCAGGGTCCAGCGGACAACTATCAAGATGGTGAGAGAACTGGAGCATGACCTATGAAGGAGGTCAGACAAAGGGAATTGGATTGATTTAGTCTGTTAAAGTGGAGCCTGATGATCTGACATTATATTTATTTGGAGGGGAGTTTTAAAGAAAGCAGATTCAAATTCTTCCCAGTAGCTGCAGATGAGGTAGCAGAGCTGTTTTGAGGGAGAGATTAGACATCAGGAAAAACATTTTCACTTGGCAGAGAGCTCATCGCTATAAAATATTTTCTAGAGGGGATGCATTAAAAACCATGTCTATGGATTTTTCATGCTTCAAATCTGACTGATCTGGCTTTGTCTTGATGATAATCCTGTTTTGAGAAGGAAAATGGACAAGGCATCTCTAGAATCTGCTTCCAGTACGCATTTCTGGTTTTCTGCCTTGCATAGATGATAAACTCTGAACACAGCATAGCTCTTTTACATGAATTCATTAGATTTTTAACTTTATTTTATTATTTCACTATTTTAAAATCATTTTCCCAGGACAGAAAAACCATTAGAGAACCTTTTTTTATATTTTTATTTTTCAGCTATAAATAATATTATTCTGTTTCTGTAATTAGCATTAGGTCAAACTGAGGAGAAATATTTGGGAGGTGGGTTTTTCTCGGTCCATCTGAGCCCCACAAGTATTTTTCAAGGTTAATCTTAAAATGGCATTGTTCATCCAAACAGAATGAATGGTCACAGCACTGAAATTTAATGTTTACACATGGAAACAGCCTGATCACTTTTTTAACTATAAACTTTATCCCAGAGTTACCACATATGGCTGATTCATTCATGACTTTTTAAATGACACAAATATCCTCTTTTGAACCATCACTTCATGACCTAACTTCAGATACATGTATGTGTAATTTTGATGATCGGAAGAAAGAAATCATAGCAGCATCCCCTTTGGAAGCACTTTGATCATGTTTCTACAAGTTTATCTGGAATAGCTTAGATCTAATAGATTTTCTATGTCTACTGACTCCTGCTCTCTGCTGGGGTCAAGAAGTGTGGTGGAAAAATAGCGTGAAGCATGACTTCTCTCAGAAATGCTAAACTTTTGTTTGTACAGGTAATTCAACGAGATTTTTATTTCATTTTTAAAGTTTTTATTTTAACCTAAAAATGCTTTATAACAAATATGGGAAAAGATGAATGAATGAGTGCATTGAACATGCAGAACCTTGGATGCATAACTGAGGGTCATTTAGTTCCCTTAAATATTAATTCATCTAGGATGAACCTTCTGGTTTTCCTATCTTCAATTAAAAAAAAAAAAATCAATTTAGTCAGCTACCCGTTGGAATTCTCAGTATACCAAACCCAGCTACAGACTAAGCCTTCTTGTTGGATATCTATGAACAGTATTTCAAAATAGAAACTTGTGTTTTAGTAATGTACAACGTAGCTAATAAATATGCAGGGAATGAAAACATGCTAACATAAAAATATAACTAGAGTGCCATATTTATTTAGATTTAGAGGTAAAGATCCCAAGGCAAAAGTCTAGCTTTTAACTTTCTCATTTAAATTATTATTGAGTTCAAATTCCAGCCTTTCCAGAAAATGGAAAACAAACAAAAACTATCAAGGCACAATAAATCTTTAGGCAAAATCTTATTGACACAAAAAGATGATTTGAGATTCCAGACAGCTCACAGCAAAGGAGGGCATTAAGGTTCTGAGGATTTCAGAGGGAACATGAAGTCCTGACACCATTTTTTCATGGAAAATTTCATATGTAGTTCTGTCACACAACTTGAAAGACTATCTAATCTGGATCAGAAATGCCATAGGAATCCCACATCGAGGCCATCTGTGACTAACAGTGTAGGAGGGACCATGATTTTGACCTTGTTGTACACCTGGGACAAGGATAGAATGCTACAGGCGGTAGGGAAAAATGAAGAGGTTATGTTTAAGGGCATGAAGATATTATTCTTTCTTGATGTATGTCCAACCTCAGTTAAAAGAAGAGAACTGAATGAGAATTAAAAGGCTTCCTTGAAAGGAGAGGTTATGGTCACAGTGCTCTGTCTTGCAAACTGAGAGTAACTTCTAATAACTGCACACTGGCTGAGTAAAATGGCAGCAAATAAGCTTTCATACAAAGTCAGAAAAGAAATCACCTAGGAAGACCCTGAAAGTAAGGACTGTGGAGAATGAATACATTGCTGTTTGGGCCTGCTTGCATCTCTAGTTTTACATGGTCTTCAAACTTCACAAGGTCTGTTGTAGGCTTTATTCAGAATGTCCTGCTAAGTCTACAGCCACTGCAGTCTTAAACAAGGAGGTAAAGGTCATATGTTAAATATGTAGTCTCTACTTGGTAGATATTATTCTTTAAAACTAGCATTAGTGTTGGAATGTGGCGGAATGCCTTCTTGCTCTGATATGTGCATTAATAGGAAATAAAGATAGAGACAAATTCTTTTGCTGTTTTATATTTTTTAACCAAATAACTGATTAGAAATCTACTATATTTATAAACTTTATTTCTACTATGAAAAGCAGAAGAAAAAGAAACACCTCTTCACACAGCAACACCATTTTTTTCCCTCCAAATGTCAAGCAAGTATTGGTTTTATGCTTAATTCTCTTCTTCATAAGATTCTTTTTATTAGCCTTAACTAGCAGTTCTGAAGATTATCATGTTAATGAGTATTTAATCTTTGTTATTTTTCTCCAAAATACAAGAATATTTTTATTTCTTTAGAAGACATAATAATATTTTACTTGCTTATGAGGAACTTATATAAATATTTTAGACATTTCTTTTCTTGATAAAATTGCATATATATTTCAAAACCTACGGGCCTGTTTTCTGCTGCAAAAGCATATCAAACTCATGTTTATTTTGCTACCTACAGTCACACCAACACCTTCCACCGCTATGGTTTTTTGCAAGTTTTTGATTCTTCCAAATTAATATCTAAATTTTATATTGTTTCTTCTGTTATTTTGGTTTTTTTTTTCCTTTACTCAAATGGAAGACCATTTTAAAATGTATATATATATTTATTTTTGGTTGTTTAAATCTCCTTAGATTAAGTTTTCATGTTTTACCTTACCTTCAGAAGACCTTAGCAATATGCTCTCTTTTTTCTCCTACAAAGATTTTTTAGTTCACACTCTTTTTGCCGACAAATATTACTTTAATTAAAATTGAGAGCTAGAAATAAGGTATGTCAAGCTATTTAAATAGAATTGTGCTGTAATTACAAAGAATCATATTTTGTCCAGAGAATAGAAGAAAGAAAATAAAGTGTTTTAGGTATTTTCTAACAATCCTTTTTTCTGCAGACAATAAACAGTTACATGGCAATAGAAAAGCAAGCAAATTATAAAATTCTTTCTTTTTTTTTTTAAGGAAAAATTATAGAAGTCTGCATTAAACATATTTGCATCATATATTGAAAGGAGTGTTCAAGTTGATTATTCTTTCTCATTTAACCAAGAATACCAGGAATACTTTTCTCTTTCAAATTTTATTTCTTTTAATACTAATTAGAGGTGATTATTTATTTCCAATGAGTGTGGAAAGCATAGAAGCATAAGAACAACCCTGAAAATTCTATCAATAAGACTAAGACACAATCTGTACAAAGCTAATAATGTTTTCTTGTACTACCCCTGATTTTTAATTAGAATACATGTGATGGAAGAAACTTTACAGACAAGAATAACACAGTGATGTTCACTAATAAGGTAGAAGCCAGGAAAAATCCACTGAGAAATTACCACATGACAAAATGCCTCAAACTTGGAAATGATGCTGAATATTTCAAGAGAGTGTTCACATTATTGTTATCCATGGGACAATTACTTTGTTCCCTGGCCGGTGGTTCAACCATATGGCCATTTCAGCTGTTTGTAATCAAGTAAATATGTCTTTTATACTAGAAATTCATCAAGCAGGCCTGATTTCAGACTTAAACCATTTTAGTTTGAATAAGAGAACTCTTCTTTTTCATTTCCTTTCATTATACAGGAGCTAGAAAAGATTATAAACCTCCATACAGGACAAAAATAACCTACAAAATCACCCAGTATTTCTTACAATCAGCTCCTGAAAATACATGGGGAAGCATCTCTCTTAAAAGCTGTTGCATATACAAAACCTTATTAAACTGAAAAGACTGAATTAATTCCTTGAAATTAATTTCTTTAATCTAATATCATATTAATTCCTGTCATTACAACAATTTTTAAAAGGGAGAAACATTATTAGAAAGGTAAAATTCTAATTTAATTAAACAAACTTTAAATTAATTTTAAGCCCAGGAGCCAGTCTTTTCTTTTTCTCCTCTATGGGGTCTTTCATTACTTTTGAATGAAACACATTCTATGAGAGTGCATTATAATAACTCATACTTTAATAAGAAAATCTCATTTTAAGTAATTTTCTGTTTAAATTTTCTGGGCAATGGACCTGCTTATTGGTAAGAGACTGAAGTCAGAGCTTATTTTACTTAATGGAAAAGTTAAGTCTGTGACAGAACTTAGACTGCATTCCATTTGCTTTGACATTTAATTTACACATGCTAATGAAACAACAAAGGCTGCAGCTTTGAAAATTAAATTCAGAAATACTAATTTTAACTAATTCAAGGAAAATTAAATAATTAGAGGTGGTTTTAAAGTAAAAAATTGTCTGTATGTAGAGAGCAAAAGTTTCAGCTCTCTTGTTATCCTGTGTATTAATGGCACAGAAACATTAAAAGGTTCCTATAATGAAAGTTTGAGTAATTCGGCTCTTTTCAATGATTATCAGATGATCAGGACTATGCTTTAGTTTCTGGAGATTTTCTGCACTGCCAGCACACAGCATCTTTGATAAAAATTCTCCTTCCACATATCACCATAGAATTATTACAGAGAAATGTTACTAGTTTATTTCTATTGCTATTTTGACCTAACTAGAAGAATAAAAAGTAAAATTACAGACATAGTTATAATATATTTTACATCATTAGAACATGAACACTACTCCTATATATGTTGAGAAATGTGAAATACAGGAATAGCAGCCTGAAAATGGAATATAAATTCTAGTATGAGAAGGTCTTAGCTGGGTATAGAATGGGCAAAACTTTGATTGCATTCCATTACATCCTATATTTCATCCTATCCTGAAACATGTCAGTGTTTCAGTGTCTACCCGGACTAACTGGATTCTGTTGGGGATTTTTTATTTTATTCCTTTAAGCAAATTAAATGTATCTTTGTGCTTAAATATAAAGAGATTTATTAAGCATTCATAAATTGGTTTGGGTTGGAAGGAATCTTCAATACATTCAGTCTAAACATCTTGCCATGGGCAGTGACAGGTTTCACTAGATCAGGCTGCTTAATGCCCTGTCCAGCTTGGCCTTGAATTCTTTCAATGATGGAGTATCCAAAACTTCTATGGGCAGCCTGGTGTTAGAGTGTTTCAACACTGTGATTGTAACAAAATTACTCCTTATTGCCAAACCAAGTCTACCCCCTTTCATTTTAAAACCATTACTCACTCTCTGATTCCAACAGACTCTTTTTAAAAGTCTGTCCTCATCTTTCTCATACACCCCCTTTGAGTATCAGAAGGCCACACCACCATAAGGTCTCCCCAGAACCTTCCCTTCCCCAGGCTGAACAGACCCTCTTGGCCTTTCCTCGTAAGAGAGGTGTTCCAGTACTCTGACCATTTCTGTGGCCCCGATCCAGGTGAAGGACATCGCACCTGCCTTTGTTGAACTTTACATAGGCTTTGGGCAGAGTCCTACCTCCATGAATGGCTCTTCAAGGAGTCTGCAAAGACAAATAATGAGCCAAATACTTATATACCCTTTCAGCAAGACAGACCTTGTGGACAACAGCATCAGGTTGATGATGATTTAATTCTCCAGCACAAATTCTCTTTACCAGAAGGAGGTCCTTAGCACTTTTATTCCATGATTGTCACAAGAAAATACTTAGGCATTCCTTACCATATCAGCAAACTTCACTCTCTTATATGGAGCGAAGATTTATTTATGCATTTATATCTCTTATTCTTCTGTAGGTGGGTCTTCTTGTTCTTCTTGTTCTTCTTATCATTCCTTGGTCATAAATTACTGCTGAACAGCTACAATATGAATTTTCACTTCAATTACTAAAAATACAACTTTCCTGAGCACATATAAAAGTCTTTATCTGGTATAACATTTATGAAAGAATTAAGTGCAGCACGAAAAACACTTTTAGACACTTATTAAAAAGGAAACAAAAACCACAGTGCTATTTAAAAATCATTGAGCCACATAAATACACTCTTGCTAGCTTTCACCGGAGCTCTTTTCTAAAAAGTAGAACTTTAAGTTGTTCAGTTTGCTCTCAGGTGTTCCTTCAAAACTGAACTTATAAAGCATGTCAGGTAAGCAATACCACTTATTCTGACCTTTATTAGTAGGGGCTTCACAGGCTTCAAAATAGGTACATTTGAAAATGACTGATCAGAAGAAAAACTACATCACATTGAAGAATGGATTAGAAACATAAATTCAACCTCCTAAAATATATTTAAAAAAAAAAAAATCTCTCAAACTCTAAGGTTAATGGAAACACATTTCCAGAGTATAATTCATCTAATGTTTTTAGCTACCTGTTTCATATTAACATAAAGCACCTTTCTAATTGCAAATTTTTCTTTATTGGTTATGAAGGAAATATTTGCTGACTAGCACAGGCTTAGATACTTAATATTTCAAGCTCAAACTCAGTTCTAAATTATCAGTCTGAGACTTGAAGAGTTCCTATCTAGTGAGTACCCTAACAGTTGATTATTCAATGGTAGCTTTTATTTTTCATGATCTCTTTCACCCTAGATCTGAGAAAATTCAGCTGACATGATCACTGTGATCAATATATTCTTATGCATATTTCAGCACATAGATGCTTACTGAAAAATTCCTCATCAATTCTAGCAGACTCCATTACCAACTGCTGCATGAAGAGCAGAAGTTCAGTTCACTCAGCTAATCCTCTCCACCTGTACACTCTGTCAACTTTTCATTTTTGAATTAATTCAAACTCTCTTGGGGCTAGAGAAGAACTCAAGACATGCACATAATACAAATCTTGTTTCTGTACAACAGCACAAAGCCATAGATGTCTCATCTTTCTTCTGTGTACTGCTAGACAGATTTCTATCTTTTTTCACCTCTGACAAGATTAAACGAGTAGGATTAGAAATAATGGATCAATAATTCAGTCAGGAAAAAGAAATCCTTTTAATTTTTCTTCATTCTGACTTCACCTCTTTGAAATAGTTGCTGTTATAGTACTTAGTGTGCAGCAGGAGAGCTTAGTACCTTCACATGGAATTCTAAAATAAAAAGTACAGATAAATCACTGTATTCTGTTGTAGGGATTTTTTTTTTTTAATTTTTGTTTGGTATTGTTGGGTTTTTTTTCAGTTTCACTTATTTATTCTATTAAATGAGGAATGAGTTATAACTTTGTGGGGATGCTTGTAACTATATGCTAGTTTTCTACACTTCCCCTCCTCCTCCTCCTCCTCACATGAATAACTTCTGAACCTTGCAATTTCTGCCAAGTTTCACAAGGGTCTCTCAAGCAGCTGAGACCAAACAAGTGAGTTACTGAGTACCACAGAAAGTATATAATTGAAATTTATATAAAGTCTAGCTATAGTTCTAGTGTTCATAGAATGGCAGGTTTGAAGATTCAAAAGCTCTTCTATTGCTTATTTACTCTTTTATAATTATAATGATAAAAAGGAGCTAAATTTTTTTTGGTCTTTTTAACTTTGTTTACCAAAAAGAGCTAATTTTAAAAAATACTATTTCTTTACAGCGCCTAATAATCAACTACATTCTTATCAATTTACAAGGAATAGGAATGAGTCATTTTCTTTCATTTGTTTCTTTATTCCACTAAAATTAGCTTTTATAAAATTTGCTTTTGCCTTTTTTCTTCCCTGCTCTCTTCTACTGTGATATCTTTTCCCAATTCCAAACAGACTTCGTGATAGGATTTTTGCATAGACCTACAGCTCCTTTAAATTTAGGGACTTGTAGAAAAGAATAGCACATATCATTGTCTTGCATGAATGAAAAAATGCTGCAGATACAAAGAATTGTCCTTTGTAGTTTGACAGGACGTGAGAGTGCAGAAGACAATAAGGCTGGCCAGTCATTGCAAGCAAAACCCTGGATAAGAGACAGGAGACTGAGCACATGCTGCTCCTGCTTTCCCCCTTCACAGGAGACATGTACCTGGCAGACAAGCTTGTACAGTTCAGTACTCAGTGAAAAATTTAATTGTTGTATGTTTAAGTCAGCTGTTTAAAAGATTGTATCATTTGACAATCCTCAGATAAATAAATATACCATTGTAAGATTCATGTAAATCATATCCTGAAGCAGTTAGAACATTACTGAAACTTTCAGATTAAGTGGATTGGTATATTCCTTAAGAAGTCTTTGCAGATTTGAATGGGGTGGATTCCTCTTCCTTCATGGAGCTATATAAACTTCACAGAGCTTTTTTTTTTTCCCCCCAGAAAAAGAGACATTTTATGATCTAGGAAAGACGAAAGGATCAATTCCATTGTAGGTAATGACATTTTAAAGCTTACAGATCATATGAATACAACCAAATTCTATAACAAAATCTGAATGCATAGGATTTTCTCATTTAAATAAATGAGACCTAAGAATTGTAAGCCTCTTTTAAGACTAATGCAAGAAAATGCTGTAGTCACTATGCTCAAAAGTTACAGGATCAAGATGAAATATTTCATTTTGCCACTTTTTATTCTAAGCAATTTGTTATTTCCCAATATGAAACACTCATTTATACTTCATCAGCTAAGCATTGTCAACCTATGCATGTCTTACTTTAATGCACATTTTTCCTCCATCATCTTTCAATATACAGAAGGTCAAAATACTATTTTTTTCTACATGTCTATATATAGTAACTTTCTTCAAATCATAATAGCTATTTCCCAAACGTAATAACTATTTCCCTAAAGCAGACAATTTCTTTTAAGCATCAGGTGAATGGAAAGGTGCAGAAAAACTTTGAAATAACTCTAATGTTATACATTACTTATACCTTGGAGTAAAAATACTTCGAAGATTCAATTTTAAAGAGATGTTGAGACAGAACTTCTTGTGTTTTAGCTTATGGCCATTATTCCTTGTCCTGTTGCTGGGCACCACTGGAAAGAGTGTGGCACCATCCTCATGGCACCTTCCTTTAGGTGTTCATGTGTTGATGAGATCCCCTCTCAGTCTTCTCTTCTCTAGACTAAACAGACCCAGCTGCCTCAGCCTCTCCTCATAACAGAGATGCTCCAGACCCCTCACCATCTTTGTGGCCTCTGCTGACTGCCCCCAGTAGCTCCTTGTATTTCTTGAACTGTGGAGATGAGAACTGAACACAGCATTCCAGATGATGCCTCACCAGGGCTGAGCAGAAGAGCAGGATCACCTCCCTTGACTTGCTGGCCACACTGTTTCTGACGAACCCCAGGATACCATTGGCCCTTCTGGCCACCAGGGCATACTGCCAGATCATAGCTGACTTGTTATGTACCAAGATTCCCAGGATAAATCTATCAAAAGCCGTTTTATAATTCAGCTAGGCAATTACTTTATTCCCTGAGTTGCCATGTTGATGTGAAATGCAAGACAGTGAAGTTATGGAGGTGAACAAGCAAAAGTTCTGTCACTTTTTATCTCGATTAATATGAATAGACCTTATGTCACAGCAAAAAATTTTTTTCTTCACTTGATTATACATGTCCACTAGCCAAAGCACATAAAACATCTAACCTGTCTCTCCTGTTCAGTAATGTAGTTCCAACACGCCACTGGAAGCAGCGAAGTTGACCTTAACTTGTTTGATAAAACCATTGCACAACAAAGAATGCTCAGAAGAATAACTTCTGTAAGTCCGGCATCATGTTACTGTCTGATTGGTTTTGATTTTTGCACTGAGGATTTTATTAGATACACATGGACCTTTGATCTGCCATGCATAGATCAAATACTTCTTCATTCATCATGCAAAAAATACTTTTTTCTCTGACTTGTTCCTTCATGTCATTAAAAAGCTAAACCAAACTCATCACTGGGCTGTAAGTATATACCTTTGATTTGCAAATGAATAGAGTTAAATTATGAGGGCTGTTGTACAGTTTAATTTTTTCTTTATTTTTCCTGAACTTGAGTAATTTACAATCCTCCTCATCAGTGTTCTGCTTTTAACCCATTCCTCACAACAGCTGATTTGTTTTCAGTAAGGCAGCAGAAATCTCACAGGCCATATAACCATAGCTCTGAAGAAAAGATAGACAAAGGAAATGTTTCACACTCTTTGAGCACTACATATTTCCTATCTCTATACTTCCCAGCTTGGTTTTGTGCCAGTCAAACTGCACCTCTAATATAAATGTGCCGTTAAGCTTACTACCCAAAATAATGAGAATTAAGCGAATTTGTTTCACCTCAGAGTCAGGAGCATGTCCGTGGTTGGTTTGTTTTGCTTTTTTTTGGTTTTTTTTTTGTTTTGTTTTGTTTTTTTAAATTTTTTTTTTTTTTTTTTTAATTTATCATAATAGACAAAGGCCAGCTGTCTGGTTCCCCCTGGACTTCAGGAGCATGTCAGACTACACACATTTTTGGTGCAGAAGGCAACTATTCAGCAACTGCCAAATCAGCTGTGACTCTGCAATAGGTCTCATGGGATATGAAAAAAATTTAGTAAGCAAAGAAACAGATGCTCTTTGTACAGGTGAGAGAGTATGTTGTTTTCTCCATGTGTCCAAAATTTCACAGTGTTATGGTTTCAGCACAGAAGTTTAAACTCTGATACATGTATGCACATTTAAACATACACCCGTTTGTATTTAACCTGCTCTCTGAACAAGCTTTCTTCTCACACTTTACTGTGAACTAGTAGTACAAGTGTTCACACACCAAAAAATCATCTGGAGAAGTTTCAGTTTTGATCAGCAAGTGGTATTCTAACGGGGTTTGCGGGTGGTGGTGGTATATTTTTATTTGATGTCTGATTTAATTTGTTAATTTGTTTTCTGTCCTCTGTATTGGTCTCTAAGTTTACAGTCAAACTACACATTAACCTCCCCAAATACTAACATTTCGGCTTTTTCTGCACACTTTTTTCCCCTCTGATTTACTTGGTGGTATGTACACTCTATTTCTGTCAGCATTTTCTCCTTAATTATGCCTTCTTGGATCAAACACAGACATCTGTGCTGTCTTAAGCATTATGTGAAGAATTATTTCTGGCATAGTCTCCCTTATGCATAGCTTAAAACTAAGAGCTATTACACTAGTAGTGTTCCATACTAGAATAATTTTGATCAACTCTCACTGCAGTTATAAACTTTGTAAATGTTGGAGAGAAAATGAATATTATAAAAAGATTTGAGAGACAGCAGCTGTGGACAAGCTGTACAGCTGGCACATTTTAACTCATCATAGCAGTAGAATGCAACAGACAAGTGTAGCTCATTCCCAGCTCTTGACTGACTTCCTTAAAATGTACAATGACTCAACACAAGTGACTTTTCTGTCTTTTGTATAAAAGAAAGGGAAAGAGAAGAGAGGAGAGATAGAGAGAGAATAAGGAAAGAAGGGTCTGTATTTATATAAGACATAAAAAGTAAGACATTATATAAAGATTTTTTTCAATCCCTTAATTGTTTACCTCAGAAACATTGGTTGATTTTGGGGGGGAAGGAGCAATACCTGCTGCTCTGTCATGACAATGTGCAATATTAGGTTCAAAGACATTTTTAGCCATGTGTGTTAGTAGTGGAAAACCGCCATCCACAGCTGGGGATAAAATTTAAATCTTTAAAGATTTAATGCCAAAAACTTCTGTAAAGATGGTCACCCTAAACATTTAAAGCAAACTGGATATCTTGAAAAAATAATCTAACAATTTAAGTAATGGTAAACTCAGCAAAAATTATATAGTTGATTTAAGTGATTTTTTTACAGGTTTTATATTAGCTATATTAATTTTAAACCTGGACAAACATTTTGGGGAGAAAATGTCATTAGGATTAACAGAAAACATTGAGTAAGCAAAACAAATTTCATTACATGAAGACATACTATGAAAGAGAAATGCACTTTAACACTAGATTGCACATATGTGCAGTTTAGTTTCTGAAGCTGGGTATTTGCAAGATGGGTGTCCAAAGTTCCCACTGTGGTTAATGAAATCTAGAAGTCTATCAGCTTACCCTAAAAATATGTGTGTTTGGTCTACTGAAAATTTGTCCAAGCTTCATTGATTGTATAGACAAAACTTTCACTGACTATAGCGGGACTTAGATATGCATCACACCCCAACATAACTGAGGTGGAAGATAGTAGCTTACATATCACCACACAATATTCTAATCTATATATTAAACAGATGTGGATTTTATGAATGAAAATTTGATGGATGAAAAATTGCCTGGACAGCCATCTCCAAAGAGTTGCATTCAGTGACTCAGAGTCCAAAAGGAGAATAGTAATAAGTGGTGTTCTGAAAGCTCTGTATTGAAACCAGTATTGTTCAATGTCTTTGCTGATGGCATGGGCACTGGGATTGAGTGCACCCTCAGCAAGTTTACAGCATACATCAAGCTGAGTGGCACAGCTGATTTGCTTGAGGGACATGACGCCATCCTGAGGGACCTTGACAGGCTTGAGGAGGCAGCCCATGTGAAACTCATGAAGGCCAGCAACATGCACTCACAGCCCAGAAAGCCAAATGTATCGTAGGCTGCATAAAAAGAAGTGTGGCCAGCAGGTCAAGGGAGCTTCTTTCCTCTTCTACTCTCCTTTTGTAAGACCCCCAGCTGGAGTACTGCATCTGGGTCTGAAGCCCTGCATTCAGATCTGGAGCAAAAGGACATAGACCTGTTAGAGAAAGACCAGAGGAAGGCCGCAAAAATTATTAGGGAAATGGAGAACCGCTTGTATGAGAAAAGACTGGGAGAGTTGGGACTGCTCAGCCTGTAGAAGAGAATGCCCTGGGGAGACCTGCTTGTGATGCTTGAATATATAGACTTATAAGAAAGATGAAAAGAGACTTTTTGCCAGGGTTTGTAGTGACAGGACAGGGACAATGGTTTTCAACTGTGAGGTAGTAGATTTAGATTGGATAAGGAAGAAACTTTTTACATTGAGAGTGATGAAACACTGGAACAAGTTTCTCAGAGAAGCTGGGGATACCCCATCATTGAAAGAGTTCAAGATCAAGTTGGACAGGGCTTTGAGTAACCTGATCTAGTGAAATGTCCTCAGCAGGGGGGTTGGAACTGCACGATCTTTAAAGATGTGAGAGAGTAAAATGTTGTGGTTAATGGTTTAAACATGGTTATGAAGGACTTTTTGCCCACTACGACAGAACTGTCTAAAGAAGCTGCAACCACCTAATCTCATCCCTCCCTGAAGACCCTCCTGACATGGAGCTTGGAACTGTGAGTTAAGCTGCCTAAGGGAACTTGAGATAAGACAAAGGTGACACTGTTGTCCATTTATCTCATGTCTAGGGAGAAATAAACAAGGCTGAGGCAGAAGAGTGTATCCACAAGAAAAGCAAACCCAGCAGCTGTCCTGAAAACCATCCCTGGCTGGGTTTGGGGTGGGGGAGGCCATAGCCCAGCAGCTTACGTGCTGAGGCCAGGTTTGCACGGATTCCCCCACAGCCAAGGTGGGAGGAGGAGTTTTAAGCATGTGTCGTAACCTCTGGTCAGAGGGAGTGAACACCATCCTCCCTTACACAAACTGGCTCAGTTGTAAAACCCCCACCCCAGAGAGGCCACATTCATGGGGTATTCACGTGAGGGGGTGTCGTAATCCATCAAAAACTCCCGAAATACCTCTAGACTGATTCCTGAGGCCTTGCAGCATATCACTGCACATGATAAAAAGGGAAGCAAACAGATCCAGAGCGTGATGCAAGAAGCAATGTCAAGCTCGCTCTCCCTCCACCCTCTCAGGGGAGGTACCTGGGGATTCCCACCTGCCCTGAATGTTTATTGATCCATTGGGCTCTATGTGTTGTGGGACCCTCAACACCAAGATGCTCAGGCAGTTCATGAGCAGAACATGGCTAAACCTCCCTTTTCCCTTTCATTGCTGAGCAGGATGTTATAGGTACAGAATACCTCTTTGATTTTTCGAGTCATCTGCATAGTTATACCCATTCCATGGCTATTCTGCACCTCTTAATCTGTTCGCTGGGGAGACAGGGTGAGAAACAAAATAGGTCTTGATGCTGTACCCACTCTTCAACAAAAACTAGAACATTAGTGTGTTATCAGTATTCTTTTGGATAAAAAATCTACAACACAGCAACATATGAGATGTTATGAAGAAAATAAACTCTATCATAGCCAGACCTAGTACAACATTTTACAATTTAATTTGCAATCTTGCTATTTGGCACACCATACTAATTGCAAAACAGTACATCAATAGCTCCTCCAGTAGTTCTAATGTTCTATGATAGTTCTCTTTTTCTTTCCTACTTTTTTATTTTGTCCCCGTAAAGAGTGTTTTACAATTCTGCATCACAACAACCAAAATACAAGCTTAGTGTTGAAATTGTATGTGGTCAATTTGCAGTCTTATTGATCATTTTGTTGATAGCTTATGGCTGGAGTTTTTTTAATAATTTAATAAGCTATTTTTTTCTTTTTGGAATCTATAAAATGGGACATAGAATGATGTATTTTTGTTTTAAATATTGGCCGCTATAGTATGTTATTGAATCAAATCCACATGCTAACATCAGAAAACACGAAATTATTAGCAGATTCAGTAAATGATAAGCATGTAACTTGATGTTTTATTATGCATGTTTATTTCAGTACGAAGGATTTCTTTGTTAGACAACTTCAGGCAAAGAACAAAAGAATACCACAGGAGTTATTCTAAAGAGCCTATACTTTAAAATGTAAAACTTTAAAACCAGTTTAAAACCAAACCAAACAAGCAAAATCCAGTTTAAAAGTAAAACAAAAATGTCAGTTTCATAAAAGCATTGAAATTTGTGGGGCAACAGATTACTGAGAGTCAAGAACTTTCATAGGAAAGATAAAGGGATAAGGAAACCCCCACATATTTCAAATGTTACTACAATGACAGCAATATGGCTAGAATGACAGCAATATGCATAACATTTGGGAAGGATCTGAAGCTTTAGAATATCAGATAAAATTGTGCATTAGTATACACATGAGTCTTGAGGGGGTTGTTACTGCAAATCTTGATATTGAAATGTCAAACAAACATCAAAGAGACTGCGAGTTCTAGGTGAATTAGAGTTAAAACCCAGGAGCAATGATGTAGGAGATTTATCCCTCCTCTCAGAAAGAAGCACTGTTTTAATTCTATATAAATTGCATGTAGCCAGAAAACACAGTAGTAAATATTTTGTATAGTAACTTCATGGAAAGTGTTGATGTTTTGATTATTTGGTCATAAATAAAATTGATTACAACCACTTGAAATTACTGTCTAGGAAACAGTTTTGGTGAAAAAGCTCAATACATGACAGAAGTTGTTAAATATTGATTCAGCAAAATACTACACACACAGACACACACACACATACAAAAAACCTTCTGACATAAGATGTCTGAAAAGTAAAGCAACTGAGGGCAGATACGAATATCTTTTTAAAAGAGAGAACATGAACATCATATAAAGAAAACAGTAAGAATTTGTATATAAAAAAAGAATAAAGCACCGTAAGGATTAAATGTTCTGCATTAGGACCTAAATAAATAAACAAATAAATTTGGCCAAACATGAATGAAGGTTTTTCTCTGAGCAGGTAGGAAATATCACAATGTATCTACACACAACAACTGACTGAGTAATACACAGAAACCAGAGAAACATAAGAACTTCCCTATTGTGGAAAGCACTTAAGTGCTGAATTTATGACTTTTCTGGGGACTATAACTGATAGCAATAGAAATGTATTAAGATTGATGTTAACTCCAAAGCTAAAGCAGGGAAAGAATCTCTTAAAGAGATATATAATGACTGGGCTACATGTGTTCAAATACACAGGGTTTGCTGAAATACGCCTTCAAGAATCTTTGAAGTGCTTGTTTATATCTGAAATGCTGGTAGTTATTCATGAACTCTATCAAAACAGTAATGCCTCTTCTCTTTGATATCCAGCCAGTGTTATCTGTATTGGCTTTATTAAACCTTTTGATGCATTCACTCATCCTATTGTATTTTCAGAAATGGGCTCTTCTCAGTTAATGGCAATTATAGTTAATATGGTGTTTGAAAACTATACATTAGAGCTGAAATTAACTAGCATATCTCTCCCTCTCCCCAATGTATATGCGTTGTAAAAACTAAAATTTTGATGGCATTTCTCATTTCAGAAGCAGAAAATTATGTTTTAAAACTTTCATGAAGATATCTTTTTTTATTTTAAACATTAACCAGAAGTATTTTTTATATTTTAAAATATTTTGCATAGAATACAATTCCAATGGTCTGAAGTGCTGATATTTTAATCCCGCTCAAAAGAGACAGGAAAAATAACTTCTGCTTGAACTGAACCAATTTTTTTTAAAAAGGCACAGTTGCTGTGGCTGCAGGGGACCCAAATAAATGCCAAGTACTGGGGAGATGTCATTTCACTAAGAACTAAATTGTAGTTCCTCTATTGAGCAGCTTGTAACAAAAGCGTCTGTTCAAAATTGTTGATTATGATATCTGTCAAACTAGAATATTAATTTCTCAGTCAGTTTGACATCTAAATTAAAAGGTATATGATGAAGAGAAAATCTATGCAGGAGAAATGCATAATTGGTTGGAAAAAGCGTCCTTCCAATTGTTGTTAGTAATATGCTCCCAAACTGGAAGATTATTCATTGTCATACCTCAAAGGCATCTGTTTTATTTCCAGTGTTGTTCACTGGTTTGTAATATTCTTAATGAAGAAGGGAAAAAAATTTAAACACTTTGCATGGCTGGACTACAGAATTTTCTAAGTGAATGAATTTAATCTCTGGTCCATAATATTGATGAATATATTTAAAAGCATTTGCTTGAGAAAAAGAGAAGAAATTCTTTTATAATACTGATTTTCAAGCTATACTCTAGCAATAAAATGCTCCTAGGCACAAGGGTACAGGTATACATGTAGGCCTATACATGTCAAGAGATGCCTAGGAGAAGTGATACTGCTTCTTAAAGCCAAATAGTTACACATGGGAGATGAGGCATCCAGCCTGCAGAGGATTACATATGAATGAATTATTCCATTCACTTAGATGAAGGAGAATGAGAAACCTAAGGTAATAAACTTTGGGAAAATTTAAGAAACAGTTTAAAAAGCGAAAGAATTTAACTTGAATATTAGTTACACATATGTTTATAGAGTAAACTTTCAGAAAATAACCTGAAGATTACTCAAACATTTCAAGACACTGAATATCGTGCTGTCACTGTTAAAAAGAGATAAGACATTCTGGGAATACTAACGAAAGTATTGCATGAAAGACATGAAGGATGTTATGATTCTTTTCTGGAAAGATGTGGTCAGTTTCTGTCATTCTCCCTTCAAAGATAAAAGGACACTGGAGAGTGATTTCTTTATTTTGCTATGCCTGTATGCTTACAAACATACATACATGCATTTGCAGACCATCCTAAACAGAAGCATTCATGTTCCGAAACATCACGGTGCAATGCAGCTTCAGTCAAAAACTGAGTTGCTGCATTGGATATCAGTGTGATTGAGATAATTAGTTCAGTTTCTCAAGTGTATCATTATGCTGGCTGCATAGGAGGTTTTGAATCAAAGCTAGGACGTGTTAAGCCAGTTTGGACAGGCAGAACACACTTGAGTCTATTTCCGTGAGACATTACAGATATATTCCCATGGGTACTGGAAGTGAAAGACAGTAAATATACTACAAATGAAGTATGAAAATTTTGAAAAAAAAAATGGAAGAAAAAAATAAACTTGTCTTTCAAAATAGCTTCATTGGATGAAGAAATGAAGAAAGTGTGGGTCATAATGTGATTTTGTAAATTTTTTTTTAAGGTTCATTTTACTAATTTGTTAAAGGCTAGTGGGAAATAAACTGTAAGCTTGTCTCAAAATGCTAGTTTTTTATCTATTATTTCCCTGAAGGCATTAGAATGTGATTCATTGACATGTCCCTAGCAGCACTTTTTAACATTTGTTTAAAAAATCTGTGTAAAAGACATCAGCTAATCATAAGATAGTAGGTGCTTCACTTGCAAACACTAACCTTCAAATCCAAGGCAAAAGGTCACAATTTTCTTTACTGCTCAAAAACATTATGTGAAAACCTTTCCAGCTTCTTGACTTTTCCCTTAAATTCAGTCACAGTTATGTTATGATCTTCAGCTTTGTTCTTTTACAAATATTGACTTTCTTCTAAGGTTTCTTCTAGCTACATTAGTCAATAAAGAATGGTTAGAGTACCTCAAAAGACTTGTTTCCAGTCAAGCTGTTACTTCATCTGGCTCACAGTTCCCACTTCTTAATCCCAGTGCATAACCTCCCATTGTTACTCGGGGTTTATTTTCTGTATGATTCAAGATAGCAATATGGGACTAGTTTCAGTCACATATGTTCTAAAATTAGTTCAGTGAAAGAGAAATTAGCTTTCTCAATCACCTTTTTCTTCTTTTTTTTCCCCCCCCATGGGAACGTACTATGGTTTTTAGATTTCTTTTTAAAAAAAGGAAAAGAAAGTTGAATAGTTTCTGGGTTGAATCACAGTCCAAGCTAGATCAACCAGTATCTCAGTGGTTAGAGCATTAATTCTATACATGTAATAGAATTACAGAGTTATAGAATGCTTTGGGTAGAAGGGACTTTAAATTCATCAATTTCAAATCAATTTGCCTCTTGCCACTGGGACACCTTCCACTAGACCAGGTTGCTCAAAGTCCCATCCAACCCAGCCTCGAACACTTCAAGGGATGGAGCATCCAAAGTTTCTTGGGGCAACCTGTTCCTGTGCCTCATCATCCTTACTGTAAAGATTCCTGTCCATTAATATTCACTAACCTGAAGACCTCAGGAACATATTTCATGAATGAATGTAATATATAGCTGTTATTTTGTTCCCTTGTATCAACAGACAAATTTAAAATAATTTGGTTATTTTTTTTCAGCAGTATTTAAGTGTGTCCTATGAAAGTTTATTCAGGAGATGCCTGCGTATCTCCAGCATGAAAAAACAAGAAGGGATCAGAAAACACATTCTTAACTCCTAAATGATACTAGGGAACAGTTCTTTTGCTCAGTAATTTTGGAAGATTGATCTATGTGAATTTTAATTTGAAAAACAACTTTTAAAATAAATTATTGAACAATAGCATAAAACAACTTATAAATTGCATATATTTAAATTGAATTATTTTGAAATCCCCTTCTTTTTCTTTCCCTTTGCTGTGTATGTTACTAATTTAAGTTTCATCTATTATCATGGCCACAGACAACTATACTTTGATCCTTTCACTTTGTCTCACAGTGATACTTTAATCTTTTAATCAATTCCTTTAAATGGCCTGCTCATCATGGACTGGAGTCTAGTTTAATTACAGATTTCTGCAAAGACCTATTTTCATTCCTGCGTCATATTGGTCTCATCTGTTCAGGGCAGAACAGGATATACGAAAACTGACATCCTATTTTCTTTTTGGGGTTACATAGACTGGGTAGAAAAGTCACTTTATGCACATATAAATTTAGCTGTAGCATAATGACTTCTTCCAAAAACTGTGTTTCCACAGGGGACAACTGCTCAAAACTAGATTTGTATCCAATGGAAATTATATTGTTCTACTTTCAGAGATGTGTATAATAAAACAGAAGCCAATTTGTTTACACTAATGTATAATCTGAGTAAGCAAAGAGGTACCTAAGGAGGTGTAGAGAAATTGCTTTTATAATTACAGAGGACTTGCATGTGGGGAAAAAAAAAAAAAAAAGAAAAAAGAAATGCCTCAATTTATTTAGAAAATATAGAAAAGCTAGAGAAATAAGGGACTCAAAATTGGAGATTTTTATTGGCAATATGGCAAGAGTTATTAAATATCAATATGGACTCCAGCTTGTAGAGAGGGAAATTTACATATAAAATTACATGCCTAATACAGCAGTTCCATTCTGTACTTGGAAATCGGTTCAGCATCCTAAACAGAGCACTCTGATGTTGCTTTAGATGACTATAACTCCCAGATGTTTTTTAGCTACCATTTCAGCTACTTATGGAAGGTATGGCATGTATGCTACGTTCATGGAAACATCTCAATCTACCTAAGGCTTCTTAAATGCTATTAAACCCCTTTATCTGGATATTTAAGTGCAAGTACGTACATGTAAACTAAGACAGGGATGCAGCTGCCTGTCACTGCTATTCTAGAAGCACTAAGGTCTCTCGCAGTTCCTGGGTCACACCAATCAGACAGGAGGAAGCGTTGACTCAAATATCTCAAAGTCGCTAACCATAAGTTTAATCCGTGAAGCTCACGTCAAAGTGTCTAAGTTACTGCTGCAGCAGAAGGTAGTTTTCAGTAGTGTAAGAAAGAGCCTTTAGTTTTATTTGATGAGTTCTGCTATGTCTCATTTACTTTCCAGATACTGCTCCAGGAAAGTATAAATTTCTGTTGTCAAAATTATCAAAGCCTTACAGATGTTTTCTCAAGAGCATTCCACCTAATGGTGTATACCTGTGTACCAGAAACTGAATCACATCACTGGACTCATGCCTAGCCAATTACATTTGAACACTAAATTTAGATCTAAAACCTGGTGATAAGGCCACCTCAAGCCTCAGTTCATTAGCCAGATCTTAGGCATCCAGGTTACTAAAACTGGATGCGTGAATTTTAATCAGCTAAAATTATCTGTGTTAAATTTTACCGCTGAAACCAACCCATCTAGACTACCTAACAGATAAAAGATTATGTACCTAACACAGTATAGAACACATTCTTACTTTTTTCATAAATACTTTGGTTTATTCATTCTATTTTAAAGCAGTTAAATTATAAAAGAACCACCTTAAGAAAGCAAGACTTGCAGGATTTTCATTAGTTAATAAGTTGAGATTTTTATCTAAAGTTTGTTTTATCTATGGATGACATTCAGAGAGGAGGTACTTCCAAAGTAATAGGTAATTTTTAATAAATCCATCAAATACAGAGTATGAAGATGGAAGTGGTTTAGGTTCCCTGTTCCATGTTCTTGGTAGCGCATTACCCACTTTCTTAAGCTAGTAGTAGAGTGCTTAGTGAGGCCTTCACACAGTGGAAACAAAATCGAATTAGTTGACAGAGTTGATTTACTGTGGAACAATTTTATACTGTGTATTAAACAAATGAAGAAAAGGGATTAAAATGCACTTTGTGGTGTTTTTCAGACCTACTTTCGTGCACAGCACTAGTAATTACTTGATTAAAATCAAATCTGACATGTTGATAATATTTTAATTAGTAATACTTCTATGACTTGCTGGGAGGTGACATGCTAATTTTGGCTTGCAGCTTGAGAGACTGGCTGGGAAGCAGATGGAGCTAACTTGTAGAGCAGTCTCCCTCCTGCCTTCCATTTTTATGGTCTGAGGTAAAATGAAGCTTCTTGGTAGGGCTGGAAAAGGTGGTATGAATTCTCATTCTCAGAAAATTATGATGAAGTTATAACTTTGCCTTTCTGGTTTACCTTAGAATTTGCTAGCACAGCAGAAATCTGTGGAACAACTATATTGCTAAGAACGTTTATAGAATCCTAGAATAGTGTTATTTGGGCAGGACCTTTAAAGATAATTTAGTCCAATGCCTCTGCAATGAACAAGACATTTTCAGTTACATCAGGCTGCTCAGAGCCCTCTCCAACCTGATCTTAAATGTATCTAAGGATGGGGAATTTACCACCTCGCTGAAACACCTGCTTCAGTGCTTCAACACCCTCTCAAAGAGACTGATTACTTATAACTAGTCTAAATTTATCTTCTTTTAGTTCAAAATTGTTACCCCTTCCTTGTCCTATAGCAACCTTTTAACCTGTTAAAATTTGTCCCCATCTTTCTTGCAAGCCCCCTTTAAATACTGACAGGCAACAGCATACTCGTCTTTCCCTGACCCAGGTGCAGGACCTTGTACTTGGCATTGTCAAACCTCATGAGATTCCAACGAGCCAGTCCTATCATGGAAGGCTAAGAGAATTGGGATTGTTCAGCCTGGAAACGAGAAGGCTTTGGGGTGATAACGATTCTCCTGTCCTTGCTTTCAAGATCATTTTAGAGGTATGCTTGTAAAGCCCTTGGCTGGATGTCATAGGTTGTCTCTGCTGAGGTATTAGGCTCATTCACCTCAGTTCAAGGGTGAGATCCTTACAGATGAAGTTTACTTTCAGCTTGGAAACTTCAAGCACAACACAGCAGGCTCATGATGCTATTATGAAATGCACCTATTATGTCATGATAATTTTATTTTTTTGTAAATTGGTATTCTTTCCCGCTTATTTTATGCATGTAAATTATTTTCCTTTAAACAATTTGTTTTCAATTGTTCCTCAAAGTCCATTATGATCTTTCTTATCCCCTACTATCCCCTCTACATTCACTTTCCTATTTGTAATAAATTGTGCATACATTCATGAGCTGGCTCTTGCCTGTATTTCTGTTAGAGGTAAATGACACAGTGGAAATATGTTTAATAGAATAAACTACACTGTTTCCAAAAAAGACTATTAGAAGATGACAGACATTTGAACATAAGCCAGTCTGGCTGAAAATAACTAGATAGGAGGGCCAAATTAAATCCAATAGTTGTATGAAGCTAAAACAGTATCTAAGATTTTAATTAACTAAGGAAGACAGTCATATTTTTTCAGGCTCAAAATAACTGGTAACTCCAGAGGCAAGTATAACAAAGGAATTGAAGTAACTCAGTGATTCTCATTAGACTTTAGTTAAATTACAGTTCCACAGCAATATAAGTTTTCAGGAACAGGCCTTAAATAATTGTTTTGCTGACATTAACTTCATACATTAAAGTCAGGTACTGCAGAGACCCAGTGGCCTTCAGGCCACACAGAGAAAAGAATTGCTCCGTCTCTGATGCCAGAACAGCAAAATAGTAGAGGTAAGCAAGACAGTGCTGATAGAAGATGTCACTCTAACAGTAGGATTACTTTTGACTGTGGGGTCTTTTTCCGTACTGTGTGCTGAATCCTTGAGCAATTTGAAGGAACAGGAATGATATAATATAATAAGAGTAACTGAATAGATAGAAAATGGAGTCCGCTCTGCTTAATTTTAGTAGAAAATATCTGAAGAGAGCAATGAACCACAGACAGAAAAGAATAGTTTTCTGCTTTCACAAGTGTTGGAGGAAAAAGAGTGCTATTTTCTATTGCCAGTTTTATATGCTAACACAAAAGAAAACCTAAAATGTATTAGTTTTACAGTTGATTTATTTATGAAGTCTAAATATATACAACCAGATAAAATCTGAAAAATGTATTCTTAAAATGATGACTATGACAACACAGTTCAAAAATAAAGATGACATAAAATTTGAATTTGAATGCCTATTTCCACTAACATCATTGAAAAAAGAGGAGTTTGTTCATAATGCAGAGACTTTATTTTAAAAAGTTACATAGCAAAAAAGAGGTCAGCATTCTATTTTTAAAAAAAACAACTTCGTATTGGCTGACCTTTTAAAATTAGCCAAGTTCTCTTCCAAAAAGAAAAAATGCCATCATATAATATGAGTATTAATATACAGTAATTTCAACTATTTACTGTATGACACAGTGAAGATGTATTTGTTGCTTCTCACCTTCATTACAACCATTAGTAAATTACATTGAAAAGAATTAATCAAGTTGAAATTAAACCCAATTTAATATAAAATAAAGGGAGTAAAAGCAGATATAGGGAGGGAAACTTTCCACAAATGTTTAAAGTTAACATTAGAGAAAACTATCAATATTATGAATTTTTGAATACAGCTACAGATACCTTGCCAATTTTGCTGTTAAATACAGATACACAGCTGTTAAATGCAATTAGATATATTCAAAAATATATTTTAAAATATTATAAAAAATATATTAAACTTATTCTATAAAATATTCTTTATATGCTTGATAATTGATATTTAAATAGATTTAATCTTAAATATATTTATAAATAAATGTATGTGTCTGTATGCACTTATAAACACGTACTTATATATGTATGACATATATATATATCTCAAATATATCAGCACACAAGAAGTTAATTAGGAAATTTCTGATGGAAATTAACTTGAAAGAAAAAAAAAAAAATACTTGTGTGAAGACTTAAAGTTGCATAGTTGCCTGTCTCAAACACTGTTAAGGCCACAGAAGGACTTTGCATGAGACAAGCAAAGGATGGTGATGATTCCAGGCCTGGCAGAGGCGAGATCCGGTTAGTATTTTCTGGGTACTGCAACCAGACAAAATTTCCCACTTTTTGGCAGACTGCGTAAAGAATAAACTGCTCCCATGTATTTCACCAGTCAAAGAAAGATCACCCTAAGTTATGGGACAGATGACATCTGCCCCTCCACAAATATGCCTTTGTGGATACGTAGAACTTGGATTGTAAATTAAGCCACCTTGACAAGAACTTGAGATAAGATGAAGATGTTTCTGTTGTCCAAGTTTTATCTCAGACTTAAGGGGTAGTTAACAAACCTGGGGGATATGTGTCTCTGATAATGATACATGTATCATCATCACTGATGTATGTATCAGTGAATGTATCACTGATAATGGACACAAAGAATGAGAATTTGTGGGCAACAAGAACGTTAACCCAGCAACTCTGCTGAAATCAGCTCAGAATGGGTAAAAGGTAATTCTGGCAGGGGGAGATAAGACAATCAACCACTGACTCAGGAAACCCAAGGACTCAAAAGAAATTAAAGACTGAGCATGCAGACTGATTAACATTAGAGTTGGGGGATTAATTTAAAAGTATGAGAAAACTGTGTAGGCAACGAGCATTAATTCCTTTCTTAACTAAAACGTGTAAATAGTGTAAAGCTTTGGACAACCTTGGGACACCCCTCCACAAAGAAGCCCAGGGTGAAGAAGGACCAACGTGATGCCACTAGATCCATGGGTAGTGACTATTTGCTGTATAATCTGTCTGTCTCTTCACCCTCCCACTTTTCTATTTCTTTCTATCTTTTTATATCACTTTTTATTTTGTTAAATAAAATCCATACTATTGACTTCATCATATGGTCTCATTTGCACCTTAATTCAGGCAGATGCACTTCTCATTAGACGAATCATGACAACATGATCACTGAATTTTCTTACCCTCTTATATCTAACACTGCTGAAAACTTCCTTTCTATTTTTCTGGAGGAACCAATGCACTTTGAAAGACCAAATGATAGCTTACTGTAGGTCTATTAGAATTTCTCATAAAGAGCAAATTCTTGGAAAGAGTATTTAAGATTGTTTAATTGAAGCACAGTGTATATTTTCTAAATGTCTTGGGACAGTACCATATAGTTTTTACATTAGGTGCATCTAAAGAAATTATGAAATAAGAAAGAAAAAAAAAAAGAACAAAACATTAAAAAAAATAGTCAAGAACTGCTTAGATAAGAGGGAGAAAAGGGCTAATCATAAAGGCAAATCATTCAGCAAAAGGAAATTCAAAGCCCTGCACCTGCGAAGAAATAAGTCCATGCATGAGCACATGCTGGGTCTGGACAGCTGGAAAGCAGCTGGGGAAGAGAAGAGCCTAATGAACAGAAAATTGAAAATTAACCACCAATGGTCTATTGCAGAAAAAGAGGCCAGCAACTTCCCAGGCTCCATTAGGAAGAACATTGTCAGGAGGTTGTGTGAATTAATTCTTCCCCTAACTCAGCCCTGGAGAGGTCACCTCTGGAGTACTGTGTCCGGCTCTGAGCTCCTCAATAGAAAGGAGATATGGACATAGTGGAGTAAATCTTGCAAAGGATCATGAAGATCATTAAGGATTTCAAGTGTCTGACATGTGAGGAGAGGCTGAAAAAACAGGGACTGTTCAGCCTAGAGAAGAGAAGGTTTGGGGAAATCTTAGCAATATGTCTAAATACCTGACAGGGTATACTCTCCTCCCTGCTGGGGGAGTGAAGAAAAAAACATCACTCAGTGATATTCAGTGAAGGGACAAGACACAAATTTATATACAAGAAATCATGTGTAAGCACAAGGAAAAGCTTTTTTTACTGTAAAATGGTCAGACACTGAACCAAGTTTCCCAGAGAGGTTGTGGACACTCCCTTTGGAGATATTGATAATTCAACTTGAACACAAGGCTAAATAATCTACTGTAATTGTTCCTGCTCCTAATAGGAGCCCTGAACTAGAATTCCAGAGGTTCTTTCTTATCTGAACAATTCCTTGACACTGCTGTACAATCACATTATACTATGAGGAGGGATAATTTGCACTGATTTCAGCATCTTGTCTAGCTACGTCTTCAGACATTGTTCGAATGGTTAAGATGAGATTGATGAGATTGATATCAATCTCTCTAGAGATTGATAATCTCTAGAAATTTGTTTTAGTTTGTATTTCCTTGATTTTATCTTCTGCTTCAGTGTAGAAAGCAGCAAAATGAAAATGTATTTTCGTTACACTCTTTGAAAAACTGAGAATATTAGCCCTTTCTTCTTTTCAAAAGGGCTCAGTGCCTAATGCCAAGTCACACTGTGATTTTTTACTTAGATGAAATTCATGCTGAGCATTCCCATTTTGCCAAAACACTCAAGAACTTTCACAACAAATGCAATGTAAGCCCTAACTAAAAGAACTGTGACTGTGTTGTCAGTTTGATGAAATAAAGATGAAAACAGGGGTAATGCCCAGTGTTTCTAACTGCCCATTGTGTCCTTGTTGCAGAATTTTTGTGCAAACTGAAATACAATCTTCCTTTGACTTATGCATTAATTTAAGACTATGTGACTTTGCTGTCACAGTGACACAAATGAAATTAAATTGCTGAAATGGTCTTTTTTGCCTCAACTAGACAATAGAGAAGTATGTATATATTAATCTTTCTTTTCTAGCTCATATGAAATGAAAAATGAAATTTATTTATTTATTTATATAATATTTTGTAGTCTAAGAAAACTCTCTGCAATGGACCATTGAAACACTATGACAAAATATACCTACAACATTGTTTTCAGTAAAAAAACCCCAAAACTTAAATGTAATAGGTTTGAGAATATTCTTGTTTTATCTTTTTTCAAGATAAAGCTACTATTTATACTTAAAATGAGAAACTCTGGAAACTGAGTTACTGATATAATAGGAATTTTATAAAAAATTAGGATTTTAATGTGAAAATGCATTTATGTTATATTTGGATCCTGTTTCAATTAAATGCAAACATGTTTGCATTGTCCCCTCCCCCCCCCACAAAAAATCTGAAAATCTAAAATAATAAGAAAGCTGAAAAATATAGGTATTGACACAATTTTTCTGAAATGCCATCTATTGTGTAGATGCTGGAGATACTTGGCATAGCTGACATTCTTACTAATCTCATGTCTATAAAAGCAGAATGTCAACCGTGCCTGGTATACTTAAACCTCAAGTGTTTCAAAAGGTCTTGGAACATAACTTGTTTATCCAAATACCTGTAATGTTCATTTTTTATCCGACCTAACCATTAAAATTTACTATAATGAATTGGCACTTCCAGAAGTGATTAATCTTGTCATAAAATGTACTTCAGCAACTGGTCATCCATTTGAGTTCTGTTCCTGACTATGTGTCTCAACTTTGAGGATTCTAAAATAGCTCAAGAAGACACTATGTTGAAGATGGTTAAAACTGCATGAGAAAAAAGACCCAGGTTTCTTGGTAAGAACTAAAAGTCCTGGAAGCGCTGGATCACCAGCCATTGGGTGAAACCAACGTTTTTTTACAGTTTCAGTGACAACGGTAGTTTAAAATTTGTGAAAAGTAGAGACTATGAAATCGGTGCGGAAACTGAACTGCTTAGAATAGTTTTACCCAGAAGGCAGAAACATGGTTATACCTAATGTTTTTGAGACAATCTTTAATGCTTCCACAATTACCATTTTATATGAAATGTGCCTGAAAACATATGATTGCACAAACTGTGATGTTTTCTCATCTGTTCTTCACATTCATTATTATTTGTTTGGCAGACATTTAAAGCTAATGTTGGTATCAAACTATGCCGTGAAATATACATGACAAATCCTGAGGTTAAACAGACATGAATATAACCTATATATATGAACCTCAGTAAACAAAGCAAGGGTAAGCACATAGAGGCACAGTATATCTAAGGACTAGCCAAAAGAGATACTACAGAATAAAAGAAGCATAGGAATAGGCAAAGGAATACCAGAAGGACCAGTCACACTGACTGTGCCTGCAGAACTTGACAAAAGTTGCAAATGCCACAGAACTGAGGGACATTGGCAGTGTGACAGGACTTTAGAACATTATTCATGGAAAATAGGATGATACAATTGAATTATGGAAAAAGGAAGTTATTTCACTGTACTAAAAGGTAGATCTGGTTTTTGAAATGTCAGTGTTTCCTTGAAATTCGGTGTCCATGAGATGAGAAAAACAAAGGATTTACACTTCCTAAGTCTCACAGAGTAACAATAACAAAACTAAAATGTAACCATGAAGAAAGCGCATAAAGATGTGCTCTACCCTTTGAGATGCTAAAGGTGACCCTGGTAGATCACTGGTTGCACCGAGAGAAGAGGTATTCCACAGGTCCTGCATCATATCCATCAACCTTCTGATGATGTCTCATTTATCCCAGCACACAGGTAACAGCTCTGGGTGGATTAAAAAACTCTGGACCTTCAGCTCTTTAGGCAAAATCAACGACACCAACAGTTCCATCAAGAAAACTAGGAAGTCTAAAGGTATCATAAGGATGTCAAAACAATATGTCAGCAGGCATGCAGGCTGCTGTGTTCTTTACTAGTTTCAGTTACCAGGCTGATTTAAGTTTAATTCCCTGAAGAGCTCATCACCATACTCTAGTTTAGAGTATTTAAATTGCCATCATGTAATTGAATAACAAGGAAAACAGACACATATTATCAAATTATAGTAAATACAGGAAATTCAGAATTCCTGAAAAACTGCCTTATCAATAAGTCCATTAAAGCATAATGCAGGAAAGAAAATAAAAAAAAAAACCCAACCCACCAACCTCTTCCCCAAAACCTAAGTGACCTAAGGGTGATCCCTTAGCACTTCAAAGACAAGCTTTAAAGCTATTCAGATTCCTTTTTTCTCACTTCATACACTAGGCACGATGCCTCAATTTATAATCAGTTTTGTCAACTATTTATAGTCAGCTAGGAATTATTCAAAGTGTCCTCATTAAATGTTTACCCATCATCTCTGTTAAATATGCTTCCTTTTGCCCATATTAATAGAAGTATTTTACTTCATCTCGGTATTTTGAGAAATGTAAAGTAATTTGCAATGAGACGAAAAACACTGAAATCAAGGCAGGAACTCAGATATCATTAGCTTTCTTTTAAAAATGCAATTAGTACTTTTCCATCATGCAGATAAGTTTTTTATTATTCATAGAACCATAGAATTGCTAAGGTTGGAAAAGACCTTGAAGATTAGCAAGCCTGACCCAGGGCCATTGCCAAGTCCACCGCTAAACAATGTTGCTAAGCACCACTGCTACAGGTCTTCTAAATATCTGCAGGAATGGGGACTCAGCCACTTCCCTGGGAAGCCTGTCCAACACTTGGCAACCCTTTTTGGGGTAGAAATTTTTTCCTAATATCCAATCTAAATCTCTCCTGGCACAACTTGAGGCCTCTTATTTAATCTCATGGTCTCTTTCTACCTGAGAGAAGAAACAGACCCCAATATCACTGTGTAGGTCAGAGTTTGATGCTAATAATGCTGGGGTTTTGGGTTCAACACTTGTATGGGCTATTCACTTAAGAGCTGGACTCAATGATCCTTGTGGATCTCTTCCAGCTCAGAATATTCTGTGGTTCTGAATTCCATGGTTCTGAATTCCCAGTTGTTCTAGAGAAGAATAACCTCTCCCCTGAGCCTCCTTTTTTCTGACTAAACAACCACAGCTCCCTCAGCCTTTACTCATAAGACTTGTCCTCCAGACCCTTCAGCAGCTTTGTTGCCCTTTTTTTAGACACACTCCAGCACCTCAATGTTTTCCTTGTAGTGAGAGGCCCAAAGTTGAACACAGTTCCTTATGTCACCATAATTCAAAAACCCATAATTCAAAAACTGTATTTTCATTATTTCAGTGCCCAACATGGCCTTCAACCATCACATCGCCCACCAGTTCTTCTCTTTTCACAGACAGCAGGTTTGATGAGGCACCTCCCTTGGCTGACTCATTCACCAGCTGTATCTTCAATTTATCTTCTTCATGGAAGCAATTTTGATGTAGGTTGTAGGACAAGTTAACTTCAGCAACATTTCCAAGGTAGATGAACATTTACGCTTGTTATTGTTCAGTTTTGCATGCAAAACTTTGTTACCTGTTAAGTCACGGCACCTAGGAAGGTGGGCTAGTCCCAGGGGTGATGTGCCTGCTATTTCCTGGAATTTATCACCAATGCCCCCGGTCATTTGAGTCAGCACACTCCTCCAGGCAGAGAATAAATAGAGAATCCTCCATATCATAGATGCTGTCTGCCTGTCTGACATGTCCCAGGGAAGGCAGAGAGTCCAGTAGTCTACCTTTCAGACTCGCTGATGCTCCTCAACTTAGTAACCTTCTCCTTGACATCTGTTACTAAGCAGAGGGTTTCCTGTACCAGGGCACACATCCCACAGGTGTGCTCACTGCTGCCTGCCCAGTACAGGCATAAAAGCAGTGAGCACACCCTGCAGCTGAGGCCTGGGTGTGCAGCGTATTCTCACTGGAGCTCTTTGTGGGCTGCGGAGTCAGTTGTGGTGGGTGCAGAGCCATTTTTCTTACTTTGTCCTCCCTGGGTAAGGATCTGCTCTTTGCCTAGGTTTGAGTTTAGAGGTTCTCAGGGTCTTACTGGACTGCAACAAAGTCAATCCCCAGGAAGTTTTCTTTTTTTTTTTTATTTTTTAAATTTTTGTATTTTTTAATGTGTTTTGTTTCCTGACTTTTCTCTCTCTCTCTTTATTTGTCCGATTCCATATTATCTTCATGTCATCTAGCTTCCCAGATTTCTCCAAACTATTCATGATAATTTGGCTACAGAAAAATGGCAACCCCTTTTTCCTTCTACGCAGTTTCATTTAATTCAGAAATAAGGTAAACGGTTGCCTTTTTTCGTGTTCTGTCATATGCTTTGAACATAACACAAATAAAAAGCATACACAGTAAACACCAAAGAAATTAAACAGTTACATCACTCACCTCAGGAAATTCTTATCAGGTTATGTGTAGGAATATGAATTAAATCTTTCATTAAAATAGTAGCAGTAATATCCCTCCCTGAAAGCCTTAACAACCTTCCTAATAAAAAAAATAGTAAACCCAAAAACATTAAAACAAAAAAAACCCAACCAAAAAAAATAATTATAGAAATAAGAGAAGCATGGCTGATAAATCCCAATATTTAAACCACTTAAATATTTGGACTTTCTTTTGAAGGTTTTAACTTATGCGAAACCAGATTATGCCATTAATTAGTTTACTATGGAGTATAACCCTCCATCATTCCCACAAAAAAACTCTTTAAGCCTAAAAAATGTGCAGATGGTAAGGTGAAATCCATCTGTCTATAGACAGCACTCTAACGTTATTTTTCCGTAACATTTAAGAGGTTTGATACAGTTGCTGGAATTAGATATAAAATCCAATGGATAGTAGTCTCACCTTAGAGTATTCTATTCTTTGTAACAGCCACAGAACTGTCTGAAATGTTTCTTGCCATTCAATTAGTGCAACTGCAAAGAAAGATGCTCCATAAGAAATTTGGCTAGATCTCTGAGCTGCTGCAGTTGTGAATAGATTCAGTAGAAACAATTTATAAAAAAAAAAAGTAGGAAGGAAGGGGAAGCCCTTGTTAGCTGTCCCTGGTATCAACTTGCTGCAAATTTTGAAAACACTTGGATTAAACAGAAGTGAATCCTCCATTTAATGGATACAGGAGACAAAACCCCAGGAAATTACAAAAGTGAGAACATTTGCTTATGCATGCTGTCCATTTTGATTGTGAAAACCAGGGACTTGATGTTCCAGAAAGAAACTGCTGCAAAAAATAAGGAATTCTGAAACAAAGAGAAGGCTGAAGAAAGAAGAAAGAAGTCCAGAAAGAATAAGGGGAAGATCTTAGCTGTAGGAAAGCTCTCAGAACTGGGGGAAGGTGCTGGAGATGGGAGAGAAGTAGGGAGGCAAGTGCCTGACCTTTGCTAGTGATGCCCAAGACTGGTAGCTACCAGCAGCTGCATAGCAGGAAGCAACACAGCTTTATGCTTGACCTTCCCAGAGCAGCAAAGATGTTCCTGCAGAGAAGGGAAACCAACATCTAGTGATCTACTTTATGATCTCTAAGGTCTTTTTCAACCTAAATGATTCTGAGTCTTTAAACTTAATATTGAGGGAAAGGGAGGGAGGAAGGGAGGAAGGGAGGGAGACAACCAAGCAGAATAAAAGTTATAACTTGTTTTATTTTCTGTAATAATTTTTGCTTGACTAAATAAAGATTTGTTAGCTCAGGGACTCATCCCATACCTTTTACCATCCGTATTGGTCTCCAAATCACAATCTTTTTATTTTGCATTCTCTCTCTTCTCAAGAATATTTTGGCCAACATATACCAATATACAAATACTAAACAGGAAAGGTGTAAGACTTTTAATAGTGTATCCAAAGTCTTCATAACTTCATAAGACTTTCTCTGAATGGTTTAGAGAAATTTTGCCTATCCTTTTCAAATTGAACTGGCAACAGCTGTTGCTTTTGGGAAAGATTGGTAAAAGATGGAATATTTGTTGTCTTTCTGTGCCACTCCAAACAAAGAAGCTGAAAAATTATTCACTTCTAATTGCTACTTAAGTAGAACACTTTTGTGAAATTCCTACCAGGTCACCACTCCTGACTTTAAATTACCTATTCCCATCTGGTCCCCAGAATACCACAACCAGAATGACAGTAATTTATATGGACTCAATGCACAAATAATCCCATAGTGAACCAGCCTACCATGATTTTTGGCAGACAATTGAAATGCCTTGTGTCTGACTTGCTGCCTACAATTCAGGGACTAGAAATTATTTTTATTCCTTTCAGCACAGTGGATGATAAAGGAAAATTAGTTGTCTAAAGGGAAATTATTACCCAAATTGTAGCAATTGAGTTAAATAAATACTATCAGGAGCTTTCTCCCTCACCCATTGTCACTCTTCTTCATAGAAAATCTGTGAAGCATAATTCTGAGCACAATGTCTCTAGAAAATTCCTTTTTATTATTTCTTTGTTGTTGCTGGTGCCTTGCAATCGAATAGTCAAATGTTTACTTGAGAATAGAACAAGTAATACACACACCAAACAGAACTTCACCACTCCTCTGACATAATTACATGGTAGAAGAAGAATTAATCTCCTCTTTTCAACTTTGATGGTCATTAAAATGACATAAAATATTCCTAATATTCCTCTCCTTCCCCAGTATTTTCTAGGGTTAAAACAAGTATCTGCTTTCACCTGTGTTATTATTATTAAGGGTTTATTCCTACCTATAGAGAAAAGGCAATAGTGGCACTAAGACAGTTATCTCACAACTCCAGCAATGTAATTTCAGAATTTTTTTGAAAGCACTGTCTTTTCCTGACACTTTTGAGAAAATTGCTGAGGGGAAATGCTCATTTACTAAAATGACTGAAAAACATTGTCACTCCAAATCAACACAGCCATTTAATGAAAATGGGCTTTTCAGTAATATAATAGATGCTGCCAAAGCAGTGATAAAGAGAGAAGAAAGGGACTGAACTAAGGAGCACAAGCTGTTAGAAACTTCAACTGTGTTTTGCTAAGTTGTCTGCCACAAGATGATATCTGCCCTGTTGAATAATTTCCTTCACCAGCTTCAGTTACTTGAAAACGCCTTCGTTTTCTTTTTCACAGGACACATGTTGGCTAATACGGTAAAAAGCTTAACTCTTGTCACCTTTAAATGAGTCAGTAATACAGAAACATTTTTAAATGTGCTTCCACTGCAATTGTTGTTCAAGGAATATCTTTTGGCTTTCATCTCTTTTTTTTTTTCCTTCTGAAACTAGAGCTCCATCTTACAAGTTCATTAATTAATATGAGATTTACCTTTAGGTTTATATAATAAATAGCTGGTTATGTGTCAAACCTTCTTTTCTTCTGAAGTCTTTTATGATAAGGTCCAATGTTTCGAATTTGTTTTTCATCCTGACTGAGAATAAAAATCTGAAATATGAATTTATTTGATGAAGTAACTTTACTTGATGAAACTCCATACCTTGGTCTGCTACTGAAACTAGATCGTGGGGGAACATTTAAAGCCACAACAAAACTATCCAGAATTACAACAATGATAACATTAGGAGTCCAGTGATTTAACTAAAAAAAACAATGAGGGAGGACTAACATAGAAACAAAGTACTCCATTCTGTAAATTAAAACATTATTTCACCTTACTTTTGAAAAAATCTAGCTCAGACCACTTAGTATTTAGATACTCTCAGCAAACTCTTTTCCCTCAAATTGCCATAATCAATTTTGTGACAAATTTTATCACATTAATAGAGTGGGTTGATTTTCCCTTTCATAAATTGAAACTTTCTGAGGGGGAAAAGACTTTAAAAAAGGGCCTGATTTTCTCTGTACTTTTCTCCTGTTATTCATAAGTAATTTCATTAACTCTGTTACACTATTGTGAAACCTAATGGAAATAATAACATCGATTCATTTTGTTTAGAATTTAAGAAATATATTCAGAAGCTTAAAATAATGAAATAATTGCGATTTCAGGTTGGTTTTTTGTTTTGGTTTGGTTTTTTTTGAAAAATCATACATGGAATTTCTTTTTACCAGTGTTACAGCTAAATCAGTGATCAAAACCAATGATCAGTTTATATCTGTTAGAAAATTCTCAGGAGAGAGAGGCTGATAAAAGATTCGAACACAGTATTTTCCATCAACGTTCTGTCATTCTAACTTCCTAGAAAATCTGGCTTGCACATACATAATTGATGCCCATCTTTGCAGGTGATAAAATCTCTTCTAACATCTTCAAGGTTGTATGCATAATTGAAACTGAAGACTCTGCTTAGCCAACTTCATGGCAATCTTATCAGGAGCAAGAAGAATCTATGAAGCGTAAGGAGAGGAAAAAAATTGGTTCTCAAGTTTTTAAAACAAGTTTTTGCCTTTCTGTGTCAAAAAATGTAAATGCTTCAGGCAGTATTATTATTCCTACTCAGAATTTTTCCAGGTTTCCTAGATGGAATTTTTGCCCCATCACAAATATATTTACAATCATGTCAACATCTTAAAAAATCTCAGTATTAACTTATAAAGGAAACAATGGATCTTTTATAAATGCAGTTCATTCCAAAGATGCTGAATTACAAATATGTTGTTCCTTTCATTTGTATTCTTGTCCCTTTTTCCTTATTTTCTGACAATGATTTGTAAACACATTATTGTTTCTTCATTCAAATCGCTACTTCCTCATTTAACTCACTTCTGCTACAATATCTACATGTTTTGAATCTTAAAAAAATGTTAGAAGTCATAAAACTTAAATTACTTCTCCTCAATATATATTAGCTTTTTGTCTGGTTTATGGCTTGTAATTCTCGGGGTGTTTGGATGAAACTCATCCTCTTTCATTATTATCACAGTAGGACACTGTGAATATGTAGTTTTGATTTTTGTCTGATTCTCTTTAATCTGTCTCCAGTTGCCCCTCATATCTTCCACCCTGTGGTATAATGTATATTGATAATCCTTAATAGTCAAGACATCCCTTTTGCTCTCCATAATACTCTGAGCATTGAGATGTAAGTAAATTTCTGTCATAAAAGTGCCACTGTTTTAAATCTGATGTTGTAGAAAAAAAAATGAATGTTACCAAAGTCCTTGAAATTAGTAGCTTGCAACTTAATAGCTGACAATTTACATCAGAAGATTCCACTTCCAAGTGGTTAAAAATTATGTCTATTGGAAACAGGAAATATGTCAGAAAATATCCTTTTTTCTAAACCTCCTCAAATCACTAACGGAAAAAGATTGTCAATTTTGAAAAAGGAATTTTAAAGGGAATGATGTTGGCAAAGTCTTACATGACTGGTGCAGCTGAGGGTGTATCATTGAATGGCCCCATACTTCCATGGCAACAGCTGTTAAAAAGCCTTTAATTCTAACTGCAAGCTTAAGGGCTTAAGATGCATTGAATTTTCTCTTCCCTTTGCTCCCCCTGAGCTGCGTCTGATGTCAGTTTTATGTTGGAATGATCTTGTGATATCTTGCTGCCTAAAATTTTTCAGTCTCCAAACTGAAAAAAAATGAAAAATATGATAAAAACATTTGTTATCCATTTGTTTCTACATCACTAACGGAACAGGACATTAGTCAAACACACACAGTCCGACCGCTCATTTTGCTACTGCTTGGAATGGTAGCTACGGTCCAATGCTGTATCTGGTGTATTGGCTTCTCAGCCCTGGACTGCAATCCATTTTTCTTGTGAGTTACTGATTAGCTGATTAAAAATGATGCTGCATGAAGACAAAAACTAATCCTTGAATAAATAAACCAATTTAAAAAAAAACTTATGAATATTCTGATTCATTCTTTCCACTTGCCTCATCAGTAGGGGCTTTATACATTTTATTCTTCACCTTTTGGTAAATATTTCTTTCTCTGGAGTTTATATCTACTCTCTGTAGACTCTCAATTTGCAATAAACTTCGGCGGACTTGACTCCATCATTAGTTGCTGTTTCTCGTTACAATGGGCCTTTTTCCTCGTGACAGAATTTTTCTGTGTTTCTGTGTTTCGGTATTACAGTTAGGGCTATGAAGAGGAGACTGGGGTGCACGACTGCAAAAGCAGAAGTGAAGTATCTGTGTTCTGGAATGTGGATCTTCTTGAAATCAATGGATATAAATAAAATGAAAGGGAATGAAAATCTTCAGAGAATTAGAATAGCCAGAATGACAAGCACTGGGATACCTAAAACCAAGAAAAAACAAAATACCAGAGGCTAATGGCAGAGAATTTACTCCTCAAATGAACAAAGATATCTGAGTGAAAATTCTATCCACAAGGATAGAATTAGAATTACACTACCAGGAATTACACTAAACATGAAAGGATCAAAATTAGCCATATCTAATAATAGGATCACAAGTTCTCTTGAAGAGTTTCATCTAGATTTTTAATGGATTCTAATTAAGGTGAAATTTTCAGATTGATAGTTTAGAGACTGTTTGTTTTCACATTGACATATGTTCATAATATTTCAAATTTAAAATTTTTCTTTAGAGAATTGTTGCAAAACCCAATTTTTATAAAATAGAAAATTTAAAAAATCTGGGAGGAAAATAAACATCCAGACTTAAAATTTTCCAGGTTTACTATTCTGGGAGATTTAGTGTTTATTTCTTGCTTTTTTAAAATTTTATTTTATCTAACATCACCCTTGCTACTTTAAGGCTTTCTTCAGCGGTGAATATTAATTTAAAAAAATACTATTACATTAGTAGGTTAAAAAGACCAGTCCATAAAGGAGTTCATTTAAATATTCAGAAGGGTTTCTAGAGAATTTTCAATCAAAACTATTATGCAAATTTGTATCCATAATTTGCTTTTTGCTTACTTTTCCATTTTGTAACCATTAATTGATCTGCCAAATATGTCAATACTGAAATCTGGAGATTTTTTAAGCTCTCCACAAGCAAAAGCAGAAGGGAGGTAGCAGTTTCCTAACATTCCCAGGTTCTAGGAGGGAGTGTTCAGTGGGAAGAGTTGTTGGTTCGTGTGGGTGGATCTAGGAAGAATGAAAAATAGGGAGTCTCTCTGTGTTCCTTCTATACTGTGTTTTAAAATTAATAGCACCTACAAATACTACAGAGGAGACTTAATGAAATTCATCAAGGTAGAACAATAGTTATGCACATATGTATGAATGTACAAATACAAATAAAAAAATTCATATATGTAACCACACACTTGTTATCAGACACAGACAGATTCATAGATTAATAAACCTGCTCCTTCACTGCCTGAGCTTGTTTGAGAGGTATCAATCGGTTTTAAAATACTGAGCTTAGTTAAAAGTAAAAGTGCCACTGACCTGGTGAATGTCTCATAACTGTACCACTCAGGAAGTACTGAGAACTTTACATGCCCTGTAATGAAGTCTATATCGTGACAAGATATAGATATACACTACAAACTCAATTTCTGTGTGTGTTCTGCACCTGTTTTTGAAATAGTATGTTCTTCTTAGGAGAAAAGTTGTATTTTTGGCATAAAAATTGTGACGTTTCAGAGAAACACTGATGTGAGAGTACTACAGTAACAGAAGGCATAAATGTCACAAGCAATATAAAATAAATATTTTCTAAATTTTTTTAATCATTCCTCCCTTTACTACTATTTATTACTTCATTTTTAAATTATTTTTAAGGGAGAAAAAGAATGTATTCTGAACAAATAATATGCTCAGGATTTCTCATCAATCTTGGTGTCTTTAAAATTCTGGAAATTTATTTTCTGTATTTTTTTGCTTTTAAGTACAAAAGAATCTTTTTAGATCAGGTTTAATTACTGACTTTTAAATGTTAATTTTATTTTCTTTCTCTTTTGATCAGCAAACTTATTTTCACTCAAATTGTGAACTTCAGTCCAAAAGCACTAACTTCCCTCATATCACTGTATAGTCATTTGCAAAAGACGGGCAAGTCCACAAGGTATCTCAGAACAAGAGAATAATTTTAGATTTTTTTTATATTACATCTGACTCTTTGCAAGTACTACGGAGACAGTTCTATGAAGTCATCTTTTACAGGATAAAATTAGCTTTTGTGAATCCATCTTTTATCTCTGCTCCCTTGGCTTCACCTGTGGTTTTTGTCTTGTCTCAGTTCCTTTTTCCTGGGAGTTCTCTTCTACAGTAGGTCAGGTTAAATTCCACCTGTTCTTTAAAAGCCATCAGAAACTTTCAGTATCCTCCTCTGCTGCTCATAAAACTTTAAATCAAGGAAAACCAAAAAAGTACTTCAAACAACTCTCCTCTTTCTGTCTCTACTTGCACAGATGTGGGAGAACTGAAGTTGCTTTCTGCTACTCTGATATCTGATAACCAGAATAAGAAACATAGGGAATGTCTTTTTTATTTTTTTTTCCCTTAAAAATAATCAATCTTTCTTTGAGAACATAGAAGGTCAGTGCCTGTCAGCCTTATTTTCACTGATGTAGTGAGAAATATTGGATTTCTAGCTTAGATATAATTATATTCTTAGCAGGTAACTTGGTTTGATCCTCTGTCCTTTGATTCTGGGTCTCCTAAATCATTAACCTTTACTAATTGTCCTCTGGAGCTCTCTGCAGAGTCCTTGACATTGCTCAGTGTTTCCCATATATTTTCACTTGTGTCAGAACTGAATGATTTGGTTGGCTTAAAGAATCACTACCAGAGGTATTAGCAAAGTGATTTTGATATGATGTTGAGTGCACCCATCACAACTTGCCTAATTTCAAGAAGTGTCATAGAAAAATACTCTACCTTTGTGTAGGGTGAGAAGAGGCGAATTAAAAACACCAGGGTGTTTCTGGATATTTTGCTAACTTTATATTCCACAGATCGTTGACCTGGAGGCCAGCCCATGCAGATTGACTGGGCTTGTGGGCAGACTGCTCATGCTTAACCCATTCGTGAGGCTCCAAAGGTGTTTGCTTTTCGATTTCAAACATCTAGAATAATATATTTATGTCACCACAGCAGTGACTGTAAGAGCAGTGTTTCTCTAAGTTCAACAGAGCAGTGAAACAATCCATGGGGAATTTTGGGGTTCAAAGACTGCGGTGCATGACAGCTCAGAAGGTTGGATGGGGCCAAGTCCCAGCTAAAACTCATCTAAATTTCACAATGGGACCTGACCTCAGAGTAGACAATTTGCAGAACCAAACACGTATTTCAGAGGGAAAATGTTGACTGAATTCAAAGCAGTGAACTTGCATTTATGCAGCATAAATGGTGAGGCTACCAAGACCCAGGGACAGGCTAACTAGGGAGCTATTAATTAGCAGTGTGAAATACCTACTGAGAAAAAGGAAAAATAAACATTTGTAATCTACAGTAAGAAAGACAAAAGATACAAAGAGAGCAAAAGATCTTTACTTCTGATGACTTTGGAAAACAAAGGGAAATTTTAAAAAATTACACAAAACTAAATGTTAAATAGTATTCTTTCAAATTCTTAATTTAATTTCATATAACTTGTCTCACATTAGATTAAAAAATTTGAGGAGTATTATTCATTTTTTAAGAGACATTTGTGAAACAGAAACATGTTTAGCTCCAACCCCAGAAGTATGACATGTAGATTTCCTTCTGGAATAATAGAAAGCTGTGCTGTTTAGCCTGTCCATTTTTAGTTCTTGTTAATATTTAATAATTTTAAATTCACATTTTGCAAATTATGGTGATACTTCTATTTCTTGAATGTAGAAGTTTTAGATAAATAGTTTGATTTTGCATATTAAAAGTCAATGCAATACAAATCTTTATTTTCCATCCAGAATGGTTAATTCCATTAACTGTAGTTAATTTTATTAATTTATTTTAGGTCAACAGTCTAGCCAGAAACTTGTATCTCCTTTTTATTTCAAACAAATAAATGTGGGTTCTGTGAATTCTGAAAAAGAATATGGAGTGGCTATTCTAATTCTAAATAATTTTCTTAAGGCAATATTTCCCATTCAGAATTACTAAATCTTCTGAGATACAGAGCACTTCAGCCACTCAGTTTCACTACACTTCTCTAAAGGAAATTTTTATTTAACTTTTACCCATTTATTCCACTTTCTCATGATACATATATCCTCTTTTTGCCTTTGGCCTGTGACTTCAAAATATTTAATGGAAGTATAATGTCATTTAAGTAACATGAAAAAATTGAATTTCTGTTTCTTGTTTTTCATTCATAATCACAAAACACCAGTATGACAGTACAAACACACATAAACATATTTAAATCACAATGCATGTAGAAATATGTATAGAAGACTCCCAACAGTAAGATTTGGATTTTAACAAAGCATTTGATCCTGTCTCTCACAGGATCCTTCTGGACAAAATGTCCAGCGCACAGATGGATAAACACATCATGTTGTGGGTGAGCAACTGGCTCATGGTTTGGGAACAAAGGGTTAAAGTGATTGGGGTGACATCAGACTGGTGACCTGTCACTGGTGAGGTTCCACAGGGCTGCATCCTTGTCCCTGTGCTCTACACTATCTTCATAAATGACTTGGACACAGGACTGGAAGGGATACTAAGCAAGTTTGCAGATGATACAAAACTGGGAGGAGCTGTTGAGTCCCTGGAAGGCAGAGAGGTCCCTGTAGAGAGACCTCGACAAGTTAGAGGACCGGGAAGTAACCAACCGTATGAAGTTCAGCAAGGGAAAATGCTGGATTCTGCTCCTGGGATGGGACAACCCCGGTGACATGTATAGACCAGGGAATGATGGGCTGGACAGCATTGCTGTGAAAAGGGACCTGGGGGTCCTGGTTAATGGCAAGTTGAATGCGAGTCAGGAGGGCCCTGGCAGCCAGGAGGGCCAACCATGTCCTGGTGGGCATCAGGCACAGCATCACCAGCTGGACAAGGGAGGAGATTGTCCTGCTCTGCTCTGCACTGGGGTGGCCTCACCTTAAGTGCTGGGGGCAGTTTGAGCACCACAACACAAAAAAGATACCAAGTGATTAGAGAGTGTCCAAAGGAGGGCAACAGAGATGGGGAAGGGACTGGGTTGAAAGCCTTATGGAAGAGCAGCTGAGATCACTTGGCTTCTTCAGCCTGGAGAAGAGGAGACTGAGGGGAGACATCATCACAGTCTACAACTTCCTTGTGAGGGGAAGAGGGAGGACAGGCACTGATCTCTTCTCTGTGATGACCAGTGACAGGACCCAAGGGGGTGGCCTGAAACTGTATCAGGGGAGGTTTAGGTTAAATTTTAGAAAAAGGTTCTTCACCCAGAGAGTGGCTGGGCACTAGAACAGGCTCCCCAGGGAAGTGGTCACAACATCAGCCTGAGAGACGTCAAGAAGAATTTGGACAATGCCCTCAGGCACATGGTGTGCATCTTGGGGATAGTCCTGTGCAGGGCCAGGAGTTATACATGATGATCCTCATGGGTCCCTTCCACCTCACCACATTCCATGCTTCTGTGATAATCTTACAGACCCAATGTTTAGTGTATACAGTATTGCCACCTTTTGGTTTTAATTCTCACTGCTACATATAGGTAGTAGCATTACAAACATTTTGTCTTTAAAACTTCGTCTTAGTCAAAACTTAAACATGCTAGATAAAATACCAGATTTTAGGAATTTGCGTCAAGTTCCGTGACAATCTTTCAGCATTTTTAGAGCAAGATGTTCCAGTTTATCTAAGTGTATTTTTGCTATTTACCATTAAAATTCTAAGTTAGCCAAAGCCTGTATATGAGGGATGGGTCTACAAATTTGATGATTTAATTTCCCATAAATCTGACTTACTCAATACATGTGTTAAAACTTGTGACATCAACTGATACATTTTCTTTCACTCAATTTGAAAAACTAGACCTTAGGGGACAGTAGATCTTGTAAACTACCTACACCTTACCTGCTGCTTCTAGACATCCATCAGAACCCCAGAGCAATCAATCACACACTTCAGACTCCTGCTTTCTGGCCAGGTTTAGAGCTAATCACAAACTTTCACATTTAAATATCTATCTGATATCTTGGGAGCCATTATCTTCAAAGTTGTGTTCAGGTAGAAATATTCACCCAAAATAAATCTGGCTGAAGAAAGTAAAAGTGTAAGTGAAAACTGTGAGGTTTAATGTTGTGTAAATTTGCAGCCAATGCAAACTTTGAATTTGGTTCAGTTGCCCAAACAGGGATATCTATTCCATGATCACTAGCAAGGAAATGCATGAACTAGAATATATGACAAAAGATATTGGAAACAATCATGTTTCTTGTAAGGTCAGATGAAGTTCAAATTATGAATGTATGTTAAGGCATCTCAAATGCTGCTGAGCACTGATGTTCAGGCCTGTCCTTAGTTGTTATAGGTAATTTAAGTGCCCAAGTGCAAGTGTCTACTTCTGTACCTGACCTCACCCCACGTTGCCTGTTGAACTTAAAGTCTGTTCTTAGCACTGATTTCAATTCATAAATGTAGATGCAAACGTTAGTCAAAAGGTTGTTTCGGGAAAGAAGGCACACACTTTGCCTTCTTAGAATCTCAGCAGGGCAATCAAGTTACAAGAAGTCCTTGTTGCTAATTCAATAACAATGATGCAAGAGTATATGGAAGGAGGCCTCACTCTTAACAGACTTCAACAAAAAAAGCCAACACCAACTGTCCTGAGTAACAGAAGGAAGACTCACTAATACATTTAAAACTCTCATTGACAAAATACATTCAACTCCTAACCCTTATCTTTGGTGTTACACTCATCCAATATTCCTCTGGGTCCACAGGGCAAAAACTCCTGAGGTCAAGCAAAATAAAGTTGTGTGGACTTATGGTGGAGTCATATCAGCACCCCACAGTCACAGCCAGGAGAAGAGCAGTGCCTGTGACCATCTCAGGGCAGGAGATCACTTGGGCTCCCTGTGTGCATTTCAAGAAAGAGAAAGATGCTGTATAGACACAGGTACCATTGAAAAAGAGACCCAAATGGGAAAAGCCAGGTATTAAGTCACACTCAAAACTACTATTTTTTAGACTGGAAGTCTGTTATAATCGTTGTGAGATTTAGTATATAAAAGAGCTATAAATCAACAAAGCAATGTTACAGAAGGAAATAATGATTCAGGATAATTGTATCTCCAGAGTAATCTGCAATAAAAAAATGCTATAAATTGATAACCAGATCATCAGAAAATAATGCATCTTATTTAAATTTAAGGACCTAATTCAGGTGAGAATCTTGAAATACCATGGACAGATTATATATTTCAACTAACCATACTAATTCAGTCAGGCACTTCACCCAAGTACAGAGTGTTTTTAATAACATTATTCTTTTAGTACTCTATTTCAGTTTAATTTCTTCAGGATTGTTATACTTTGGACTAATTTTTCCTTTCTATTCCATTTACTCTGTCTATCTGTGTGTTGAAATCCTTGAGGATCTTACAGAAAAGATAGATCAGCAGTTTTAATACTGTTTTTCTCCACAAGACATTTTGCTGGTTTCAAAAAGCTGTAGAGAATATTACCTACAACATGACCTTTATCACCTGAAGAAGTTAAAGTTATAATGAAGTTTCCTAAGCTATTTGAAGGAAGTGTTATGAACTTGATGTGATATATACACCTGAATTTTACAGACAGCATGTTTCTTGGGATTCTGAGATGACATTTTAAGACAAATCTTTCCTCATGACCTTCTTAGTTACTAAAAGTTTAATTCCATTTTTATTTCTATATAGAATTTAAAGTACACTGAGTTATGCTTGGTAATTAAGAAGCCATTTGATTCCACCTGTCTTCAGGATTGGGTACCACAACTTAAAACATCTTTTGAATTCCTTTCTTTGCTTGAACTGGCCTTTGCAACAGATTGGATTAGAGTACTCCCCTCAGGAATTCTGATCAAGGCAAGGAAAATTAAGTCTTGTGTCAGAGTTATGGCCTTAATAGCATTTAAAAGAGCCTGTTTTACTATTGTAGGGAGTGAAATCCCTTAACACATTTTGGCCCCCCCCAAGGGGATTGTCACATTACGATGTGTTGTGCTGTCTCCCTGCCAACTGCAGAAACAGATCTTGAAGTCATGACAGGTTCTTCTGACTGGCACTTACAGAGAGTGTCCTTTGACATGGGAAGATATTTTGGTATTTTTTTATGACTGTATAATCATTCCTGCTGTGCTGCCTGTGTAATAAAGGTGTCTTCAAAAGATGTGCCCCATTATACTTTTCTCACAGAAACATCAATCAGCTACAAACAAATAAGCACAGAAAAAATAATAAAGCACAGAGAAATGAATCCCCAAGAAAAAGCTTCCTGTTTTAATTGGTCAACTTACTATAAAATTCTCTGTGATCTATTTCAGGTCTGTGAATTTCCACTAATAGATATGCAGCCCTTGCAGAGATTCATTGGTGGATTATTCCAAAAATCAATAAATAAGATGAAAAAATGTGTATTTTTAAATATTCAGATTTAATTTGAATGCAAATTGTAAAAAAATACCTGAGCACAAGGCCAGTGGAAAGAGAAACTAATATCTGTATTATTTAGACATTACAATAGTGAATATGTTTAACATGGTATTAATATGGCTTTAATTTGTTGATTTAATGAGCAAATCTTGGTGAAATTCTTGAATAAAAATCAATCACAACAGAAACAAGAATGGGTTTTGCAGAAAAGCAAGGAATCTACTTCAGGAAGAATTTCAGGTGTCTACTTCAGGTGCCAATTTCACTTAGAAACTTCTGCTTTGGAGAGATAGAGGGGAAGGCTAGATTATGAGAAAAAATCCCTCTCACAAACTGCATAACTGGGCAGCTTTTATGGATGGCCCACTGCTGGTTACCTCTGTGCAGGTCACACACTCAATTCAGTAAAAGAGCATGTGCTTCAGTCACAACTAAGCATGAAAAAAATCTGATATTTTAATAAGAAAAGAGGAAAAGTAAGATTTAAAGATTCTTTTTTCCAAATGATGTAAATTTTATTAGCTGTCATAAATTTCTGCTGAAGATTCAATACTTTGATCAACAGAAAGAGAAACAATCTTTGAAACAATGAATATAAAATGTTGTATACTGGAAATATTATTGAGTGGCAAACTAATATCACTAGTAGATATGTTGACCAAACACAAATGATTTTACTAGGTAGTGGTATTCATCATCCTTAAATACTGTGGGGTTTTTAATTTTTTCACACAAAATTCATGTCAGTAAGTCTGACTAGTTCTAATTTGATAAAAATATTATTTTGGAGACATTTGTATTTCAACCTTCCAATTTATGAAGAAGGTACAGTTATTTTATCTAGTTCTATATAATCTATATAATCTATATTTGTATTTATATCTATCTATATCTATCCATCTACATACATATACATCCATATATAAAGTTAATTTAATATGGAAATATAATTATTAATCTTTCATTTTGTGAGTTTTGGAACCAAATCAATTTTAAAATATTCAACTGATCTGAGATTTTTTAACTGACTTTAATTTCTTCCAAATACCTGTCTTCCGCTAAACACCGCTGTACAGCTCAGCAGAACTGGCATGTTTTATTTGTGTAAGACCTGTGTAAGACCTGGAACACATAAATAAGACTTTTGCAGTGCAAGAACAAGGTAATTTGCAAGAACATGATAGAAAATTATTACTACAGCTTTCTGAACTATTGTTTATTGGCTTGTTAACTTAACTGATAGCTTGTGGGAAAATATGGAAATTAACAACATATTATGGTGTTGTTTATGCCCAAATTATTCTAGGATTAAATCCTTTGTTATGAAAATCTACCAGATTTCCTTTTGCATGTGTGTGTTTATGTAAGAAAGAACTCATAAATAATTTTATAAAGAGCAGGGACAAGATACTGAAAGACTTAATAAACAGTGCTCTAAAAGACTCTTATTGCTACAAGTCATTCTCTTTCACAGCTGGTTCTTCCACTCCCAACCACAACCTTAGGGAAAAATCATGTTATCTACCTGCTATTCTTGTAAGCTGCTGGCTGTTGTACTCCTGCTCAGTGTCCCACTTTCTATTTATAGGCTTGGATGTTTTTCTTTTTCTTTCATGCCCTCCCAGTTTATTGCACTCTTCCTCTCCATAGGAGTAGACTCCCAGGTATGTGCTCAGTAGGGATATGTACATTACTCTACGGGTTGGAGCTTAGATCTGTACAAAATCTAGGGATCAAATGAGTAGAGAACCTGAACCAAAGTCAAGTAGTGCAGATGAATAATGAAATTACTCACTTCTCTGCATATTAGGCGCTCCTACAGGAAATAATATAAGAAAAATCCAAAAACCCACCCAGGTCTAATCCTTATAACTTTTTCCAGGTGTGGGGGGATGTAAGTTGCATTTCCCACTTCAGATCTGTAGAAAAGCCTGTCTGTGTGATTAGAAGATCTGCTGATCTGCTGCTGCAAGCTGTGGCCCTGTTCCTCTTCCCCTCACATCCAGCCATGCATTCCTACTCCCCTGGTGATTTTCCCCATGAACAGGCTCAGCATGTGAGCAGATGTGCTACTGCAATACATGGGGAAAGGGAGGCCAGGACGATCCCTGTGAATTGAAACTACACATAAGACTCTTATTTCTTGTACTGTCAATCCTGAGTTACATATTATAGGAAGGGGTAACAGTGTGATCTCAATTTCAGATGTCCCACGTTCTATAAGTTAATGAAAGTCATTGTCCCACTCCACATCTACTGTGATTTCTTAACCTTAAATGAGGATGAGTATCTCACATTGCTCTGGCTTCCAAGACTATTTAAACTATTTACTGTTTAGATTTCTATGGACATCTGATCCAACAGTGAAGGGATGATTTGATTTTGTTTTCCCTCCACAAATTTGTACTGATGTTCATGTCCCACTGAGTATATTGGAGCTTTTATATAATATTTAGGATATTTAAGATATATTTTGGCCCAGTATATTCATCAATAATTTAGCCCTGTTTTCTTCATGTTTTAAAGCTCTACTCTTATCTGTTAGCTTTGAAGAAATTTGAGGTAATTATAGGGGTAACAGAGAAACTTTAGTTTTTCAGAATACATAACATTAATTTAAGACACAAAGCTCCACAATTAAAGGAAATCTGCAGTGTCATTGTTGATTTTGGTATGAAACAAGGCAAGATATTAGATTCTTGCAACTTAATATGTTTGTGAGGACTAGGTTAGCAAAAGCCTGGAGGATGTCTCTTCTGCTTCTCTTGAGATTATCCTCAAGTTTGGTAATATTTACAGCACACTTGCATTTTTGTGTTGCCAGATGCTCATTCTTGATTGAGCCACAAAAGGCTATGCACAGGTAGTACCTGCTGGTATCCTTACATCCATTGTCTGGTCACATGATCAGGATTAATCAACAGAAATAAATTATTCAGAGGCAGTTAGTAAATACAGAAAAACTACTGGGAATATTTCTGGTGATTTTGCATATGTATTATAATGTTAGGGCACTGGAACTTTAAATACTTCTGTTATACAAATAAAGTGTTCTTGGCAATATTTTTGACAATGGAATATCATTTTCCACTTCCAAAAAGGAGATAGAAAGAAGGTCCCTTTCATGTAGTCATATTTCAGAAAAACTTGAAGGAAATGGGAAGAATAAAACTCTAATCTTATTCCAACTCTATTGTATTTACTAATATCCCTGCCCTGGCCCTCTCCAAAAAATTATTTCTTTCAGTAAAATTTTAACACAATATTATTTGCATGCACTTAGTTATGTATAGCTCATTGTTTGTTGTTGTGTTTGAAAAATAAAACAAAACAAAGAAACAAAAAAAAATGATTCTGTGAGAAACAAGAAGGAAAAGCCATTAAAATATATTAGCAGGTTATTTCTATGTAACTTGTTGACATGATTTCACAGTGGATATATTTTGTGATTGTTCTCCTAGGTTCTACAAAATTAGATATAAGAATAAATGCCATATATATTAATAGAGGACACTGAAAACCAAAATAATTCAAAAAGTAACAGTATTTGTCATGGATCACTGTGGACCTTTTGAAATCTACCTCAAAATGGAAAAAAACCCAAAACCAAACGAACCCAAAGTCAAGCCCCAGTTCACAAAAAAAGTACTTTTAAAAAAAGGGGTATTTTTAAAAGAATTTTCAGTTATTTTATGAAAAAAAAAAAAAAAGAAGTTAGGCAAAATTAGTCACATGGGCACATACTAATTTCTTTCAACTTCTTTATTATTAAGCTAAATGTCTAATTTTTCTCAGGATGAACTGAATTTGTAACAAAAACCAAAAGAGGCAAAGAAAATGTAAAGATGGCATAGAAAAGATTTACCTGCATCTCTGCAATTATTCTTACAGATTGCTTCAGCAGTGGCTTAAGTTCGCTCAGGATTTACAAATGTTTTTCAAGGACCATGTACAGAGTATTTTTTCCCACTCTTCAAACCTTGATGTAGACCAAATACCTTTCTGTGGATTAATTCTAAGATTAGGTAGGGTGTTTTTTACAAAACATTTCTCTTCACATATCCTACCCTTTTTCTTATTCTTTTTCATATTCTAATAATGATTATTACTGAGTTTTATTAGTTAACACCATCGTTCAAGTAACATCGTCACATCTATTTTTGATAAATGGGTATTTTGTTCAACTATAAAGAAACACACTGAAAGGAAAATGAAACAAAGTGATTTCATTTTCAAGGCACTAGGCAAAAAAATTTCATGAATTACAGTAATAACAGTAAAAATATACACATTCTGAAAAGTGTAAAGGACAGACTGTGGAAAGCCATAGAACTCAGAGCAAATCAGAAATGAAAATGAAAACCATAAACTTACAAGTTTTTCTTAATCATCCTTACTTATTCCATCTCTTAAAAGAGAGCATGTGGGATAATTTATTTACCTAGAAAAGGTTCCTGCCCTTGTGGAAATGGATGGCAATACATTGATTCTTTTGATGCATACTGACTATTTTTCCTATTGTATTTCTCTAAGAGGATCTCCAGAGATCCTCTCCAGTCCCTCTCTAAAGAAACGAGCCAGGAAAAGTCACCTCCAAATGCTAGTGGGGTTTATATAAGGATTTCTTTGATTGGCAGGAAATTTGCAGCCTTCCCTTTTTTAATCATTTGTCTCCAAAACAATGACTGAGAAAAGATAGTTAAGGGCAAGCAGATAATGTAGTCAGAAAGCAATCTTTCAAAAATGGAAGAGGCTGAACACATTCCTCCTAGATGACAAGACATTTTTGGTAGCTGTGTGTGCCCCTTTCACCTTTATTTAGATGCATTCCTTCCTTACGACAGAAAGCTTTAGAAAGGAAATAATGTAATAAAGAAAAAGCTATTTGCCAAGAGCATATGATAAGCTAGAAAATAACACTAGTCTTTATGGGAACTGTGGTTTTATCTTCAAGAACTTAGAAGAAAGGAAATAAATTCACTAGAAGGGATCGTTATACATTACCAAAACCTTTCCTGTGCTCCAGATATTGCCAGAAAACTGAGATGAGTTTTGCATTCACAAATGAAACACGACATAATCTTGTTTTGCATGGGCTTGCTTTCTGTAATGAAAGTTTTACACAGCTTGGCTTCATGAAGTAAAATGTTGATTGAAAATATTTGTGACAGTTGTGGGTAGTTAACAAAGTTGCTATTACAGTAGTTCAACAAAATGTTGCCACTTTAAGTGCTAGGTACTAAACTGGTTGGAGTATACAGCAGCATTTTAGACACTATACTATGTGTGAGCTCGCATTCCATTAAATGAGTCACTTCTCCTGACTGACACCCCATTTACTCAGTGGAAACAGTGACATTATTTACTGGATGAAAGAAATGAAAGCAAACATGAATTTATATTCCTAAATTTTGTGATGCCAAAAAATCTGGCTTGTTTTTCAGAATTTGCAGAGTATAACAAAGCCATTTAAAATTTGTTAACCCTTCTGAAAAAGTATTGATTAAGAAGAGAAACTATATTCTGAGTGAAGACAGATATTGTTACAAAAACTTTTATAAAGTTTATGTGTGTCAATGGGTATTAAAACTGTAGATTATGAGAGATAATATATTTTGTTACACAGCCATATCAAGGTTTTTTCTTTATTTGTTACAGTTATTACTTTCTCTGGGTATTTAAAGTAATGCTTACAATGAATCAAATAAAATAAAAAATAAAAGATTGATATTTTAATGCAATAAAATCACATTTATAGAATTGTTTTCACAGGCTTTGTGCTCTTCTTTAGTTGTCTTATATTAAATCAACAACTTTGCAGATTTTCTTGCCTTTAGACGTATTAGAGCTTTAACTGACTAGTTAAAGATATGATTATCAAATGATTGCTGCATATCCTCTAAGATCTTCTACATGAAGCATGCACTAAGAAAGTATCCATACTTCAATCATTGTGTAGGAGCTGAAAACTTGAATAAGAGTCTGATCTATTCCAGGAATCTTGTATGTTGGAGAACAGACAGGAATTCTATAGGAAAGAAGACTTGCTTCTGTCTCTCTGTCGTCTTCCATTTCCTTTTTTCCTTTTCGGCTGAAAGAACTACAGAAGTTCTTAAAGGATACTAAGGAATAAAGGATATAGCTGTGTACTGGACAAGGTTAAAAATCTGCCTGGGGTGCAGTTAAAAGCAGTTTAATATCCCTGTAGGTTAAATGTACATAACTAATCTGACAGTGTTACAGGCTGTGCCATAAAGTGTGTGTACTAGATGGAGACTGGGGGATAATGGTTTGGAATCTGTGCCTTGCTGTCCTGGAGCACAGTCCAATTGTAGGAAATTCTTGTGAGACCCATGCTCACACCAAAAATTATAAACTGTGTAAGGTACAAAATGTGAATAAAAAAGATTCCAAGAAGACTTTTTTCTTTTCCCTTCCCATGGTTCAAGCTTCTCTGAGACAAACAAATAAATAAATAAATATAAAGTGAAATTAAAGTCCACTTAATCTGAAATCAGAAGCTATGTTGTGCTTCATACAACTGCAAAATGAAAATTGAAGTTCTGATTTACATTTTTTCACAGATCTGATATCACAAAGTAAAGATTCAGAGACACTTGGACTCTGAAGTGTGTAGCCAAAGAATCACATCAAAACTCTTTTTCAAGTTATTGAAAGACATCTCCAGTTAGTGATTCATTCAGTTTTAAAGTATATAAATGATATGAATTATGCCCAGGGTATAGCTGCACTGATTATTGACAACTACTAAAAGGTGAGCTATTCCTAGATACTTATTTTCTTATGCTGATGTTAAATAAATGTAAATCCCAATCTTAGTACCTTTCTTTCCCCATTTTTCTGTAAAATATGTGGGTTTGTAAAGACAATTTAAGATTAAGACTTTTTTTCAAATTTATTATTTAGTTTTCCATGTCTTTATAGGATACAACATGAATTTTAAAGGCTAATACTTAAAACACCCAAATATTTTTATATTACAAAGAATTGGGTGTCATTCTGCATGCCACTACATTTATCTAATTTTATATTATTTCTTTATGGTTGACTTGCACCAGAGAAAACATAAGCTGAAAGTTGCTCATAATAAACATAGTAGATGAAAAACAAACAAATAAACAAAAGATGTTGAAAAAAATAATAATAATCAGGTGAAAAGCCACAAAACCAGAACATATATATGTATTATACTAAATAAATACTCTTTCAAATGTTTTAATAGTTTTAGTAAAGTTCATTAAATGAACTTTGTAAGTAAAATCTTTAAGTTAACTGTCAAAGGTTACTGGAGTTCAATACATATTATTTATTTCAATTGCTTGAAGGAAACATACAATTTTATGAAATCAGTGTCCAATCTATTTTTAAAAAAAAAGAATATAACAGAAGTATTGTTACTGTAGGACTGGTCTACAGGGTTGTGATTACTGGAGCATGTGGGTAAAAGAATCTGGTTGTGAATTGAATGCTTTGTTGCACTTCATTTCAGCATTAAATAATTCTTTGCTGTGTCTGCCTGAGTCAAGCAGAACAAAATATGTGACATCTCAAACAAAGCTGAAATTTTGAAGAGATGAGACTGAGCAATACAGTGACTGACGTACAAAAACATGCTTCTACAAAGTTGACATTTTGTTTTGAGCTTTTTCATTATTGTTATTGGAGCCATAAATTAAAGATAATGTACAAACTATTACTCTCCAAAGCACTGCATTCATATTTGAGAATCTAATGACTTTACCAAGTTCTTATGAAAACTTACGGTGTGGCTAAAAGATCACAGTATTAACAGAATGCATTGATGAACCTGAGTCATGCTGGTAGTCAACTCTATGGATTAACTTTAATAAGCATTTTATGAAGAGGGAGTTTCACTTGTCTTTCCATACCTTTCACTTAATGACCTAATTACTGGAATAACCCATTTGTATCAACACCCCTTTTTTATTTTGATGAGCAATATTTTGTGTTTTTCTATGTAGTTTTCAACACCTTATGCATGTGTACCTATGGGTTCATTACTTTACTTTTTCAGTATTTGTGATATAGAGTCCATGACTTGTCAGATGAATAGATAGAGCAAGTACATCTGATTTTGATGTCTAATTCAGGGAGGCAGATTTTGCCTCTCCAACATCTTTGAAACAACCTGCTTATTCTATATTCCTTATGCTAAGAATTAAAGTACCCTCTGTGTAAGTGCTGTTTCAGCTAGGCTATATCTACGCCAGCAAATCAGACACTCCCTGCAAATGTTCTCATGCAGTGGATCTGACTCCTCTGAAACTTTAAGCTATTTCGATGTTTCACAGGCACAGCTCTCGACCAGGCCAGCCAATATTTAACCAAATAGTTCCTGGATTTGATTTGGGAGTTGGCACACATTAGGTACCATTTCCAATGTATTGTTTGCTGGCAGTACCTTGGTTTGGAGTATAATAGTGATTAATAATATGGAATATTTTCATGTCAGCCACATAACAGTCCCCATCATATTTATTTTACTACTACAAATGTCACTTTATATACCTGAGTAGGTGCATAAAGGCATTAGTACATAACTGATATTGCCTGGTGCCTAGATCTCAACCCACAGTTCAAGCACTTTTGGGAGAACAGCATGTTGTACACACACCCAAAATCTGTACCTAGCAAAGATTTAAAAAATAGCATCATCATTGAATCACATGGTTGAATCATGTCTGCAGAGAATAGAGATCTACAGAAGTAAATAGATAAAATTGATTATAGCAGTTGCTATTTTTTTAAGTTAAAGTGGTTTGCAAATTTAGGTGTAGTGAGGTGATGTGTTGGAGAATTTTCTCTTGATTATATTTCCTTAAGCATCGAAGTCGTAATTTTAAGACCAAAGTGACAGTATGAGAGTTCCCTGACCGACACTAGCAGACTGGTAGTTTTTACTATGGTCTTAGTGTTAACACGTTTAACAGTTGACCCATATATGCCAGCTTTAATTTTATCTCACATGTCTGGATTCAAAAATTATTAAAAATTAGCCCTAGTTTATTCAACAGTATAATTAATGTTGTGGAAAAAATATTAAATAAATTAATATTGATAGTTTCATAGCTAAATAGTGGCTTTTACAGGAAGAAACATCTATTAACACAGATTAGGAGTCAAAATGAAAAAGCAGGTTATGCTACTGAAGGTACTTCAGTATGACAAAATCTGTCTCCAAAGCCATAAAATATTTCTCTGAATTAAAAAATTCATCTTTCACTTGTTTATTTTAAATACTATAATAACTTTTCCCTTTTCATAATTTTATAAGGATGGAAATGATTGATCATTTTCATTGCTGTGAAATTTGTTATTACAAATTTTTTTGGTATTAATATTCAGATTATTTTCTCAATTATCAGTTTAAAATTAATTTAGAGTATTTGGGTGCCTGATGGTGAAGTGCAGTGGATATACAGAGGAAGTATTTTGTGCAGGACTATAGGAAGCATATGAACAGCATATATAAAGGAAACTCATACTCAAAAAAGTAAAGATACTCTATGGAATAAAAATAGGGAGACATTCAGATATGTACCATAAATGCTAGTCATTTCTTCTGGAAGGGTCAAGAGGGAGCACTTGTTACAATTCTCTATAGAAGCTAGTTTGTATGGACAATTTCTCACAGGGCAGAACACATTAATCAAAAAGAACTGAGTATTAATATTTGACATAGTATACAAAGTGTTATAAATCAAATTTCCTCTGTAGCTTTGAAGTAAATTTCTCAAAATACGCGCTACTTCTTCCACCTCTACTAAAACAGATCTCTATCAGATACTCTTTGTCACAACTGTTTCTATATTTTTAAGTACAAGAATTTTATCTTAAACCGATTTAAACAGAAAGGGGAAGGCTGGACCTGTAGCTACTTGAATACTGGAAAATGTCTAAACATACTAGTTTGAATGTATTGGTGAGCAAAAAAATGACATTTCAGGTCATGCACATTGTCTGTATGCCTTTATAACAGAAAATAAGAATAGGGATTACAAGCACAGACTCTTGGAAATGAGTCTTATTCTGAACCTTGAAAAATGGAGTTAAAGTCTGATGCACAGATGTTTAAAAAGTAAGGTTTCTAGCAATATGCTGATGACGCATAACACTTTTCAGGTTTTTTTGTCTGTACTATAGTTTCTGCAAAATTAGGAACAGTGCTTTGTATTTTCCTTTTTTTTTCTTGTGTTTTTTTATATCACAGTATTATTATATTTTTATTGTATTGACAGATACAGTAGTAAGCAATTAAGATAAGAACATTTTATAGCTGGTGAATGAAACTATATGCTTGTGAAAATGTGATAACTCTATTGAGAGGAAATAATTGAGGGTCTTCAAAATGCTTGGTACAACTGGAAAATAAAATTGGCAATTTATGTTTGTATACTTAGAAAGCAATATACTAAGTTTGAATAGTTTTCTAGTCAAGAACTTGAATTTGAACAAAAATTACAGTCTTTAACTCTATAGATGCCAGAGACCTCCAAAAGTAAAATAGATATGATTCCCCTGTGCTTGTGCTCACTGTCTTATCACTAGGTATCACCCCATTTCTGATCCCCAGAGAAGGATCCAGTGTCAGGGCTTCTCAAAGTTGTTTGAATGTCATTGCTCAGTGTTTAATGAAAACTTTCTGTCTTTGTGCTTTTGAGAGCTAATATAGGAAGGCATCCGTACTACAGGCAGTACAGAAAAGCTCTTGCTGCCTTTTCATAGAGTTTAACAAACACAGTATTTATGAAATGCTGAAATGAAATCAGCATATCATCTAGACATGCTTGCAACAGCTGAAGAAACCTTCAGGGAATGTTACTGGTTATAGCACCTTTAAAATGGCAACTTCTAAATTAAACTTGTCCTACGGGAGATATCTTCAGCACAGTATTCTGGCATTCTCACTTTGCTTCCTGACTGCATGGTCATTGACATTCTAGGGGTTTTGAGGGAGCGTTGCGTTGTAGATTTTTGTTATTTGGCTTTTTATAAACTGTGCACATATGACTATACTGCTAATTTTTTTTTTCTCGAAATAGGTCATAGCCACATGAATGGAAAACACATTTTTTTTTCCCAAGAATTAACTACTTCAGGAAAAAAAAATGCCGGTAATACAGTTTAATACATCATTATTTCTAAACAGCACTCCAAAGAACATGACACCTTCAAGAAGCAAAATACTGTATTACCCTTATCACAGTATTAACTCAAAGTCCTATACATTCATACACATTTGCTGGTCTTGAAAAATGCTGATTTGCTTAATCAGGCAGGGTAAGCATAGAGCATTAAGTCATAGAATCTAAAATCAATAAAAAAGAAAATCATTCCTGGCTCATTTTAGTAGAAATGTAATTTGCACCAGAATGTTAAATTAAAGTTAGAAGTGTGCTGATGCAAACAAATTTTCATTTTTCTAATTTAGTTCAGACAAACTAGGACTCATAGAAATGTTCATGTACAAAATTTTCTGAATAATTAAATAAAATCTATTGGTCAGCACAGTTAGAACAATAAAAAAGAAAGCACCCTGGCTCTGAGTTAAATTTATAGCCCTTTGTTGCCTAGCTTGTCCTCTTCAGGGTGATTTTTTTTTTCCTCTGTGGTGATAAACAACTAGAACTGGCAACATCCTCTGTCACCTGCTTGAAATTTTCTCTCTAGAAGCATCTTTTGCTGACATAGCTCACATGTTTGAAGCTGTATCCCTTGGTGTACATTGCATAAAAATTCAGGATTTTTTCCAATTCATTCCTTTCATTCACATAGAAGAATAATTAGCTCCTTTATAGTGGCTTAGAGTAGTAAGTATCCTGCAGTAAGTGAATTCTTCCAGTGTATTGACCTTGTATGAACCTGTCATTTGGATCCAGGAAAGCAATAACCTTTACTCTCAATGAAATAATGTCTTGCTCTTGGTGCTTTTCAAGTTGTGTTTAAGACACTTCTGAAACTGGATAAAAGAGACTTTTGCTTTGGGACTCTCTTATAAATACATTACTTCTCTGAGTGGTAAATGTTTCAAAGTGGGTTAGAAAAAACCTACTTTGTCTCTTTCCTGGAAGAAAGAAGCTTTGTTTCTCAATTAAATCTGTGCCTTTTCTCAGAGCATCCCTCTTCCTTCCTGCAATCAAATCCTTAATAAAATTGGGGTTTTGGCATTTATTAATGAACAGTCCCTCCATCTTAATATAAAAACCATTTTGAATGTTACTCTTTCAAACAGATTTCTTTCACTTTCTCACTAAGGTATAGAGGAAGATTTGGGGAAAGATATGAATGACAAATTCAGCATCTTACAAAGATGAACTTGTAGTTAATTGAGGAATGTTGTATTTGTTATATAGTACAGCAACTATATATTAGACATATTTTATTGCCAGGCATTTTGACAAATCACTTGTAAGATTGCTTTACAAAAATGATTATCATAAGGGTTAAGGAATTCCTTGAAAAATCTCTAAGAATTAATTCTTCAAACACTGTAACCAAGTGTAGACTTGGGAAATCATGTGTTAAATGCTATGTTAAGGTAGGATAGGATATCAATTAGGATGTTCACTTGAGTTTTCCTGAGACAGAATTTGTATACCTTGCTATCCCTTTTTACTGCAGGGGGACACAAGTCACAGCTGATCTTGCCTATTCTATTCTGAGTCTATATAGACATAAGTTGCATTTATTTTGGCAATACAGGATCATTGACTTAATCTCTGCTTGTTTTTCTGCTGAGTAGAAATACAGAATTTTATTAATATTTTAGGGGTACTTTTTGGTGAATTTAACTGCAGGAAATACTATACATTGGACTGAATTTATCTAAACTAATTCTAAACTTTAATTAAAAGGATATTATGATACATTAGCAAAAATAGCTGTTGATGTGATTTGATCTTCAATCTGAACACAGCTCCAGCTTGGTCTGAGAGGGGGTCAATTTATGTTGTTTGACTGATGATGGTAAAATTTACTTTCATATGTTCCAGTTAATGTTTCTTCTCAATATTCTTCTTTCCAAATATCAAGAAGTACCATTACCACCAGAAGTGCAGTAGCCAAATTCTTAGGCCCAGTACTACATACACAAATGTGGGAACTCAAATACTGGATGCATTTGCTTGTGAGGGTTCAACTGTTATAGGGTAATACATCTTCTCGTTTATCATTTCTGTTAAGTGGAAACGTTCTCACTTTTTTCAATCTGTCTAGAATTGATCAAATAAAATATCTGTTTTCTGGAATATTTTTCTCACTGTTAATTTCTAAATCATTAACAGAAATATTTAATATTATGAAACTAGCATATAACCTCAAAATACCTTATTATTAATCTTTTATTATATTGGAAATTGATAATCTATTTTTCCTTTAGATATTTTATATACTTTTTGACAGATGATTAAATGTTTAATCTTCATCTATAATTATTCATTTTCTGTAGTTCTTTCTTGTGTGGCACCTTGTCAAAAGGTTTTTGAAAGTCTACTAAAATTATGTGGACTGTTTTACCTCTATTTAGTTTTTTTTGTTTATAAGTCCTAGGAATTCTCACAGACTGATACAATTCGCTTTTGTAGAAACTATAGTGATTAGTTTCCTTTGAAAGCTCAAATGTTCTGAAGAGCTATTAAAGGAGAATAGAAAGTTGACAAAGGGTCTTTTAAATGAGACTAAAAGAACTTCCTTTTCTTTCATTAATAGACTACTTAGAAGTAATTAAGAAACTTCCATCTATAAACTGGAAAACTCCCAAACTAGATTAGCATATTAAAATAATACACTACACAAAAGTCAGAATGCAATATCAGGAATTTCTCCGTTTCTTATAAGATGTTGTTCTTTATCACAGGTAGGCTTTTCCTGGCTCTTAATAACTGTCTTTAAATCCTTAATTTTTAAAGCCATTGTAATATGGATGTAAAAGTGTTAGCACACAGCTTTCTAGGAAATATCAAGACAAAAAAAAAGTATACCTAATTATATAAAGTGTACATAATTGCTAATAATAAATTTTAAAAATATGTATGGCTTATTCGGTTGTATTTCATAGAGAAAGATTTATAAAAAGATATTATTACTTTCCATCTAACTCTGAAAAGAATTTTTTTTTCCTGAAATGTTGAGAAATGTGTTCTGATCTTCCACGGTGACAATCTGAAACTGCATCTTAATACCTTTTTCAACCTACCTCAGGCACAAACTTGTCCAAACTGTCATCTGGAAATAGGACAGAGGAGGGGAGCAACCTATGAAGTAATTACAGGTAAATGAAACATGAAAAAAGCATATGAAAGAAAAAACTCACACAATAATGGAGGCTCAAAGTTGTCAGAATGACAATAAAAAATCCTACACCTTCATAGAATATTAAAATAATTAACTTGATTTATCAAGGCAAGTCAGAATTGATTTGTTTAACCTCTCCTCTATAAATCTGTACACTATAGTTGCTCTGGTAATCCATGAGTCCTGTAGTTTAGCTACTGAATTAATTGAGCCTAAGGTCAAAGAATTAGCAATGCTTCGCATTAAGCATTAGTTACTTGTTTTCCAAAACAAGCCCTAAAAATAAAAGCAGAATTTAACGCATATATGTTCTTTATATGTGATGCCTGGGTACAGAGTCCATTCTCTGAAAGACAACGGAGGTTTGTGTACTTTGCATGATAATTTCTTTCATTTACAGTATCAACCCAGAGAAACTCACATTAGTGTTTAGTTTAATGGAAAACAAAATTAACTCAGCTTAACTATCAGAAATATTCTGCTTTGAGATGATACAAGTAAAAGACTAAATTGAAAATTCCCAACTGTGAGCATTCTAGAGCAAAAGAGAGTATGATAAAATCAATCCTTTGTGTCAACAGTGTTTTGGTTTTCTTTAATTATTTGAGTGATTTAAATATGATGCATAAACCTTCTTTAAGCTGTCTCTTACTTGTTCATGTGACCTTTTTCTTCCTTTGGCTATAAATACTTCCTGGAGTATTAAGTTCACATTTCATCACTAGAGATGGGGAACACACATGATTATCTCCTATGATGATACAATCAAAGACATAAATTAGTTTTCTGTGTAGCAAAAAAAAAAAAAAAAGAACAAATAAATATTCAAAACTAAATTTTAGATAAGAGTATGCAGATGATATAAGCTTTTAGGAGATCAATCGTGGGACTATCAATAAAATGTTGTGATCAATATTCCTAAATAAAAATTAAAATTAATTTAATATTTGGAAGGATTTCAAAGAACAGAACAAGTTAATCTTAGGGTTTAAGAACCATCTGGGAAAGATATACTTATCTAGTTCAACTGTCTTTGTGGTAGTCTTCTCAAACTTTGTAGAATTAATTTATAAGATGAAGAGGTATAAATTCCATTTAAGAGAGAAATAAAAAAGAAGATATCTCAAAAACTGAAATATAAAAAATAAATAACCAGAATGAAATATTTTAGTAGTAAAAGTAATTGATCATAAGTAAATGGAAATAGGATGAGTGAAATGGAAATATGTGAAATAAGTGAAATGGAAGTAGGATATTAATCATTTCTATCATTTAAAAAAAAAAAAAATCAAGGATGTACTGTTAGTCAGTAAGAATGTCCTTGTCTTCAGAATGTTAGTTGTGTTTCCACCTGGAAAGAAGAAACTTCTCTGAAAAAAGGAAAGGTGGCTATGATGTGTTTGAAGGACAAGTGACAACTTCCAGTTCTTGAGAAAGAACACATTTTGATGTTTCTGAGTGCAACTAATTATTTCCTAGTTAATGTGTATTATAGGAAATTAGGAGATGCAATCAGAAATCATGAGGTTTATATTCAACAGTAAAGGAAATTCAGAACTAGAAAAACAATTTATTTGTTTATGGCTTCCATCAATCTTAAAAAAGAAATTAGTTCATAAAGACTCAACAGATTGTGATCCTTGCTCAGAGATGCCTCTGAAAATAGCATTCATATTGCTCTACATGGTATAATGCAAACAGAAATCCATGTCAGCTGTAGCATTAGACATTTTTATTAGAAAATCTATGAAAGCTTAACTGAAAAGTTAATTTTTGGTCGATTGTAAGACCTTGAAATTCATGCTTCTGCTTTTAGAAAAAATAATAGAACTTCCCTTTGGATATATTTTAAAGACCAGGTTGGGACAGAGATGGAATTTGTAAAATAACTTCTATCAATACTGCTCCACTTATTAAATTTAAATCAATTTAAACCTATATATAAATGAATGAGAGCAGAGTTTCTTTTTTAGTTCATGCATCATCAACACATTTATTACAGTTCCAAATGTGAAATTTTTATCGCCACTCTTATTGCTTGAAATAGAAAGAACAGAGTTTAACTGTTACAGGCAAACTCCATTTTGTATTTTTAAACATCTGTCATTTCATATCTGTATTATAGAGAAATATGATAGTGTCACTGTGAAACAAGCAAATTCTATTGATGTGTTAATGGACATCAGAAAGGACCCTAGCGTTAGACAATTTACATGAGACATGGAAGACAGGGATTGAGACCTTAGTTCTGAATAGTCAGTGTAAATCCAGAAACTTTTATATGAAAATTCTTATATTTAGATCTATATTTTTCATTGATTTTATATGTAAAATTATAACAAGGACTGAAAGAAAGTATTAATTACTTTTGAGGTAGCAGAAGAAAACTACAACTCAGAATATTGTATGGAAGACCTTTTCTCTAACAGCAAACTTTGCTGAATAATGTCACACATCATTTCTTTAAACTTATCAACTTGTCTTTGAATTTAAACACACATTGCTTTATCTGACCAAATATTGGACTTTCCATCATCCTAATTGCCAGAGAAGTTCTGACAGTTATAAATTTGCAGCTAGAAAGAATATAACAAGAAATTATGATCAAACAAGAGAAAAAAAAATTAGCAATTTTCTGATCAAAATGCTTTCATTCTTCTATAGTTTTTCAGATACCACCAGGAAGAATACAAAGACAAAGCATGCTACACATAGTTCATCTAGGAAAGTGTGGAATTTAGTCTGCCCTATTAGCAGTAATTTAGTTTCCGAATTAATAAAAATTATTCTAGCAATAAATTAAAAGTAATGAACTGTACACATTCAATTTCTTAAGAAATCCTTTGTTCTCTATCTTGTGAAGTTCAATTTATAGCAAAGATGTTTATATTTTAATGCCCTAACTAAATAAATTACTTCTATATTTTAGGATAAAAAACTTTAAACAAAGTGTGCACTGTTTCACTAGGAGAAGTTTTGTCTAGCTAATTCATTAATGAAAGGCACAAAGTTATAAAACCCAGCTATTGTCATGGTTAAACCCCAACCAGCAGCCAAGCCCCAAGCAGCTGCTCACTCTGTCCCCCAGCCGCAGATCAGGGAGACAGCTGAAAGGGTACAAGCTAGAAAATTGTGGGTTGAAATAAAGGCAGTTTAAGAGGGAGAGCACAAAAGCAAAGCAAAATAAGGAATTAATTCACTGCTTCCCATGGGCAGGCAGGTGTTCAGCCATCTCCAGGAGAGAAGGACCCCATCACACAAAATGGTGACATGGGAAGACAAACACCATCACTCCAAAAGTCCCCCCCCTTCCTCCTTCTCCCATTTTATATACTGAACATGGTGCCACATCATCTGGAATATCCCTTTGGTCAGTTTGGGTAACCCGTCCCATCTGTGTCTCCTCCCAGCTTCCTGGGCACCCCCGACTTCCTCAGCAGTCTGACAATCCAAAAAGCAGAAAAAGCTTTGGTTCTGTGCAAGCCCTGCTCAGCAATAACAAAAACATATCTATATTATCAATCCTGTGTTCAGCACAAATCCAAAACACAACCAAATACCAGACACTGTGAAGAAAATTAGTTCTTCCCCAGTCAAAGCAGCACAACTTTTTAAAGCTTGTAGGATTTTTGTGTTGACTTAAAATACACTGTAGGGGAAAAAAGGGCTCTACACTGCCAGCTTTTTCTTGTCTTATCTAATTTACCTTCTAAAGTCAGTAATCCAGATATTTCTATGAAATGTATAAAATTGCCTTTCGATACCAATACATTTGTTAGTATTTCATGAGGAAGACTTACAGAAAAAGAAATCTTTTAAATGTCAGCATTAATGAGAAATCAAAGTGTTATGCTAAATGTGACAGCACTCAAAAATTATGTGCCTCCTTGTCTGCTTTCCTTGTATCTGTATGTAAGTGGCACTTTTTTCTTTCAGTACATTAAATATTTTAATTAACTTAAAGAGCTGTTTGGTTGTGTTACTTGAAAATGAAAAAAAAATTTATTTCTGCATTTCTTCAGTATTTTTTGGATGAAAAGTTATGATACCCTTGGTTTTCTGTTCAGCTGAATTCTGCGTGACTTTCTAGGTTCTGGTGACACTGTAACTCAACAGGTTCAGAGTTGGCACTGTGCAAGTAGAACACCAATTAAATGGTCTGTTCCACAAATGCAGTAATGAGTTTCTTGACCTTCAGCAAAACCTTCCTGTAGTTGCACTGTTTTAGAAATCTTTCTGTTCTTTCTCATGGAGAATAGAGATAAACTGCACTTTCTGTACTTCCTTAATTTCTGTGTTTGTGTTAGGTGCTCTGTAGCTATGACCAATGACATTGGGAGGTGAACTTTTTTACTGACCAATGGTTGCTAGATTATTAATGGATATATAAAGAAGTTTCTGTAAATAAAACTCTCTCTTTCGCCATCTTGGGGGTTTCTGCCTGCTTCCTTGCCAGCTTTCTCTGCCCGCAGCCGCGAATATTACGAGATTCGAACTGACACCTTCCTACTCTCTTCCATCCTTTCTCACCTGAGAAAAATCAAAATTAGTATCTATAAATGCATTAAGGCAATAATCCTGCTGTACTTTTCCAGTGAGCAGTCTGTTTTTCCGGAGAAGAAAAGAAACCATGTTATGAATGTCATCTATTTACTCCTTCTGAGGAAAAGCAGAAATTACTTCCAATCTGAAACTCTAACTGGTTTATAGTTTCCATGAAATGGCATGTTTATTTTCCTGCTTTCAGTTACCTTAAGTTTCCAAAGAATTTTTGTATCACTAAAACATATTCACAGACTTAAATATGTATATACATTCTTTATTTAAGGTGTTTAAGAGGCACAAGAAGCACATATTTTATTACAGTTGGCTAAAATAATCTTCAAACTGTTTTATTTTTCAATTCAATTCTGCTCACCAAAAGGCTCTGTACGATACTCTCTATATCACTGCTCACATTCCTTTGGTTGACTCCAGACATAGCCCAAATCTAATTCCTCATCAGTCATGGTCCCAAGTATCACATTGTTTTAATCACACAGCCATAATAATTAGATTTTTTCTTCTCCTAAGCTTTAAAATCACTGCATATTCCTAAAATTGCTGTAGAAATTGTGCTTTTAAATGCATAAAACTTAAAACTGTAATATTGGAATTTTTAAACCAGTTTAGCTGTCAAACTTGCATCTATATCTTCAACAAGTGTTGAAGCAATGCTTCAAAGAAGGTGCATGAGTCCTGTATGTAGTTGATGGACAGCAGTGGGTGCACTGGAAGATTTGCAGACAATGAGCACCGCATTTAAACTGCCCTGATTTCTTCCTGGAGATTCTAGAACATACATAGTCATAAAATGCAAGGTCAGCAGTTATTATAGAGTTGAACATATGGTATGAATTAAAAGAACAACTTGTAAGACTTTTTTTTTTTTTTACTTTTTTCCCCAAATATGAGAGTTGGCCTAATAAAAAATACTGACTTTCCATTTTACCTTGCTCTGAGAATGCAAATGTGGTATTGTGATAGTTTTCCCACTGAGAAAGGATTGACTTAGGGATAGTCTTATCCTTTAAAAATCCTCTTAAGAACTTCTGGTTCCCAAGATAAGGCAGTCAAGTCAGAATCTATTAATGTTTAAAATTTCTATTGACAAAGTAAAAGATGATTTGTGTAACAATTACCTTTGAAGAAATTAAGTAATCTTTGATTGAATGAATTCACTTATACAGAAATAATACTTTCAGTATATTAATTAACTAAATGTTGCTCTCAGGGTGCAACATTAATAAATTTTGTACTTTCCATTGTGTGATTAATGTAAAAATGCAGGTATGCACTCATTCAGATTATAATTTACCTTATGGTTAATAAAAATCTTATTAGAGTAATATTAAACAAAAAAAGATTACTATTATATAATCCACAGTTGAATTCTTTAACTTAAAAGACTTTTATGAGAACAAGAATTCAATTGTCATTTGTTTTTTCCTTTAATGTTAAATGTGTTAAGGGCTTCTCTGCTTTGCAGTAAAAATTATGGAGTTTGGGTTTTATGGGAGGTGAACTTCTGAAAACCACTCTAATATTCCAGAAAAAACTTGTAACAATATTGACTCAATTAGAGTTGTTACATGTCACTTTTTTTTTTTTTTTCCCAGAAAAATAGTATTGTGGAGTTTTTAATTGATTTACTTAACATGGTCAAGTGCCTTATGGTAAGAAAAAACATGGATAAAAGCAATAATTTACATATGAATCGTTGGAGGAAAGAGAAAATTGCCAAGGCTACAGATCAAGGTGACCATTGAAAATGCAGTGAATATGTGGAAGAAAAAGCCAAAATACTTCTGAATTTACCTACAAAGACCATGAGAAATTAAAAGGGCAGAGGGGCCTTGCATAAAGCAGAAAATTGAAATGAGAAAGGAAATCGTGGCAGAGTTGAATAACAAAATTGTAAAACTGTACTGGACAAGGAAGGAAATCTGTACCTTTATGGTAGCTTAGAACTTGATATTCACTCAGATAAACCAGGAGAACATGCATGGGCCCTGTGGTCTGAGAATAGTACAGAAATGATCTCATGTAATTTTCCTGTTGATGAACAGATAAAAGAATGGCTTCTTCCAGTTAATTTGCCAAGATTTTTTTTTTTTAAACTCTTCAATCTTCAGAGGAACTTTGATTTGGGAAAGTGTATGAGAACCATATGAATATGAATTTCAAAGAAATGAGAACCACAGACAGGTGAAAAATATTCTTTTATAGCATTATACTACACATACCTTTAAATTCTCTTGAATTTTTCTCTACATAAATTTCAGAAGTCTTTTAGTGAGGTAGACTGTAGTTACGTAGGACACGATGAAATAATATTTTCCCTAATGCCTAAAGAAAGAAGAAGCAAACAAGCAACTTCTCTATTTTTTGTTTATTTTTATATTTCAGAGCATGAGGCTTCTTGATAGCGTGTTAGGATTTGTTAGGCACTTGCACAGACTGAGGACTGATTTTGAGAGCTCTGAAGTCATGCAATGTTTATTTGATTTATTTATAATATACATGAGGCAAGTTAAAGTCCCTGCGTTCTTGCTTCCTATAAATGACTCTTTGGTCTGCATATCCCAAAGCATTTTAAATTATGAAAGTGAATGTTTTCCTTTTTTTTCAAATAAGAGAGAAGGAATGTCAGATCTAAGATCTTTGATGGTCAAGTATAGACAGTTTGCTTTTTGCTTATTTTTAAACCAGACATTATTTTTTTCATTTTCCCCTGAACTTTTTATTTTTCAAATTGATTTCTTCTCACTGATGACATGAGAAATCCAATATTTACCTAGTTTCAATAGCAACCAGGAGCACATGTATGAGAACAGGGTAATTATTCTGTGTGTAGTCCTCTTGTACCAAATATTAAGAACTCTCATTGGACAAAACCAAAACTAACCAAACAAAAAACAACCAAAAAACCCTCAACAACCACATAAGGAAACAAACCACAAAGACCTTCTCTAAATAAGAACAATTTACAAAAATGGCAGGTAGGTATTTTGCCAATGACAATGTGTTAATCCAAAGCAAATTAATCCTGATCTTTATTTGCGTACATTTATATGGACCCCGTTGAGACATCTGCTTCTGTGATGATAACAGAGAAGTTCTGTAAAGCAGAAGGGACCACTTCTACCTAAAACATCACACCATTATTATGCACAGATTCCACTTACAATCATTTGTGTAGGGGAAATTTTAGAGCAATACTTAACATTTATGAAGTCTGCTTTATTTCTATGTGGAGTAGAATGCTGGCATTTGGAAGTGGATAAGCTTTAAAATGCCTTTAAAGGAATATGCAGAGTTCTATGACCTTTGATACACAAATTATTGTCCCGAGAGCCAAAGGCAATTCAAATGGGAATGTGTAAAATTCCAGTCCAAAAGCTTGATCTTGAACTAGCACCACATGCGTTTCAATAACTACTGCTGAAAGTGGAATCAGCTGCAAGACCATGACAGAGATCAGCCAGGAAATTGTAAAGCCACATGACATTGATGGGAAACACACTCCAGATTTGTCATCTGGTTTCATTGTTAAAGGAGATAAGGATGATCGCTTTTCAGAAACAAAAACCATAAATCACTCTAGGGTCAAAGTCTGACAACATACATCAGATGATTTAGCACATCATTTGTAAAACTAACTACCGTTACAGTTTAGAAACCCAGTTTTGCATATTTAGGAAAGCTGCTGTCTTCATTTATTTAGATCAGAATATGGACTGGCACCCAGCATAGCAGAAACATGCACAGTTTCTTTTATTTATTTGTTTCATTCATTTACAAAATAAAGATGGTGGAAGGAAAGCATTTCAATGTCTTACCCTTCATTATTATTGCTATTTTTATTGCTGTTATTCAAATCCCTTACAATATATTTCTTATTATGTAAAACCAGACTATAAATCACAACCTCCCCAACAACTCCCCAACCCCCCAATACTATGCACATATAAAATACATAGAGCATATATATTTGTAATTCACGTATACATATAATGGTTTGTGCATACATATATTTCCTAGAAATACTTGATTCAGTTATGTCACAAAGACTGAAAAATATTATTTTTAAAACCAAATTATAAAAATTCTACATTAATTGCCAGCGTTTGATTTTTTCAAGTCAAAAATTGGTAGAGTATTTCTTATTCTAGTGTATTGTTTATGTTAATTTATTTTTCATTTATTCAGAAATCAATAAATGTTATCATTCAATATCTATGTGAGCTAATAGAAACCTAAAATAAGGAAACATAAAGGTAAGAAAACACAGACAATATAAATTTTATGACATATTTCAAAACACTTCTTTTCCTGAAACAATTACTTTAATGTTTGTAATAAATGTGAGGTGTCTGTGTATCAGTCAGAATTATTAGGAAATTACATATATACAGATAATTGTATCTACAATAAGTGAAAAAAATATAAATTCTTCAAAATTGCTTTCCATTTCTTATAGTTTTCTTCATAATCTTTTTTGTGTTCTCCACTAGTTTAATTTTTTATTTAAAATAATTGTATTCAAGCTGTTTGCATTTTCCTTAGCTTTCTTTACTGTATGTATATACAGTATGTATATGCATACTGATGTATGAAGTACCTACCTTGACAAGTTTTGACTAGCAATTCTGAAGAAGATTTTTGGCTGGGTCACTGTTAATACAATCTAAAAATTGTCTTCTAGAGAGCACTATTGCATACTTTGGAGGATAAAAATGTTTGAGTAAATGTGGTTTTAAGGTTAGTACAATTTTAGAGAGATTGGATTTGTGGCAGTTTGGGAAGTTGTAAAATTTTAGCTCTCTGATGTTTGAATTCTGAATTCATTGCCTATACATACTTGTGAGAATTGTTTGAAGACTTTGACCAAGAAGCTGCCTAACACATTCAAACATCTTGATATTTTGCTTACCTTAGTATGCAGTATCACCACTTGAGATATTTCATTGATTTGTTGATTATCAAAATTTAAAAAGCATCCCACTACAAAAAAAAAAATTAAAGTTCTACAGTGTATGTCAACTAAGATGTCCCAAAATAAAAGCACTACCTGATGTTTTTATTTGCTTCTGAAATTGTTACTTATGGGTTAAGATTGGTGTTTTTTGTTTTTTTTTTAATTCAGGTGTCAAAATTCAATTAAAAACTACAAGAGAAAATCTGATAAAAGCACAAAAAAACCTACTTGGAAGCTCCTGGCAGGTTTTCCTTGCTGTCACACCAACTATATCTAGCCAAAACCAACAGCACCTTGAAGGTGACATTCTAAATACGTTAGTCTTAACAGCTGTCTCAATAAATAATGTATGATTATTTAAATGCATAAAATGTATTAATTTACAAATATGATGATAACTTTTGCAAACATAAGTAAAGTTCTGGAAAATTAGCATCAAAATCTCTATTAGAATCACTTTAATTTTTTCAGTGACTGCAGCAATATTGCAGTTAATACTTGTCAATCATATACATTAAACTGAACATTTCATATGAAATATAATAGTATGTCTTAACATCTGACAGTAATAATAACAACAATAAGGTTTTTATTAACAATTTATTATTTCCAAATTTTGTTACAAACAGTGATGAGAGTATGAGGGAAGTCACTGAAGTATGGCTAATATGAAAGAACATGAAAGACAACGTCATCATGTTGTTAATTTTTCTGAATTTTCAGATTTACTGGTTTTTATTGACAAGTATTTTATAAGTATAAATACATATTATATTTTTAAATTCGCCAAATGAACATTAGTTGCAAGGAAGAGGGGAAGAAGGAGTTAACTTTTTTTTTCTGTTTTCATATTTATATTTATAAAAATATTTCGATCATGTTCTCTTTTAAAGATGGATAGTGATTGATATCCATGGGAAATCACTTCCTAAATTTAGTTGATTTCCTAATTTCCTAAGAGTTAGGCACCTAATCTAAGCTAGGCATCTCTAAAGCCTGTGACCACTTCATAAATTTTAGGTGCTTAACAATCCTGTATGTTACATAACCATCTTAGGTGGTGTTGCAATTTCCTCTGGAAAGTTAAATGAAATTAATTCTGTCCTTACTCTTTTAGGATACATAAATATTGAAGAAAACAATTAGAAATTAGAGCTGTTAAAGAAAACATGCATTCAAAATTTAGTCAATTTAGTCAAATTGACTAAATTTTGTTTAGACATGCTGTGTGGAATTCATCTGACCACATGCAGACGTGCAATAGCTATCTAAGTAAGTTCAGTTCAATTTCCTCTGAAGCACCTATGACTCTTCATTCTACCATGAAAGCCTGGTTTTAACTGAAAAATCTAATTTTCAGACATGAAAATCTTCATGAAATAATTCTTGTCAAAAATGTCCAAGAACACAACAAAGATGTATTACAAAAATCTTGGGAGGATTTGCCCAGTATTTCCCTGAATTTTACTATCTGATCAGACTTAATTAATAGCTGTGATAGTAAAACATTCATGTCTCACTTGTCAACATTGTCATCATTCTTAAAAATCTAGTATGACATAGTTTTGATATTCTTTCTTTGTTGGCTTGAAATGGTTGTTCATATATGTTCAACTAGCATATCCATAGCAGCATCAGCACACAAAACAGTAAGTTGCATCAGGGAATTTAGAAGACACTGATAGAGATCACTGAGGTCTAATCCTGTGATCACTGTTGGTATGAAATGTTCTCTTATTGTTCTTCCTTGTTGTTGTGGCATACTCTTAAGGTGAAGAACATCTCAGTTTGTCCTCAGTAAAATGCTAAAATCGGAAATGCCCATCACCTCTTTGATCACTGAGGAAAGATATAGTTTCTCTTGAAGTCAGCTGTCAAGCAATCCATAGAATTGTAAATAGAATGGCTAAAAGGAATGCTTTAGATTGAGCATGTGAAAAAACTCTTTCCATTCTCTAATTCAGTTTTTAATTCTGGTTTGGATCTATTAGAATAATGATTTTGATCAAAAATAGAAGATTTTTTTCTCATTAGTAACAAGAGAGACATTCTAAAGATCCTGAACTTGTGTTTCAATTATTTAAGTGTCTGTACAAAATCAAGAGCACTAAACCAAAATAAATGAAAATTTCTAATTTAGTGTCTAAATACATCTGTGAGTTAGGAAGATTCTCATGATAGAAATATTAAAATCAGGAATGTTATTCTTAGCATTTGCAGTTAAAACTGAATTGGGACAAGAGGAGTGAGAGTATATTTTGTCAAAGAAGGTTTTTTTGTTTGGACTCCATTACCAAAAGGTATAGCACTAAGTCCCCAAAACACAAGAGAGCAGGTTAACCAGTGCACGAAGCAGCAGCTTACTGGTTTTCATCTGAGAAAAATAAAACATGCCGTGTTCAAATATGGGATATACTATGAGGCTCAGACTGCAAATATAAAATATCTACAGAATTTCTAAGCTGCAGAGAATATTTTCTTTTCCTCTGAAAGACCTTTATCCAATATGGGATTGCACTGTGGTAGATCTCACAAAACTTTTTGGCGAAAGGAAAAGGCCAGCTATTACAAAAGTGAACCTTGTGAATTTGAAAACAATGAAAGTTTAGATGAGAAAGGTATGAGCAGAAATGTATGAACAATTGGTAAATATTTAAGACATTTCCATCTAATCAATATCTGGAATTGCTAACTTCAGTGTAAAAGTAAATAGTGAAAACATACAAGCAAAAAATCTATACTTTCTGTGAAGCAAATGGAAAGAGGTTATAAAATATAAATGACACCTCTTACTCCCAACATAGAGGCCTTCAGCATATACAGACAGTAAAACATGAAGGTTTTATAAATAAATAATAAACCAGAAGCAGGAAGAGAATGTGAATATGGAAAGGAATAAAATGCAGTAAGAATTTTCCGTATCAATGCTGCATTATTTAATTTAACATAATAATAATTCTACAATTGCATACTAAAATATTCAAAATAATAATGTTATTTATAAAAGCATACATATTTAATTTATTTTAGTTATTTAATTTTTTTTAAAATTATCATCTGTAACAGTGTGGTGAGTTGAACTTGGCTGGCTGACAGACCTCAACCCAGCTGCTTTTTTACTCCCCTTCTTCAGGGGAGGTGGTTGTGAAAATAAGATGCAAAAGCTTGTGGGACAAAATAATTCATAATTCATACCATCATGGACAAAACAGACAAAACTTGGGGAAAATTAGCTTTATTTATTGTCAGTTAAAAGTAGAGTTGGATACTGATAAAGTAAAAAAAAAACCACCCTCCTTTCTTCACAATCTCAACTTCATTCCTTGCTTCCTGACTCTTCCGTCTCCTCAACCCCTACCTCCAGCAGAGAATGGGGGGTTGTGGTCAATCCATAACAGGACCTTTCTGCTGCTCCCTCCTCCTCACACACTTGTGAGCTCTTTTTCAAAGCAGGCTGCCATCAGTCCCTGCCTTCTGCTCAACAAGGCTGTCCCTGCAGCCCCCAAAACGCTGGACTGGCCACATAAACCCAACACATTGTCAAAGGCAACAGTGTCATAAGATGAATGAATGGTTGTGAAAAAGCAGGGGGCAGCCTCTATTTACTGGCTTGAACCTGGAACACAGGACTGGTGGGTCTAGTCGTCTAGTGTCAATTTAGTATGTATTAAAAATGTTCTTAGTTTTTAACCACTAAATAAATTCATATTTCACTACATCATTGGCAGTTTGGAGACATGTATGATGAGTATAACATGCAATTTACCACAATCTCCTATGAACGAAGCAATTTGCTGCTACTATTGCATTGCTAACGGAAATTGGCAGGTTGGAATAATGACTCAATAGGAAAGGAAGTAAAGGGTGTGAATTTCCTCTCAAATTCTCCATTTCCATCACTCATGGTATATCCTTCACTTAAAAAGAGGACTGTCTTTGAGATCCCCAGAAAAACACAAACCAGACATATGAGGCCATATGATCAGGCCATTATGATCAGGCCATTACATGTCTTTCAGCATACAACAAAAACACAAGCTCTCGTATCCATTTACTGGTTTATCTTACACATGTTTCTACCTGTAGATACATATCACAGTGTCTTTAAGACGTGTAATTATATATGCTAAAACATAAACTGCAAAATGACTTTTTCATCTTCATATTTTCCATGAAATATATATAAATACCAGTAAAGAAATTGAATTTGGCAAAACTGTCATAAAAATATATTTTAAAAACATTTTAACTTCAGAATTTTATTTACCTCAGTATTTGACATGAATTGGAGGAATAAGAATACTGTTCTTCTTAAAGCTTCAAACATAACACATTGGTCTTTGTCACCTTTCCTACAGCTGAATATTTCCCTCCACACAGAAGAGTCTCACAGGAACTGATGCAACTGTTTTCAGCTAAGTATAGCCTATGTTACGCCATGAAAAACAAGGTCTACCACTCTATGAGTAACTTTACACTATTTCTGTCAGGCAAATCTGAGACAGCTCCTTGACTGCTGCACTACAGTAAGCTGTCAAGTAATGTGTAGATTTCATTTGAAGTGCAGAATTTATAAACCAAAATAAACAGTAAAGAAGCAATGAAGAGCTCTGCCAGACTGAATATCAAACTGCCAAGCACCAATCTTCCCTCCTCTTTATTTATTCACTTAGTTTGTGTTTTACTAATTTTGGCTATAAAGATCAGCAGCAATAGGAAGAACTGAAATTAAAGTGGTATGTATAGAAGAAGGAAACAAGTAATTAGGGGAATAAAAGGAAGCAATAGAATTTCCTGAAATTTCCAGAACCTGGTATATTGAAGAACTGGAAAGGAATATTTTATTTTTTAGAGAGTGTAAGATAATAGCATGTTAAAATAAGATAATAGCACACTAAAACATTACAAAGGAATATTTGAGCATTGTATCTGCTTATTCTATAACAGAGAAGTAGTTATGATAATAGTATTCAAGTAGATGAAAGGCAGTTTTGAATGTAAGGGGGATAAATTGTTTTCCAAGTCTCTTATAAATAACTTGTAAAATGGACTTAAACTACCCTGAGAGATTCAGAAAAGTAAAATGCAAACAAACAAAAAAAAGAACAGTCAACCAACCAAAACCACACACACAAAAAAACCAACCCAAAACCAACCAAAGAGGAAAACGCCTAGCAAACTTCCTAAATTTGATAGCTACTAGTGGCTACTACTAACCAAAACTTAACATGGGAATTACTGGCCTACAAATTCTGTAGAATAATATCTATTTGAAAGATAAATTTATATTGATAGATTAATATTAATAAGTATATATCAATATGTTAAATATTAGTCTCCTTTCAACAAAACTTTGAAAGTCTTGTAACAGATGAGTTCTCTGCTCCAAATGAACACCTACATAGTAATTACATTTCTCAGTGTTTTTTGAGAAACATCGAACACACTGACTAAAATACCACAGAATAGAGCACCAGCCATACACTAGTTTGATGATTCCATGGCTATGGCAGCTGAATGGTAGCACCTTTTATTTCTGACAAGTTATATTAACCTGAGAAACCACATAATGGCAGGGCATGGGTCTGAAAAAACACTTCTATTTTTTTCCAAAACATCCTTCTCCCTCTCTCTCTCTCTCTGTCTCTGTGTGTGTGTGTGTGTGTGTGTGTGTGTTTTCATTTATGTATCTGTTTCAGTATGATACACTAACTGGATTGAAAAGAGAACACATCCTGGAGTATTACAAATAATGTGTTTCACATAACACAGGTGCAGTTTCTTTAAATGTAAACCCTCTCTCTGCCTTCATATCTCTGCTTTACGTTTCTTAAGGCTAGAGATTGCCATTGCCATGTGTCATGCTATTAAAATAATTGGTATTTACTTACAGATAGTAAACACATTTTTGAACTATGGGATGGCTAATATAGACTGACTCTTATCACTGTCAGGTACTCCACACAGTGGTTTTTGTTTTATTTCAACGCATGATTAAATTCAGATTTTCCAAATATGTTACGGATTTAATAACACATTTTTTACTGTGGATCCATACAATCTTCAAGTCCTTGATTAAATAGATTAAAATGTGGGTGACTTTTTTGTAGTCATGATGTATAGTCAGTAAGTGAGACCAACAGATGCAACCAAAAATGCAGTCTAAAACAGTTCTGTTTTTTCAATTCTCATTGTGAGCTGCACAGGACAATTTTAACCATTAAGGTGTGTAATCATCATCTGATACTCATCAATTAGTAGTAATTAACTGATATGGTTAATGAAACTTAGGAAGACATCTCATTTGTGGTAGAAGTAGCAAAAATTTCTTTCCTTCTTCCATGTTCTCAAAGAAGATATACAGCACTTCACATTTCAGTTCAGAGAATAAAAAGTGAGTTAGGGAGCTAACATATTTAGTCTAGTATTACATTAATGTCTACTGTTGCAGTAGCAGGTAAGTGCTCCCACAAAGTTATGTATTATCACTATCATTAATTTGCCAAACTAAGGTCAGGTTCAATTGCTGGTGAGTTTAAATGTTCACAATCATTACCATCCTAGAAATGCTGATGCAATTTGTTTACTCATGAGTGAGATACAAGGGCTTTTATAACAAGAAAGTAAATGTTCAAGGACACTTTTTCAGATTTTCCAGTAAGCATGGACTAATTTTTACATACTCACTTGAAATTAAATCCTGAATGTGTTTCAGCTTCACTAGCTACCTAAAGCTTTTATTCTTCTGGGATTTTTTTTCCTTTATATTCTTCTTGTCATGACCACCTGAAGCTGTCATGTGGGGAAAAAAAACACAGGATTTTTTCCTATGTTTTCCATTATCATACATGCCATTAAAATTTTTTTATCCCTTGCTTTTTTTGTTCTCTGGCATTTTAAGTACAAATTCCAAGTAATTTGTTTTTTAAAGTAATTAATCTGCCAAGTTAAGCATAGGTAAACCTGAACTTCATCTCTAGCTATAAAACCTCCTTTCTCTTTCTAAAATCTGTTTTTGAAAAATCAAAGTATGAGTTGTGGTATTTAATGATGCACTAAAACAAGCTGTTGTTTTAAAAGAGCAGCCTGTATTTTTTTTTTGTAACATGTAAAACCATTAACAGCAATCCCCACAAAATTACCTGAGTGAAAAAAGAACATAAAAACCAAGAAGGAGAAAAATAAGAATAAAATTCTATAGTTTTATCCATGTGTTTATTGATGGACTGCTTTTGTGCTGATACAATACTCATTAAATATCACTTTACTCTTGCAACAGCATCAAGGCCTTCCTTAATATTCTCTAACAGCACTGAGGCCTTCTACTTGACTTTTAACAACCTTAAATGACACAGACACCATACCTTCTCTGAAAAAATGCTTGAACACTTGATCCCCTCCCTGGTGAGACAGATTTTCTATACAGAGTCAGAATTTCCCAGGATTTTTCAATTTGTGCTCATTGCCTTCCACTGCCCACCTTGGAGAAAAGTCTGCCTGTCATCACTATGATGTTCCATTAGGTAGAAAGAGCCCGAACTGAGTGACAGACTGTGGCATCATTTCTTTTCACAAAGATTATTCACTCCTAGGTATGATCACAGATGAATTTATTGATTTTGGTGTTTGGAATTCTAGCTTTGGGATAATGCTTAGGGCTTGTGGTTATGAAATCTTATCAAATGAGAAATTATTTGCAAAGCAGAGAGTCATAACTGTCACTGTTACTGAGAGCCATACTAATTTTTTTCCTGTTAATGCAGTTCATGGGTTATTTTCAATAATATTAATAATAATAATAGTGTTAATAGTCTGAAAATACACTAAATTAATATATTAGAGTCTGAAATCAAGCAAATAATAACAAAATTTCTGAACTCCCAAACATAAAACTTACATAGGGCAAGTTGAGACGGTTTGCCTACCTAATTCTCATCAGGATGGGCCTAAAATGAGTGAAAAGGACATAGGATATCTGCTTGATAACCAATTAAAAATTCAATTTAAAAACTATTAATTTCTGTAACGAAAATATATTTTTCAGTATGTCTCCTCCATATTCAGCATATGATTTTGAAATCTCAGATTTAAAATAAAAGAAATATATGTAAGAAATCTAGAACTGATTTTTAAGTAAAAAATATTTCTTTTTATTATCAAGTAATACTGTCTGTGATTTTTTACAGTTAATCTTTTCTTATTCCTTCGACCATGATCACAAGCTTACAATCATTATAATGAATATTCATTTCCATGTCAGAGACACTGGCACTTAGACAAGAACCCTGTTGCTTTGTGCTTTAATTTTTCTGGAAGTTTCAGAAGAGCCAGGTTGTCCCTCTGGGTATATGTCTGTTACAAAAGCTTGTCATAAATGTTCAAAGCCAGTGTTTTGGTTGTTTGAGAAAAAAAAAATACTGCTGAAAATATTGCACTATTTCTGCCATCATGTAACAAACAACAAGTAACACAAATAACTAGAAGTTCTGTAAAATATGTGCCTAATTATACCAAAATAGAGGGCTATACTCCATTTCACATTCCTAGATGTGTCCAAAAAAAAAAAAAAAAATCCTTTGACTGAAGGGTTTTGTCAGTTTGGGTTTTTTTTTTTCAATTTCTGCTAATGCAGTAGTTCTGTGGCTGCTGCTCCACAATGTCTGAAATGACCTTTTTCAGTCCTAGCTTGAATTAGTATATTAACAGCACTAATTCCGCAGTCCCGAGACTGATGATGTTGTAATTTTCCAGCCTAATCATACTGAACTTCAAACATTTTCAAAGCAATTCTATTGAAGTTACTGTCTCAGAAGTGTTTTTGCAATATGCGTGAATTACATGAGGACACAACCACTAGACAACTGTTTGTCAAGCTCATTGGAAATGAAATAAAGGAGCACACTCCCCTAAGGTAGCAGCTCATGTGAACCTTGACCCAGTCTTTGGTTAAATTTAGACCTCACATGAGCATAAACTAGAAAAAAAATAGAAAATATAAGCAAAATCTGACTTTTTTCAGTCATCATTGGCAGCTCATGCCAGCTATTCAGCTTGAGAAGCAACGAATAATTAAAATACACATCTCCATCCGTTCACACAACCCATACACCTCCATGAACAACTGCCATCATGCTGAAGGACCAAGACAACATTGAAACTATTGCACATCTCTCAGGATTTGGACAAATCAACCAGCTGGAGGGAGCGTTCTGATTTTTGAAGACCATGGTGCTGACACTTTTACTGTCATGAGTGTGTTATCTACAGACCATGTGTATGTGGGTGAGGCAGAGAAATCATTAACAACCTGCTATACCCATCTCACTCACACCTTAGTTTTTATGTCACAGAGTGGCCTAGATCTGTTCTTGAGGTTATCTCACTCTATCTTGCCTTGTGCCAGCAGAAAACACCATAACACAGCACGATCTTTTGGTCATTACGGATGACAGGACTGCTGAAATCAGGAGTCCTCTGGAAACTGTCTAGTCCAACACACCTAACTCAGGATGGGTCAGTTAAGTTTTCAATCCCCCTCATTGTCTACTTATCAAACCTGTACTTCATCAGGTAAATCTATTATTATGTTATGACAAGCCTTAATAAAATAAAAATTACATTCTCCCATCACACACAGAGCCGATCAACTCATGGTAGAAGGCTATGACATAGGTTAAGCATGATTTCTAATTCATAAATTCTTGCTGATAACTCCCAATCTCTTCTTCTTCTTCATATCTTTAGAATCAAGGTGAAATTGAGCAAGTGAAATTCTTTAGTTCTTCATTCCTTCTCCTCTTAGAGATAATAATGACATTGGGGCCCGACAGGATTAATTCCAAGATACTGAAAGAGTTGTCCAGTGTTATTGCAGGACCTCTTTCCACTATCTTACAATGGTGTTGGGAATCTGAAGAGGTCCAAGCCAAATGTAGTTTCAGTTTTCAAGAAGGGATTGCATGATTCTATGAAGACCCAGGTGAAGGAGGGATTGAGTACCTTGACCTTTTTCGTATTTTCTGCCACAAGTTTACTTGCTTGTGGAACATCACCACCAGTGGACCAAAAATTTCCCTGTCCTTATTTTTTTCTGATCATTGTATCATATCATTATAGAATCATTTAGGTTTGAAAAGACCTTTAATAGAATAAATTCCAAATGTAAACCTAACTCTGCCAAGTCCACCACTAAACCATGTTCCTAACTTCACTACTTCAATGATTTCATAACTCTCAGCTATATCCTACTTCAGACAACCAAATTAAAGAGTAATATAGGCTGTAAGAAATCTCTAGGAGCCATCTTTCATTATCTCTCCCATTTGTGAAAGCCAGACCTATCCAGAAGAAGATGCTCACACCTGAGTCTGGTCAAGTTTTGACTGTCTCAAAAATGAAGATTCCACAACCTCTAAATATCCTTCAAGTAATTTATTTTCCTGTGACATTTATTGGCAATTTAAAACATTCTCTTGCAGCTTCTGACCACTGACTTTCATCCTATTGCTGTGTATCTCTGAGACAATAATGCTAATGTCTCTCTCCAGAATTTTAACTCTCAGTTCTGTGTTCAGCATGATACAAACTATTTTCCTAGAAATTACCCTGCTTATTTTGCACAGCAACTCTTTTTTCAACACCGGACACAGTTTTGTAAGGTCCTCTCAGAACTTCTAGCCATCAATATAATACTTAAACAACTTATTATCTTTTCCAAATTCACAGATGTTACCCTAATTACTTTCCTAGTCTGTTAATGAAGATACTGAATAAAACTGATCATACCAGCCATCCTGAGAGATCTGTCTGTTGACCTTTCTCTTTTACGAAAAGTCACCATAAAGTCATCTAATTTTTTTCAATTCCTTAATCAATTCTTCTGGTAAGTCTGACTGTCATCCCTGCAATGCTCAGGGACAACACCCACTGCTTGCACAGGGGGGTCTGGTGGTGTTGGCCCAGGGGCCCCAGGGGCACAGGCAGGGCTCTGTAGCTGGACTAATGGAGTTGTTTTTTTGTATATATGCTTCCATTCTGCATGTAAAAAGATTTTGGCTATATAAATTCCAAGTACTCTTCCATGCCTGTTGGTTTTCCCTCTGCTTTTACTGAAAATAACCCTGCATGATATTTCTATGCAGATTGGTTCTCTTCCAGTTAATGTGAAACAATTCTCTCCCATACAGTTTCTTTAGGTTTTCGATACACAGCTGCCAGTGTTGAACAAGCTGTTGCCAAGAGACTTGGGCTCCCTGCTGGTCAGAACCCTAGCAACCTAAATTTCACCCCTGAATTTTCCACCTCTACTTCCCTACTCTATTGCTGCCAGCATGGATTGGGACTGATAGTTCTGCCTTTTGACATCAAATAGCTTTATTTGGTCATCTTTAGTGCCGCAAAATCAGCAATCAGCTTGAACAATTGTCAAAATTACTGCTACAGACACCTTCTTCTGCCACCCCTGAAGATGCTGTGTTCCTTTACCACACAGTGTCCTTTGAATAATTAATTACAAAGTCAGGCCTGGTCTTGCAGGCTACTTGTACCTCAGATTCAGACATACTTAAAAGTATGGTGAAGAGTGCAGGGTGAAGTGGATTTTATACACTTAGAGATTCCCACTCCCAGTGAAAAATAACCATTTATTGCACTCTTTCTTTGGGCTGCTCAGAGCTGCCTTTTTACCCTGTTAGGCCAAAGAAAACTCTGCTTCATTGTTGGGATCACCTTGAAAAGCCAATCATTTCCATATCCAGAAGCAACCACTTAGCAAGACTTGGCTGACTAAAGAATGGACACAAAATGCAGCACCACAACCAAAATAGCATCTATGGACTGCAAAAATTCAAAATTCACCAAGCTTACCAGCTTCCAGAAGTCAGCCTCAGATATTCTTCCTCTGGCTCTTCCCATGTAAAATTGTCATGAAAACGTCACTGTGTCCTTTTGTTACTAATTTCTTTAAATTGCTGAGGAAAAATATTTTTAAAAAAATGGAGCAGCTCTAAATTTAAAAGAGGTTCAGGTGCAATTTAGGTTTTTAGCCTTTTGCTCCCACTACCAAGACAAAAATATCTAATTAAGTCCCATTTTTTACCATTGTCAGCTCTGACCTACAGGATATTTGAAGGAGAAATTAATGAGAACTGACATAAATAAGTTAGATTTTCCAGAACAGGAACAGGACTATAGTTGGATGACAGCTGTAGAGGATTTTAAGCAAGCATGGGTGTAAAGACCATTTTTGTAGTAAGAACTCTGAATTCAGGTTAGTGCTCTCTTTTCACTTTTTTTCACAGTTTAGCCAGTTTCTCTCTTGATTAGGCATCCTGTCTACAGCTCATTTCAGACACAATACTCACAATATTTCTACTTACATCTTCCCACTCAAGCCCTTCTGTTATTGAATTTATAGGCCATGTTATCTTTTCATGTCTGCTCAGTAGTGTTTAACATAGCGTTATTCTACCAGAAGTTCAAGTCATCAGCTATGTAGAAGAGAATTAAAATATATAAAGTCTGATGATTTTATTGAAAAAAACAGATGCAGCAAATGCACTACTGGAGACATTAAGTTCCCAGTTAAATCTCAGAGGATAATAACAACAATAAATCTGACACCAGAAAACTGAGTGCTAGAAGAGATGAAGCTGAGAGAATGAAAAGAAAGGAATTTGGTCATGGAAAGGTGGGAAGAGAGTCAGAAGTTTGAATGATAATATCTGAACTTATTTCAAGGAATTGGAATGCTGAAAGAAATAAAATTTTGATGCCTACAACAATTTTTTTTCAAAGTAAATTATTATAAGCATTTTTAATATGAATTTTCATTGAATAAACTTGGTGACATCACAAAAAAACAATATTTGCAAACCCTAAATTTGATCAGCCTTATGTTCTGGGATCCAAATGTCAAATCTCAGTGTTCTATATCAGACATATTTATATCATAAAATCATTAATGTGAAGGTATATGAATATAAATATTTCAAGAAAATGCTCTTCATTCTGATTGTCTGAAGTCAAACTAGTGCTAACTAGTCCAATTTCATCACTCTTTATTTAAATACCTCTAAATGCCAGCTGTGGCACATTCAACACCTCTTAAGTGTCCTCATCTTATGATTATTTCCTTTTCATGTGTTTCCTTATAGCATTTCTTATTAATCTATCTTAAGTTCTTATGTTAATGTATGCTAATTTATGCTAAATGATGCAGCCTTAGACCTGTGCAAAATTATCAAACACATATGTGGATCTCAGCTGAAACAAAACGTATCAACATTCTGTTGGTCTGTACCAGGATACTTCATGTCTGATAAGTTGTGCAGTTTTTCTGCGAAAATCAGCCTGCAATGTAATGGGGCTCCAAAGAACACAGATTAAAGCTCATAATAGATTTATGTGCATGTTTTATTTTGAATTATGGTCCTTAAAATGAGAGTAAGCTGGGTAGCTGTGAGTGAGCAGGGTAATACAAATATATGTCTGAAAGGACATGCTGGCTCAGAATCCATATGTAAGATCATGATCTATAGAATCATGACTGCATGATTGCATATAGACAACTCCTATGTCAAAATATATCCTTGGTCAAGGATATATTTCTCTTTCACTTTATTTTTTTTCCGTTTTGGAGTGATTTCTTTGTGTTTGTTCTCAGTGCCATTCACTTCCATCACCACCTAGTGTAATGATAGATGTCTTCAACTTGGTCCTCAAATGGCCTTTGTTAAAACTGCAATGCAAACATCAGTTGACATTTTGAAGGTCATGACCAATCTCACTTAAAAGTAAGATTAAATAAAAGTTCAATTCGTAATCCAAAAAAACAAAAGTGCAGGGTTCACAAAATGCTATTAACAGCTATATTGTAGACACAATTAATTCTAGTATCTGAATCTCAGCATAAAGCCCATCTTGAGACACCTAGATCTTATTTTACATAAGATATAAATACATTTTATATATCTTATTGTATCATTTACAGATCAAGAATAAAAGTTCATGAGAAAAAAAAATGTTATTTTCAGATGGTGGTTTTCTTTTTCAGTTCTTTTCTCTCACAAAATATACAGCACCTAATTTTTGAAATCCTTTCATAGTGGATTCTTCATGAGACGTGTATGCGTTCATATACTGTTCATTCTTGCAAACTCTGTAATTTCAAACTATAATTGTCAAAAATTATGTCTATGAATTAGAAATGATAGAGGCAAATTTTAATAAGTATGGACGAATTAGTTTACACTTAAATCACCTATTTAGTATGCATTTACCTACCTATTGGATGCCTAAATTTATCAAATATAGTCTAAATTTCTGTTGTTGAATCTTTAAAAAAATAATAATGTGTGATCTTAAATAGAAAGGAATTGAACCAAATTTGTTCTGATGGTGTTCAAAACCTCAGTAATATAACATATATTGGAAAACAAACAAAAATTTATACAAGATATTTATGTTATTCACAAAATGAGATGGAAGGAAAGCTGTTCTATGTGTTTGTAGTTTCTTTAAAATACAGTCTTTTCCCTACTGTTCCTCATTGTGAATTACATTTACTACTGTGCAGAACAAGAGACAATAATAGAACAAGACCGTAATACCAATGGAAATATCAGCAAGAAATTCACAAGGATAAGCTGTATTTTTGAGACTTTTTCCGTTTTCCTTCAAAGTACCTTGTATCCTAATCCAGGAGATGCTGAGAAGCAAAGAGTTATGTAATTCTAAATTCTGTGAACCCATCTCATCTGCACTAAATATAGCTGCTGTATAGTAGAACGGCTGTTATTGTCTTTCACAGTAACAAGTATTACTGTCATTCTACATATTGTTCCAGTCCAGTGCTGCAATGAAAGAAAAACATTATAAGCTATGTTTGTTTGTTTGCTGTTATTCTGCCATTTCTCCCCATCTTTAATTTTCCTTATATTTTTTACTTAACTGTAATCTTAAGCAGGGTAGAGATTTGACAAATGTTCCCATTCTCATTTTCTGCTCATCTACAATTTACCTCTGTCCTGCTACCTTTGTTCTCTTCTGCTCATGGAATCTTGACACTGTTCAGTCATTTCTGGTTGCCTGATTCCACTTGTGCTGTCTCTAGTCTCTTTCTGCAAATATGCTTCATCTTCCTGACGATGTTAAAGGGTGCAACAGCTCCAGTCCTGAAATTTTATCTTGCAGAAAATCCTGCTCCAAATATTAAGGGGTTGATCAGCTTTTTGCAGCTTTTTACATGTATAATACATCAATTTATAAGTTACATAAATACTGAAAACTATGGAAAGAAATTAAAGAGATATATGTTCTGTGTTTCAATTATACATAAATTTTTGGGAGGATAAAATATATAATGCACAGTACTAAATAAAAGAATTAATTAAAAGAAGCATTTATGAGTGTAATATACAAGTTCAGATTTAATTTTCAGAAACCTATTCTTCATTCTTTGGATAATATTTGCAATGATGTATGAAGTATTGCAGTATCAATTTAAAATGAAAATAGTGCAGGAAAGAGAAATGTCCTTTTCTAAATAACAGGGACTCAGAAAGCATGATGTATGGAATTTAATTTATGTCCAGATTAAAAAAAATCCAAACCTAAAAGCAAACAAAACCAACAAAACCCCAACCAAAGGACAAAGAACTGGTATCCTGCACTTTATTTAGCAGTATGGAGGCTGTAATACCACAGGCAGTGTTATTTCCAGAATGGAGGCATTCTTCTGCTGAAAGCGAACAGGTAAGAATGTACCTAGTATTTTGTGTATGGTTTATGTTTGCACAAGGCATGTTTGTTAGGCAGGGCTCTTTAATAACTTCAGTAAATTTTGAAATTTGGTAGATTTTTGAAAACAGATACTGCTTCAGCTGGAGTAGTTTTAAGAATTAAAAAAAAAACCAACAAAACATGTTAGTAGATAATTTGCAGAAGAAATGGAAAAATGTATGTGAAATTGATTTTGTTTTAAATATGCAGTTAGGGCTGTGTGACATTTGAATAATTCTGAATCTGTATTTACACTGAATGCCCATAGAAATCTTTTTTTTTTTGTATTTCTCAATTCACTTTTGAGTCTGCTTCCTTAGTATCTAGGGAATTGATCATACAGGAAGATACCCAAAAATATTTTGCAGCACATGATGGATTACAAACACTTTACAGAAGCAGTGGGAGGTATTGTAACTCAAATAGTACTGAGGGTCTTGTAAAGCCATCTGGCCAGTTAAAATTAAAAGGGAGGAGATGATGAATAGTTGATCCCTTACCCACAAATGCACTGTTTATCTCTAACCCAGTTTAACAATAACTTAAACTAGATTTAGGGTGTTATGAAAATTATCACAAGTGAAAAGGAACGTGAAGCAGGAGATGACTGCAATCTGTAGTGGACAAGAAGACATCTGTGATTGAAAAAAGTAACCAATTTCGCACAGCCCCTCGCAGGTTATACAAAGAATAAGTGCTGTGGAAGGAGAATGCAGAGAAGAAATGAACAAGCTTTGCAGTCCTGGCCTAACATCACCAAAGAAGAGTACCAGGACCCAGGAAGATGTATTGGAACTCGGACTTCTTTATGGAGATTAGGTGATCAACAGTTTCTTAACCATAAAATGACATCTTTGTAATAGGCATGGAGCTAAATTGACACAGCCTGTATTTTATAAAGTTTCCCCACAAGTGACAGGTTGTACTACTGTATCTGTGATTTGTATGTGTGTTATGGTAAGTCAGAACACCTATTTGTTGCTGCTGTAGGATTCCTTTGTCCAGTTTCTGAAGAAAGTAGCTAGTGAGTGCACCCAAAATGTTTTCCCAGTCTATGGACTCAGTAAGAGGCAGCAGTCCTCCTGTAGTATGAGCAGTAGAGCATTCCAGATCATGTATGCTCTAGTAGAACTGGGAAAGGAAGATCTTTGGAGAGACTGAGGAGTAGGAGGGCTTCATACATTTTCCAGAGTGCTGACCCCCATGTAGGCAGCATGCTCAAAGAATAATTAGAGTATATTGTATACAATTTGTCATAAAATGCAAAGAAAATACTCCTATCTTGATCCTCTTTGTTTTCAAGATTATTACTGAGCAAAAAGTAAATAAGCATGAATAGACGAAAATGAAGTAACACCTCAAAATTTCTAGGGTTAAATGTCTGCAGTGCTCAAAAGCTGTTTCTAGTATGAAAAAATTAAAATTGAAACAAATGTTGTTACAATCAAGATGAGTGAAACATTTTAACTGTGAGATATGTTAGATGAAAAAATACAGTTGCATACTATATGTGAGAGACTGAAATGCCAAGGGTTAATGGATCAAACAATTGGCCAGTTTGTAAAAGCAGCAGGTGCTTTTCAGAGCCCTGGTTTGCACCCCCAAATTGAGAAGGTGCAGGAGAGGTTTGGGTATGCAGTATTCAAATTCTGATTTGCATAAAACAGAAGGGATGCATACCCACCACCAGAAGATGACAGCAACAAATTCACTTTTGTTTACTGACTAAGCCTTGCAAATTATTGTGTACCTGATAATCTGCGACTGATGTCTTAAACAAGCTGTTTTCTGGCCAGATAAGGAAAAAGATTGATAAGAAACAGACCCTGCAGAGCTGATGGGATGCTTCTGTCATGCCATTTCCCCTCTGATAGGCACAACAGGCTCAATTAAATTGAGAGAAGCAGGGCCAGACAGTGGTCATGTCATTAAAAGGGGCCATAAACCATCAGAGACACCTGAAACACCCCCAGGGTCATTTCTGCGGTGTTCCACAAGAGGACTGCTCATGTTCCACAGTGTCGCAAAAGGTAGTGTAAACAAATAATAGGAACAAAGGCATTGTCTGATTTTGTTTGTTTTCTTTGTAAATGCATTTTTATATGGGATGGGGACTGTAGTTTTGTCAGAAAGAAAATAGATTGTGAGATCATATGCATATATAATTTGTGATACCAAAGGCCATCAGAGGAGAAAATGGTTATGAAAAAAAAAAAAAAAGGAACAGAACAAAGTAAGAAGCATGAAAATAGAAGACAAAGCTCTAACAATCACTAGATGTGAATTCTTGTAATTTTATTTCAGGGCTAAGTATATGCACTGGGAACACACTATTAGTATCCATCTTGTACAAACATCTTGAGTTCTTATTGCTGTTGTGTAGTAAGTCAAGATTTATATTGTGAAGTGTTCATTTACAATCCTTTCTACCCACGCTAAGTACCTTTAAAAATGCATCATCTGAGACAAATGATCAAGTGCTCATTGAAAAATTGCTGCACATTTATAAATGACTATGACTTTATTACAAGTCACAGACCATACATTACTTAAAATATGGTCAGTACAACAGCATGTCAAGGAAAACTGTTTATATCCTACTGTCAGTTGCAGTTTTTTGGTTGTTGGGGCTTGAATTTTTTTTTTTTTCTATTTTTCCCCTGCAAGGTGGCTTCCTGGTAATGATGATCTGAGCATTTCTGTGGCTAAAATTCTGCACAGGCTGCTTAATGAACTTCGCAGTGTCAGAAACCCCTGACTTTGCATAGTGTACAGACTTGGATCAGAACTTTTATAGCAACACACACAGCTTGCCGGATTTTACGTGATAAATAATCTCTCTCTCTGTATATCACTGGTAAGATGTAGCAACTGTCTGTCTCAGCACTATATATCTCATCACCATTCATTGTGGGCTGGCCTGAATAACTCTCCCTCAACAATATTATCTGTAACACAGATTCTGTCTTTGGTCTAAACCTCCTTCAAAGAATGCAGGTGTTTTGCCACTTCTGAATCCAGCCTTGTCCATTTTCCACCTCTACAGCAGGGTTAGGACTGAATGCAAACTACCATGCATCCTTGTTTCCTTAAAAAGAGGAACTCAGGCTCCAGCAGGCATCTAATCTACTCAATTAATGGTCAAGATCCCTGGGCTGTTTTGCAGCATGTCTGCAGATAATAAGTTCAAGTGCATCAGAAAACCAGAGATAAAAACATTGAAGGAATTATTTCTGACTTTTGCAGGAGTTATTTAATATATTAATAGAAGCTTATGACTGCACTTGTGTCACTTCATGTTTCTTATCAAAAGAGCAATAGCTCTGGTAGTGTTAATGAAAGAACATGTGAAGCATGCAGTTCTTTACTTTCCTTAGTAGTCCACTCTCCTTCATAACTGTGATTCAGTGATTCTGTAAGAGGTCTTTGATAGAAATAGAAGGGAAGTTTTTGGGATGGCAAGACAAAAATCACAACAGGCATCAGAGGGTATGAAAATATTCTTATCTCTAATTAAAGCCACTGAAATGTACACTCATGGACAAGTCACAGTAATTGTTTTGTCCTGATTACACATTATGAATTCACCATATGGGCTGTTCTGCTGAAAGCTTTTATTTCCATACCCTCCAACTCTCAGAGCTAAGAAAATAACACATAACATTGAACAAGACTCCAACAGTGCATTTATATTGGTTCTCAGCTTGGTTTTGTTTCCTGTGGCATTATCATCAAAAAGGAGTGCATGTTTCTTCTATCATGGACTAGATATGGAGACTTAGATGTTTAGAAAACTTTCCCAGACACCAGATGTATAAATTCATATTTATTTCCATGTTCAATTTGGATTTTAAAAATGGAAAGATATTTGATAAAAGAATTTATATACCCTATAGCCGAAGGGCACTCATGTTCACTGAGAGGCTGACACTTTTTTCTTCCCTTTGCACTCTCTGAAGGAGCTCTTGACTCCATGCAGCTGGCTTGCTAAAAGCTGAATAAACCCACGCTGCAGTATATATATTCATGTCAGAAGCTTTTATTTAAACAACAACAAAAGAAATCATTACACTAATAATCATCTCCTGAGGATGATTTCATGAGTGTCTTGTTACTCTTTTTACTGCATATGGGTAGATTTTGCTCAGTTACATAAGGAGTGAAGTAATTCAGATTATTCTGGTTTTTGTTCAATAAGAATGAGTGGTGGGTTGACCCTGGCTGGGTGCCACATGTCCATCAAAACCGCACAATCGTTCCCCTCTCCAGCTAAACAGGGGAGAATAAAATATAACGAAAGACTCGTGAGTTGAGATAAGGACAGGGAGAGATCACTCACTCAATACTGTCTTGGGCAAAACAGACTCATCTTGTGGAAATTAGTTTAATTAATAATCAAACACATCAGAATAATGAGAAGTAAAACAGATCTTAAAAATATCTTCCCCCCACGTCTCCCTCCTTCCTGGGCTCTACTGACCATGCTCCAGAAAGGCACAGGGAGATGGGGAATGGTCGTTACATTCAGATCATTACATGTTTCTTTTGCTGTTTCCTTCTTAAGGGGAGGAGTCTTTTTTCAGTGTGGGCCCTTCCCGTGGGAGACAGTCCTTCATGACTTCTCCTGTGTGAGTCCTTTCCACAGGCTACAGCTCTTCATGAACTCTTCCAGCACTGGTCCCCCTTAGGGTCACAAGTCCTACCAGGAAACCTGTTCCAGTGTGGGCCCCTCCTTTCAAAGGTCTGCAGGTCCTGACAGGAACCTGCTAAAATGTGAGCTTCCCACAGGGTCACAGCTTTCTTTCAGTCATTCACTGTGGTCCTCCACGGGCTGCATGGGGACAGCTGCCTCATCATGATCTTCATCATAGGCTACAGGGGAATCTCAGCTCCAGCACCTGGAGCACACCCTACCCTTCTTTTCTCCTTGGCCTTTCTGTCTGTAAGCTCTCACATATTCTCACTCTTCTTTTCTCTGGCCTCTATCACTTCTGTGCCATAATTTATTTTCTTCCTTCTTAAATAAGTCATCACAGAGGCATTACTGCCATTTCTGATGGGCTCGGCCTTGGCAAGCAGTGGGTCTGTCTTGAAGCATCTGGCATTGGCTGTAAGACAGGGAAAGCTTCTGGCAGCCTTCCCCAAAGCCACTCTGGTAAACCCCTGCAACCTGCCCTACTACCAAAACCGGGTCATGAAAACCCAATACACAGTGAAATCAGAATCCACCATTTTGTGTTCAGAAAAGCCTAATTTTTGTTAAATAGAAATTAATATTAGACATAGAATTGCAAATGTGAAACCATATTCTCGGTCAACATAAATCAGTGTGCAGCTACAGAGAATTCAATAGAGTTATACAAATTAATCCCACCTGGTGGTTGTCCAATCTTCTGTTATAATTAGGATTGTATTCTCAAACCTCTGGCAAGGTATTGTTCAAACAATGGGGAGCAGTAAGTGGTGTATTTAATAATTTTAGGAAACTCTATGCAAGCTTTCAAACAGAGACATTCACAGGTTTTTGAACAAAGTACAGATCTGTAATTATAGCAGAATTTAAAATGTATGTGAACATAATTATTTAATTAGCCTGCATATTCAATTATATTTAATAAAGTATCCATATAGAAGATACAACAAAGTTATCTCCTTCTCCTTGCTTTAGAATATTCCACTGTACAGGCATTGAAATTGAAATTGCATTTTAAAGAGATAGAGTCGTCACACTGGGATAGATGCAAAAACCGATGGAAGTAAGAAATACACTTAATTTACATGAAGTTATATGTATTATTTCTGATGAATGTGTTGACAGGAAAAATATTCTTCAATGCAGGAAGGCAGATGCTGATTTTCCTGGAATTAATTTATAGAAACTTATTGTAGTTATTATTTACTTTCTGGGTAGCTACAAAAATAAATTTCACAAGAGGATTGCAATTTACCGTTGAATATTTTCCATAGTCTTTTACTGACAGATCATGATGATAAAAGATACGAAAATGGATATTTCAGGGCAACTGATGAATCTAGTTTAAACCTGGAAAAGGTTGAATGATCTCACAAAATCCAACACATTGGTGACCCTATTCATACTGCTAGAGAGTTCCAAATGTAAAAAAAAAAAAAAAATGCAACAAAAGGGAAAAAAAAAATTTTTTTTCAAGTTTTCAGTTCTTTGCCCTAGTAAGCCATACTGATAAAAGTGTAAAGGCTAAAGTGGAGATTAATTCAACTCTACAATTTTCCCCTAAAAATCAGAAGCTCTTTCTAGCCTTTTTGTAGTAAACCTTGTCTTGACCATGCGACCAAGTAAAAAGGAGATGCAATTATTTGAACACTGACCAGCCACATAGAGAGAAGAGGTAGGTGTGAGACCCTTAACATATTATTAATATCAGTTGGAGCAGTGAAAATCACTGCTCTCAGCAGTACACTTGCAGGGAAACTTTCTGCAGTCAGTTGCCTATGACTAAACAGAGCCCATGACCACTGATCTTAAGCATGGACCAAAATCAAATCTGACTTCACTGAAAGATATCTCTGCTGTTTCTGCCAGTAGTTAACAATGAGGCTTAAAAACCATCCTTCATTGCCTATTCCTTTTCATTTTCCTCCAGCCAGTAATTTAGGCACTTCCTATTACAGAAGCTAATTAATAACTATTGAGATCATTAATTTGTCTGACAATTCTTAAAAACTATCATATTCTTTATATTCACAACATCTTTTTGCATAAAAATTTCTACAATTTAATGGGCCATTCACAAGTCTGTATGAGGCAGGTATCCCTCAAAAGAGGGAAGTACTACACAGATTTAAAACATTATTTCTTGTAATAATTATTTTCTTCTCTATTAATAACTTCCTTACAGCATACCTCTCACTGAAAAAGGACAAGATAGTCTGTATTCTTTTGTTGTTTGTTCTCAGTCTGCAGAAGATTCATAAAAATCAGGAGATAAAGCACCCGCCGAGAACTGCTAATAAGGCTACTCCTTGTGATTTGCTACAAAGAAATTCAACATAAATATTTCAAAACCTGAAAAGAATAGACGAGAACAAAAAAAATACAATGTTGGCATGCAGTCTGCAAACACCTACACAGATACAGAAATTCCTGCTCAGAAGTGACCATGCAATTTAACAAGACTTGAAGTTCACATCATCCTCCTAGTCTCCAGATTACTCTGAAGTATAGTTTTTAGCCATATATTAGCACCTATTTAAGACTTATACTACATGTATGCACAAATACATGACGGCTGTATGGAGGTCTCATGGTCACTTCATGTGAGGGACAGCTGAAGTTCATATTTAGTCCATGGATCCAAAAACATTTCTGTGAGACAAATCTTGCAAGCCACCTGAGAAAGATGCCATTAGTCCCCATGAAACTCAAAGTATGTTATGAACATCAGTTCTAAGTATCATCCTACTATACCTGAACATCCTACACTCAAAACCAGGGATTAATACAGAAAGTTGAATTTCAGTGAGAAACAAACAAGAAACATGGAATAACTCCCCTAAAAGCTGCAGTATTTTCAAGAGCTTTTTATTTCTATTTTTTTCACTGAATTCTTTGAGCCTTTCCAAAATACATTCTTATTTCCAATACACCTGTTCCGTACTTTCTTGGTGAGAAAAATACAACACCTAGTAGGAATCTGATTCATATTAATCTTTGGATTCAGTTACATCCAGAATCTTCATTTAAATTAAATTAGGGTTATTTTATGCCATTGCTTTTTTACTCCTTGTAATAAGGTTTAATCAAAACTTTAATCCAGCAATTTATTTACTTATTTAATTGTTTATTTATTTATTAGAAGTGGTAAGAAAGTAAGACAGATCGTTACCTCTTTTCCTGCCTTTCAAAACAAAATTCAGAGTTCAGTTTCTGTATTAATAGGCTTTTACACTCTTAATTTCTTAAATTGATTTGTTACAATTTTTAATGTGTTATAATTTTTAAAAATATTAAATATGCCAATTATGTTCACTTTAAATGACACAATCCATTACATTTGTTGCTTGTGACTATGATCACACAAAAACTGAGCCAGGTCTTTAAGTCTATGTTCAGATAATCATGTCAATTCTTCGCTCTTGTGGAGGATTTTGTCATTTCAGTCAAAAGCAAAGTTTCAATTAATACTTGAGTTGAAGATAATAACAGAGATAAATCATCTTAAAAGTGAAAACACTGCATTCCACTGCAGGTTATTAAAGGTAAACATGTAACTCCATTCCTCTAAAAGAAAAAGCAAGCAGCCCTTAGAGAATGGATTTACAAACATGAGGTGCAAAAAATACTATGATTTTTTAATTTCTTCATAAATTTTGTTGTTTGCTTTATTTTTTCTCTTTACCTTTCATATGTGTTGTTCTGTCTTTTCCACTTTCTGTTTGATACCTACAAAATCCATCTCTCTCATTCTTTCCTCCACTCCCTTCTCTCCACACTGGGGAGGAGTTTGGGCTCCATTTGCTCCATACTCTCTCATTTGGCAGTGTAGACTGCAGTAAGTAGCCTGTAGAATTGTCTTCTTCAGGCTGAACAAATCCAGTTGTCTCAGCCTCTTCCCATATTTCATGGGGTGCTGTGGAAATGGCATAGACTGGGAGTGGCTGAAATTCAATCATAAGGGATGAGGCAGGAGTGAGATTGTGATTTAAAGACTCTCACCAGTCTCTGTGAGAGATGCAGAAAATCTTTAAGAAGAACAGAATGAGAGCACCTGCAATGGTGGCAGCCTGTTCAGGTGCTTCAAAAATCTGAATGGGCTGATCAAACACAGGTATTCTCTATCCAACCATCTAATTGACAGGATCTGGAGTAACTGAAGGAGAGACCTAAAAGAGGCCAGGATCACACAAAACACAGACAGGACTCCTGCACTGGCCAATGCGATCTTTCTCTGGGACTGCATTGTCTTCCCTATGGGAAAAAGAGGTCATATATTGCTTGTCAACATTAACCGTATCTGTAAGGGAATGTGCATTGGTATTCAAGTCCACTTACTGCCTGGACAGTCAATTTGGTATTAAACCACAAGAATGTATGTTGGTATCTGAAGTGGGATACCATTAGACTAGTCAGGTATCTGTAATATGCAGATGGATGGGCATTAGGGCCTGCAAGATGAGGCTATGGCAGAAGCTGTCTCCAGCCTGACTCCGGGCAAATGACAGAGGCATGCATGCAGATGCCTAACTCCCAAGTTTGGCCAGTGAGCTGCAGAGTTTTTCATGGCCTGAGGGCAGGCCAGGGATATGGAGCGGCTACTCATTCATTAGCCAGAGAATAAAGAGGAGTGTGTCACTAGAGACTTACTCAGGACATATATCATTGCAAACTTTGTGCCATCATAAAAACAAACAAACAAACAAACAAAAAAACCTCAGCAGAGAAAACTATTTGCCATCTCTTTCTGATATAGTTTTATTTTACCTTTTGAAATTATTTAGTAATCTGAGCTAATTTAGTAGTCTACTATTTGGTAGTTCAAATTTATTAATGTTAATAAATGAGTACAAGATCTGGACTGTTGTGAATAGGTAAATTACATGAAAAATTTCTGGAGTTTTTACCTAAGAATTTATATTTTCCCCCAAATGAAATATATTTTCAGAATTTCTAAGTTTATTTTAATTTTTTTTTTTTTTTATATCAAGAATTGGTGAACCAGGTCATTTCAATAAAATATTGAATTCAGTTAGTTTGTTCACTGTTACTACAACAAACGTATTTACATATTTCTGTTAAAGATGTGAGGATGAAAAAGATGAGATTTCTACAATTTCATTTTATATTCTATAGTATATAGCACACATTAAAACTCAAGAGGATATATTGTTAGAATTTTACTTGGACAAGAGATGCTTGCCTTATGTGAGATGAGTGGATGTTCCAGTAACTCTAAGGTCAGCTGATTTCTTATGTTAAAAGCCACATGGTAATCTCTTGCTTAAGAGGAAATGTTCTTGTACCCATTACCCCACATATGATATGTGTGGAAAATGGCAGACATAACTTTTTTGACTATTCAGATATTCAAGATTTCTTTATAGCTATATTTATGATAAAATCCTGGGACAAGATGAAAAAATTACTTTACACATCAATTCTAACCATATGGTTATGAAACCCATGCTATTCTAAGTAGCCCCCCCCAAAAAAATCCCCAGAAAATCCCCAAAACCCACCAACAAGCATTTAATCTGTCATATCCTTAGTTCTTCCTCAACAAGAAAGAAGAAGAACCAAATAGAAACTCACTTTCAAATTTCTAAGGTAACTTTTGAATTCATCCAACCCTTTTGCTGGGACTTGCAGGAAGTAGTTGCTTTCCACCATTCCTGAAAAACTCTCAGAGGAAAAAGAACTGTTACTCACATCTGTATTGCCAGTTTTCAGGCCTTCCATGTGGAAGCAGGATTAATCTCTGCTAGGTAAAATGTTGGTGTCAGTCATTAAATGTGTTAAAGCATGGGGTAATTCAGCTACAGTTTAATTTCTGCTTTAATATTTTTATGACTGTCTCCAAAGCTCATAATTCCACATTCTAAGATTAAACAGGTACAATTGTTCAGAACAGTAAATTTCTGGTGTGATTGCATGGATATAAACCCTAATGATTCCTCATCTTCATAATTCAGCAACAGTTAAACATATACATTATTGAGATGCATATAAATGAAATACCAGTGCATTTTCTTAAGCCCTCTTATTTCTGTGACTTACATGTCTGCTTTTGATCCCCTTCTGCCACTAGCTCTGATTTTGCTTGAGTCGTCCGAGGGTATTCACTATATGAGAATGTGTTTTCAAATATTTGTTCTTTTTTAAAAAAAGTATACATCAAGTAGGGGATTATACCTATGAAAGTATACTTATTTTAAAGTAATTAATAACTTCAATTATTTCTCCTTTTTATCATCATGTATTTTAAAGCTCTTTTTCTCTAAAAAAATTGCATAAAGACTTTTTTAAATAATAAATTAAGTTAAAAAGAGAAAGCATACATTATTACTTATTTTAGACATATATCTGTTTCAGCTTCATTTGATCAAAAATGAGTTCATAGTGTCTGTTGTGTTAAAGATATTTGTAAAAGGTATATGACAAATTTTCTTTGTTTCATTAATAAGTATGAAAACTATGGAAATTACTACAAAAACTCATCTGAAGTTCTGTTTATTAGCAGATAGGCTTTCCTAGAACAGATGCAACATTTTTCTGACATTGTTGAATTTCTGAGATGGTTTTTTTCCTGCAGTGCTGATGTTACACCTGCTAAGCATGGAAAATTTTCGAGCATAGTAATTCCTGAAGTGCCTAGGGAAGCTTGATACGATGTTAAGACCCTCACCAATAATAAATAACAGCATGTCAGTGCTTACCATGAAACCACACAGCCTTCCAGCTTCTAGAAATCATGGATTAGAAACTTCCTAAACAAGTAGACAATATGTTTTAGAAACCTGATCTTTTTCCTGAAGCAATAGGTGAATGTTGTGAGGAATAATTTAACATCCACATGGTACAACATGTCTGTGTGTGAGCAATTAAATGGAGACAAAGTGTCTTAGGTTAGTTAAATCAGAAAAATTAAAAAGAATTAGATTGCCCTAGATACCCAAGGATGTATTTACAAGCAAGATTGCAGACCAAAGCTTGGCTGCAATTCAGTCAGAGAGGGTGAGGCTCACCCATGTCAGTAGTATAATTTGAGTATGTGCTGCCCCCAAGAATAACTTATTGTTTTAGGCAAAATGAAACAGTGTCTTTGTTTGCTCTGTGCTGGCTTCTATCTGGTTAGCTGAAATAGAGAGTAGGAATTGTCCCTGTGCCTCTTTAAATAAACACAGCTTATGCCAAATGAGGAGTGTCTGAAAATCCCTTCTTATTCCTATCCTACCTAGTTCATATATTTGGATATGGATGACTGCCTTTCTTTGCTATTTGAAACACTCCCAGAACCTGTCAGGTGAATGAAATAGTCCAGGAACTGAGATACTGATGCTTACTTCGCAGTTTTGAGCTCATACCTATAAGTAGTAAAGTTGAAGAAGTTGAAGAAGTAAAGTTGAAACCAGGTTGGAACAGAGACATACAGTGGTCATTTCATTAAACATGATGATAACTCACAGAAAACCAGGAAGAAACAGGTGAAACTTATTTTCTAAAACCTAGCAGGCTAATTTTGGATGTGAAAAGAAGTATGTTTCAGTTGCTGTTTCCAGGAATGTATATGCACTACTGTAAAAGTCATATGGAGAAAGAAATTATCCTATCAGCTTTATAAATCCTTAGAGGGCAAAAGCAGGATATAAATATCCATGTGTTTAATTCTCTCTAAGGATGTCTTCTGCGCTCCAATAGCCACTAAGTAGCTTCCTTACAGAGATGGATATGCAAATTCCTTACAGTGTAAAGATGACACTTTGCTTCAGATAAGCAAAGAGGGATTCCAAAAATTCTTCATCTGTAGATTCCCAGGGTGTGCTATTCCTTCATTTTGAGTGGTTTACAGCAGTGCATCAAGTAACAATAACAACATAACAACTGTTTTGCATCTGTCTTGAAATAACACATGCTCTGAGAAACAACTCAGCAGAAGCAGAAAGTGCTTGGAAAGATATTCAAGATACAGGCCATAAAACAGACCTGAGAAAAAAAATTATTGACACTTCTAAAGGTTACTTTCAAGATTTCAGCCACAAAATGTTGATTCTAATTTCTTAATAATGTATGAAAAAAAGCAATATTTTACTTCTGTTATAAATGTGACTATTTCGGCCATTCCATCCACTTAAACCTTTTAGAATAGAACAGAATAAACTTGCTGAAAGTATTAAGTTTCCTTTATTGAAACTCTAAATAAAAATGCTATTACATCATTTGTTCATTCAAGCATGCTTAATCAGTTTTGCTGCCATGGTTAGTGTCAAATAGTTTTTCAGAGGATGGAACAGAGCATATAAGAATCAGGTATCAAATCTTATCTATCTATTTATCTATCTATCTATTTATCTATCTGTCTGATGCAAAAGATACTAGGGCAGTATTTCTAAACTTCCAGTTGTTGAACTGCTGTGTATCTTTCATTTAACTATATGCCAGACCGAGTTGGGATATTTCATTGTCCCAGGAATTGCAACTAATCTCCCTCTCAGATAGGGCGTGACCATTCATATTCCCATTATCTAATCTGCAATTTAAAAGGTTCACCAGCTTTGTTGTCCTTATCTGGACATGGTCTAGCAGCTCAGTGTCTTTCCTGCAGTGAGGGTCTCAAAATTGAACACAGGGCTTGAGAATGGCCTCACCAGTGTTGAGTTCAGGGGAATGATCAGTGCCCTTGTCCTGCTGGCCACGCTATTGCTGATGCAGGCCAGGATACCATTGGCCTCCTTGGCCTCTTGGGCACACTGCTGGATCATGTTCATGGGCCTGTCATCTAGGAGCCCCACATCCTTTTCTGCTGGGGGAAGATGCAAATATTCTACTGAATGAAAATAAACATCGAAATTGAAATAAACATAGATATGGCCAAGTCTCTCTGTGCACTATTGGGTTCTGATGATCTTGACCAGCTTCTCCCGTGACTCTCACCTACACCTGTGAGGCCTGGAGCAGTACTTAAGCTCAATCCATTTTCAATATTATAGACCATTCCAATAAAGGCTCAGTAAAGTGTGAGAAACTGTACTGAGCTAGGCATGTATCTAAAGTTATTTCTTCCCAAAAAGTCTAAAGCAGAGTAAGCAATGAAAAGATTCAGGTGCATTAAAGAAAAAAAGTAATTCTGCAGCAGAGCTCTTATAAAAAGAGCACTAAGTAAGAAAGTATAGATCTCCAGTTCACTGCAGTTTAGGACTCTTTTTTTATAATGTCATGCTCTCTCTTGTCCCCAAGTGTAATTCATAGAATCTGTAATTTCAGTAAGCTCCATCCTGTTGAAAAAGCAGTTTTAAAGACGGAAGATCTGGGGGGAAAAAATGAAGTAGCTAGGGAAAAGTACAGAAAGAACCACTTCTAAGCTGTTTATACTTCAGACTTATGAATCTTACTGCGTGTCAAAGGGTAGTCCAAAACACAGATCTTTAAGATGCTTTGTGATGTCAGTAGGATAATCTCAGGTAAAAGGTGACTGCATCCTTAAGCAATAAAAGCCTAGCAGAGTCAGAAGCCAACTCTTTCAAGGGTCTATTGTGAATAAGCCCATGCACATTATCCTCATTTCTAAACAACTTTAAGGTAAAAAATATGTTTTCCAGGTTTGTTGCCAATGTTATTTTTAATTGTTTGTCTGCTTTTCACAGAGTTAAATTACAGCACACCTTAGAGAGCAATTAAAACAACTGGAATTATACACACACAAAAAAATGAGGGTACCAAGGTCAATCTTCAATGCCAATATCAAGCACAATAATGATCTACTTACATCCTAGGATACTCAGATGGATATGCCTCTTACCGTATCTAAAATAATGACAAAAGCTTTGCACCTGTGTTTACCAGCAGGAAATGTGGAGGAGAGCTGTAGACGATCATCTAATTGTGCTACAGGTAAATGCTTAATTTCTGCTTGTGATGCATTCTAAACAATAACCCCAAAACTAGAGATACTGGAACACCCTGCACAATCAGATATACTTAATGAGGCATTGTTACTTGTTCATTAAGTCTTTCCACCATAAAGTTAATGGTGAAAAATAACAGTGACAAATGTTGTCTTTCTGTTAATTTGTTTATTGCGGTTGTTGGAATTATTAGACCATAAACAAAAGCAGCAAAGAACACATTTTTAATAACTGAATATTTTTCATTTACTTCATTTATAAGCATTTCATCTTAAAGAAAGAGAAATCTCAACTCTCTATCAGAATGATTAAACATTCCTTTTAATTTAGACTTTTGCCTCTGTAAATATACTAGACACTTGGGTGTGGTTCATTTGTTGGCCTCTGTATTAACGTTATTGGAAGGATCTACTGCTGTAGATAAATTGTGGCTATCATTTCATGGACCTGAATCTTGAATCCTTTGCACATCTGCAGTGGCACTTACCTCTTCATACAACTAAAGAAAGCTTGGAACTGGCTTTTTTTACTTTTCAGTGCTCTTTTTGTTGACTTTTTTTTTCCCCAACTATTTAAACTACAACCATGACTTCCAAAGACAGTCTGCAGTGCTAGAATCTTAAGTGAAAAATTGAACTGTCAAAATTTCCAATATCTTCTCTGGACCAGACAGGATTTCTTTGAAGCACTTGGCAGCCAAGTTTTCTCAAAGGACCTGTACTTGCTTAGAGTATCACTCTTCTCCAGTGACTTTCACCAGCTGGAGAGAACCATGTAATGAACACAACAATCCAAAAGTTTCTTTGATGTCAGGATGAAGGAGGTTACAGGATGCTGGTGTTCATCACTTTAAAAAATGAGGGGTAAGTAGTGTGTAATGGACTAACTGAGTAACTTCTGTGTGGAGCATCATTCTCATTACTCTTCTCTTGTGTCCAAGCCCATAAGCACATTCAAAAATGCACCCTTCTTTTTTCTCTTTTAAGATCTCATAAATAGATACCAGGTGCTATAGAATTTTATCAGAAAGACCACACTGCCCTGTTGATGCAGAGGATATGGAATTAAATGGTTGACCTTGCCTCACTACATCAAAGTCAAACCCAAGTCTGATTTGTGTAAATACAGTTTTTTGTTTGTGCATAAAATATCTAGAATATCACACCTAATATTACCTTGCTTTTTTCAAGAAGAAACAATAATGTATTTAATAAAGACCAATTACAACCCTAATAGCTAACATATTAAAAAAAAAAGAGAAAAAAGTTACAAGAAACAAAGTCACTGTAGCAATTCTATGAGTTATTCACCATGAAGGGTTTTATTACATAACTCTGCAAACCCATCTAGACAGATCCCTGTTTAAATACTGAGGTACTTCAGAGACTAGTGAATTTCATTGTGATCATATGTTACTGCACAGATCATATATTTTATGTTTTGTCTTCGTGAGATATCATAATGCTGTAAGATTTCTTGACCTTTTAGTAAATACAAGCGACTTCTATGCCCATATGCTACATATAGCATTGCTTGTTATCTATTTCCCTCCTCTTGGCTCACTGGAGAAAGAGCAAAAATGTTGTGTTTAGACTGGAGAGTGTAATTCAATTAACATCTTCGAAAACACACCATTTTCCTCTCTAACTTTTCATATAAATTATTACCCAGTTAATAGTCTCAGTGGGAAAACAGTTACTGGATTATCCGAATGTTTCAGCAGCTGTTTGTCCAATCTAAATTTGAATGGTATCTGTTACCTACCCAGAGCCAATGTTGCTGCTGTCTTCTCGGTGCTGCCCTGTGAAAGGACAAGAGGCAATGGGCATATACTGAAATACAAGAAATTATTTTTGACTTCAGAAAATGTTTTTATCATGATGGTGATTGAACACTGACACAGGTTGTCTAGGAAGGCTGCATATTTTCCATCCTTAGAGATATTCAAAATCTGGTTGAAGAAGACGCTGATCAGCCTACTGGACTTGGGCCCTGCATTCTGCAGGGACATTAGAAAAGGTGATCTCCAGAAGTACTTTCCAGTCTCAACAGTTCTGCTATTCTGTGAAATCCTATAATAATAACTAAAATATATATATATCCTATTATATCCTATAATAACAGACTGTATAAAAAAAACATAGCAAACCTCTAGCAATCAGAAGCAGAGCTAGTATGACACAGGTGTGCACTGTGTGATTTTGCAAATGTTTTGTATATAAGTGATTAGATTCTTCTAATAATCTGCTGCTTATGTATCTTGAACTTTGTTTTTCCCTCTGTTCATACACCAGAAACAAAAATGTAACAAGGTAACCTTTGTTGATGATTCCTTTGATTCAGGGAAAGAGCATAATTCATTTTTCCCCCAAATGAGAAGTGCAGGAGAACTGAGTAATATGGTCTGCAGCACTGACCATAAGCAAGGGGAAGATCTCCAGACAAAGATAAATGAGAAAGGCTGTGCTTAAACAGAATTTTCTATAGCAGTTTCAAAGGGCCAGCAAAGTACATTCATCACCCCAGAAACTCCAGGAGAACAGGCACTGTATTTTTATGAAGTGTTCAGGATAATTGAGTGTAACATTCAAGCTGAGCTGATTTTGCACGTATCAGGTAGTGAGAAAATGAAGCAGAATTAACCACATGTGAATATGATAAATAACAAAGTCACAGGAGATTGTGAATTTCTATCTTTTGTCTGGCCTTACTACATGTAGATATGTAGATAGTGTCCTCGGACAGCACATGAAAACTTATTAATACTGCTTGGACTCCTGCCTCCATTCCACTCTTCTGCATTATCTTGCATGCAACTGAAAGAATTAGCTTGGGAATGATCTGTCACAGATAGTCTTCAGTGGACTCCATGAGGTCTGTGATTAGAAAAAAATCATAAATTCTCTACAGCTCCCAGCAGAGTTTACAGAGAGCTTGCAAAGAGCTAGTGCTGTGGTGGCAGAAAGAAACAGACTTGGTGGTCCTAGCCTAACTGCATCTAAGAACAAGAAAATCCACTTCCACAACCCAAGAAAGAACATTAGATTTCAGGACACCCTGTGGGGACATAAAAAATGCAATCCACTGTTTCTTTATGTTATGACTAAGCATAGCATAGGTTATTTTTAATAGACACAGAGTTAAATTGAGGTGATGGGATGTGTCTCTGCACTTCTTGCTGAATCAGTGCTTTAAATGTGAGATATGATATGCTAAAAAAGCTGTTTCCTTACTGCAGTGATTCCCTTCCCAATGTCCAGAAGGAACCAATGATGAGTGAACTGAAAGCATTCCTTCAGTCTGGTGGTATAGCTGGTTCAGGGCAAAAATCCTTGGATGATAAGAGCTGTGATTCAAGTGCAAAGACAAATTGCATAATTTTACAGTTTTTCATATTATTTAACATGGCATAGATGGAAAGAATGAAATGTCCCCTGAGATATCCTTCTAATCTGTCCCTGATGCAGCCCAGTATTAAATAGGTCATTCTTCTCTGTTTAATGCAACTGGAAAAAAAAATATAATTATTAAGTGGGGAGGTCAGGCAGTGAATAAATTAGTTGCAAATATATAAAGACTGCTTCTACAAAGACATGTAGGAATGAAAGAAAAAGTACTAAAAATTTTCTATTCTCTCTGTGAGAAGGAGGTCCATTTAGTGGGATTAAAACCCTGAACGTCACAAAAAGAAATGGCTGATTTTCTCAAAATCTCATTACCAGCATAATGAGTACACTATATGACACAAATGCTAGTCCAATTAATGTGCTACCTATCAAATTATCCAATGAATATAGAAAATATTTTGTAGTAATACAGATAAAAATTTTACAGCCTCCCCCATCAACACTTCTGAATATGCATATCCTTGCTCCAGTACTGAAATCACCTTTCTACTCTGACTTTGTACCTGAAAGTTGATTGTGTCAGTCATCCTCAAGGCTGCAGTATTTTGGGATGTGATCACACCTTATCAGTACCTTGAATCATGTGCTGGGAGGAGTCGAGTGGGGTGCCTATACATGCAGCTGCTTTGGCATGGGTCCCTTCTCTCTTCAGTTTTATTGGGGCAGCATTTCTCCACTCCATCAACTGGCAATCAGCGCTGTTGGTGGGGTACATCCAGACTCCTGAGCATTTCACAAAGCTTATAAATATTATTATTTTGCTTTAAATATGCCCATAATATAAAGTCACTTAATGGAGTTATAAGAAAATTTTCCTGTTGCTTATTAATGTATAAATTCATATTGCAGCTATTACTACTAAAGTCAGTGACTGGATACTAGACTAGATGGAGAACTTTCTCAATTAAGTATGACAGTTTTTATATTCTGGAGGTTTTACTTCAGGGATGAACTAATATTTCACACTAATTTCAACATTGGAAGGTTTTTATTTAAAATGCACCTCCTAGGATCCATTCAGGTCCTCAGTATATTTAAAAGAAGAAGAATTTAAAACAAAGAAAATGTGGTATGCATGTCATGAACAAGAAATAAAACAGTGTATATGAAAAAAAGTTTGCCACAATAGCATGAAGAACTTATCACATATGAATCAAATCTTCTTTATATGCTGACATTTCAGCAAGTATTTTAAATCTGTATAGCTATTCTATAATTTTAACAAGCAAATTTAGGGAGGTAATTGCAACCAAACACTGTTAAATTGAACATCTTTGCTCTAATGTCAATATTGACTTCAGATTTCAGATTTTTTTCCATTGACATGTTCTATTTTTTCTTGGCTGTTTTGTCCTGCCCCAAAATGTATTTATTAATATCCTCTTAAAGAAAAAAAGGAAATCTTACAAAAAACTTTGCCTCCCCTCTTACTTTGCATCCATATATGAAGCAAGAGCTTCTAAAAAACAGATCTACATACTCTAAAAATACTACACAAAAATGTATTGGTCAGGGCTGAACCAGCTAGCAAGGAGACACTAAAAACTGATTTTTGTAGCTGAGCAATATTTTCTTTCCCACCATCACAACAAAGTGGTAAGGCTTAGAATATGGTTTGCAATGGCAAAGAACTATGGACAGCAATTATTTTCTCACTTTCCTGCCATGTGTACTCAAAAAGAGTCAGCAGTCCAATGACATGTTGGATGACTTAAAATTATCCAGATAAAGCAATCTGAAGTCTAAAGGGTTTGTATATACCCTTTTCATTCTATAGAATCCAGATTATAGGAGTAGGGACGCATAAGCCCTCAAACATATTGTCGGACTGCTGGATGTAAAGAAACAATATAGGAAACAGACTTTCAACTGCTACTGATACATATTTCATAACATGAAGCAGAAAGGATCAGGAAATCACTGCAGCTGTGGTTTGAGGCTCACATAACCAAGTGCAAAGCTATGAACTTTGGTATCGAAAAAGGCTGGAGGATGAACAGACTGGAAGCAGCCCTGCTGAGGAGGACGTAGGGGTTCTGGTGGATGAGAGGCTGGACAGGAGCTAGAAATGTGCTCTTGCATCCAAAGCAGCGTGGCCAGCAGATCAAGGGAAGTGATTCTGTCTCTCTGCTCTGCTCTGGTGAGACCCCACCTGCAGTGCTGCATCAGCTCTGGGCCCCCCAGCTTACAAAGGACACAGACCTGTTGGAGCAAGTCCAGAGGATGGCCATGAAGATGATCAGAGGGCTGGAGCACCTCTCCTATGAAGATAAATTATGAGAGTTGGGGCTATTCAGCCTGAGGAAAATGCTTCAGGGAGACCTCATTGTGCTCTTCCAGCACCTAAAACTGAATGTAGAAGAGCTGGAGAGGGACTTGTTGTAAGGGTATGTAGTGATAGGACAAGAGAAAATGGTTTTAATATGGAAAGGGATAGATTAAGATATAGGGAAGAAATTCTTTACTGAGAGGGTGATGAAACACTGGGACAATTGACCTGGAGAGGTGATAGATGGGACATTCAAAGTCAGATTGAATGGGGTTCTGAGCAACCTGATCTAATAAAAAATGGGCCTCGTCATAGCAGGGTGTTTGAACTAGATGACCTTTAACAGTCCCTCCCATCCCAAACTATTTTATGGTTCTCTGAATCTGTGATTCTACTCTTTCAGTTCTGATTTGGAGCAATATAACATTTTTCTGTTTCCAGCTTTGGACATAAAAGCATAATTTGGTGTTGCCACTTGCTTAGTGGCATAGAGTGTGAGTAATTCACTGGCTGAATCACCCTTTATTTCTCATGTTGTATGCCATTTTAATCCATAAAGAAATCTGTTGTTTGAAAGGCACCATAGAAGAAAAGCACCAATCAACAAGAGCAAGAGAACAAGAACTGGAGCTTTAATTTAAGCACAAATTACTGAACTGCAACTAATGTCAAACTGACTGCTGGCCTTTCTTAACTGAGGCGTTAATTAGATGAACAAAGGAAGCAAACAAAGTACATGATTTGACATTCCATTCGAGATGTAGTGCAGTACAGTGTCTTTACAAGTGAAATTAAAATAAAAAAAATAAGAAAGCTAGGCTTAGAGAATTTTCTTACAGATAAGCGTGCAGTAAAATTTCATCAGATTAAACGAATAAGGCTGAGCTTTCCTAAAGACAGTTACAACATGCATTTAAATACGCATCAAATACACAGAAAACACATGAAAATTAAGCCACATATAGTTAATTTTGTTTATGTTTGTGTGTAAATAGGAAAGTATTTAATTGTGTCACTTCATATAAGAACAATTCCACACTCCTCCTTCTCCTTTTTCTACATGTGACAAATAATTTTTTAATATATAAAGATTACTTGAAAATATAAATTCAAGGAAGGGTACAAGCTTTTCTGTGGAATTTCTTAAAGATAAGCTTTTCATAAATATCAAGGAATTTCTCTTTAGAATATATCTATTTGACAGAATTAAACTCATTCATAGCACCTTTGTGAGGACATTTTTAGAAAGGGAAAAAACCTGCTGCACAGCAGCAGCTGGGACAGAAGAGTGAGAATATGTGAGAGCAACAACTCTGCAGACACAAGGTCAGTGAAGAAGGAGAGGGAGGAGGTGCTCCAGGTGTTGGAGCTGAGATTCTCCTGCAGTCTGTGGTGAAGATGATGATGAGGTAACTGTGCCCCTGCAGCCTGTGGAGGTCCACAGGGGAGCAGAGATCCATCTGCAGACCATGGAGTAGCAGAGGGTGTCTTTCTGGATGTGTCCTTAAAGAAGCTGTGACCCCATGGAGTGCCTCTTGTTGGATAAGGCTCATGACAGAAACTGTGGCCCATGAAGAGAAGCCAATGCTGGAGCAGGTTTTCTGGTAGGAACTGTGTGTCCACAGGTGACTCATGCTGGAGCAGCCTGTTTGTGAAGGATAAGAAAAGACACAAACTGGAGCAGTTTGTGAAGAATTTCAGCCTTCTAGAAGGACCCAGAAATTAATGGAGGACTATCTCCCATGGGTGGGATCCCACACGGGAGCAGAGAAAGAGCATGAGGAGAAAAGACTGGAAGAGAAAACCTCTGGCAAACTGCTCGCAACACCCATTGCCTACCCCCCTGTGACAGGAAAAGGTAGAGAATTTGGGAGTCAAGTTGCTGCATTAACAGTATAGAAATTTGTCAGAGAATACAGCCCTCCGCATTCCAGCTGGTCCTCAGAGATGAGAGGGGTGTGGTTGCACTTAATTTCTGATTATAGACAATTCAGCACTGTCAGCCTAGTAGAGTTCAATACGAAATTGTGCAATCACAGATTCAGAAATAATGCAATTTACCAGTTCTATACTGCAGGTCTGGCCAAGTTTAATAAGAACTTACATGATCCAGATTCACAAAGAGTAGAGTTTATTGAAGCAACAGGAAGGCAGGTTCAGGATTGCTGGTGACAAATGCACCAACTACAGAGCGTTAATATTTTCATGACAGAATGTATAGTAACAGAGATCCAATAGGTAGATAGATAGATAGATAGACAGACAGATAGATAGATAGATAGATAGATAGATTCCCAAGTCTTCTCCAATGAAGTTGGAAGCACAAAGCTCACCTAAAGTTGTCCCTTCAGGTGTGGAGGAGAGACAAAGTCTCCTGACTGATCCTGGGCAATCAAAGGCATTTCCCCCTCTATCTTTTTGCCCCCCTCTCCCTTTCTCCCCCCATACTAAAATTTTTGTCCCTTCCCAAAGGGGTGAAACAATCCCATGTTATAGGTGGAGTTTTTGGAATTGTGGTCATGCATGTAAAGCACTTTCTCTTCTCCCTTCATTTGCATTCTGAGGGGTGTGACAGTTAATATGCAAATACAACTTAATAAGGCTCTCAGTTCCTTTCAGTCAGAATTTATAGTTGACTGAAGAGGTGAAATAAACTCTTTGGTCCACCTACACCCACCAAGGTGGCAGTAAAAGCTGTTTGACATTTGTTGAACAGTTTTTCCATGAAACTTTATCTCCCTAAATGGCTAGATTTATAATCAGGCTTGCTTTTCAGGGTGAAAGAGGGTTAAGGCCAAAGGCTGGTAGAAATGTGTGGGTGTTCTTTGAGCTTCCATTTCACACCCAACACCCATCAATTGTTACATCTTGATCAAGTCAGGTGCTGGAAAAGCAAGGGGACCAGCTCTTGCTCTTTTCAACTAGCCTCAACAATTCTCAAAATTCTTCAGCAGCTTAAAGCCCCACTCTAGCAAGTCTGACAATTTACCACAAAAATCGAACCCAAGAAGACAGGGAGAGGGAAATGTGTAGATTTTTAGATTTGTTCTTATTTCTTATAATCCTACTTTGATTTGAAAGTGAAATACTAAAATAATTTCCCCAAGCTGAGTTTGTTTTTGCTCATGCCAGAAACTGGTAAGCAATATCTCTGTCCTTATCTTGACCCAGAAGCTTTTTGTCATATTTTCTGCTCTCTATCCTGTTGAGGAAGAGAAATGATAGAAAGGCTTGGTGGGCACCTGGTAGCCAACCCACCACAATTATGCATGGAGAAATCTTCATGTTATAGAAAAAAATGTTAAAATAGAATGATAAAGAAAAACTGTGATAGAATAGCCCCTGATTTACTGTGGAGTTTTTTGTTTGCTTATTTGTTTGTTTGTTTGTTTGTTTGTTTCGGAGCCTCAGCAGTCTAACACTATGCAATATTTTCCAATTACACTTCTCATTCAAAGTGCATTGCAGACGCTTAGTGATTTTGCTTGTGGGAACCCTGATTTTCAGTTTAAACACCAGGGAATGAGAAATACACAGTTAATGATCACCTGTGAAGAGTTATATTGAAATAATTTGTTCAGCATCACATTAAAAATCTACAGAGGAATCGAGAAAATAATTGAACATTCAGTGCTGACATCCAGGTGCCTCAGCCATTTCTTTCTGACTTGTATTCATTCACTTTGCAATTCCAACAAGAAAAGAGACTGGGTACTGATAGCACTTATAGCTATGCTGCTTCAAGAGTCTAAAACAGATTTTCATTTGTGTTGCCACAGTTTCTAATGTTTCTTTGGCAAGATTAACAATAAAACTTCTTTTTTTTTCTTCCTAGAAGTTTAAAACTATTCCTACCAAAGAATAAACATACCATTATCTCAAATCATTTAGCTCTTCTACAGTGGATGCTTGCAGGGTTGAATTTTTGCAATCACTACAAACACCAGCTGTAATAAGGTGAATGTAAGCAGCAATACGTGGTTTTGTGTTAACACTTTGTTAGTATGGTGAATAAACACTGGAGGGAGGGAGTCTGTTCCATGTGCAACAGTATTTTTTGTTCGGTTTGCTTTGCTTTTATAGATAACAACTCACTCACTGAGATTTGATCGATTGAGTAAAAGCCCTGATAAAACATTTGGCTCTACAGTAGAATCATTGAATCTGAGGAAGACCTTCAGTTAAACGTGAACCTAAAAGAACAGCCTACATTGTTCTCATACCAAATTGCTCCGGAATTTGTCCAGAAATTAACAAAAGGCAAACTCTCTATTGTTTAGAATTATTGTTTAAAATTATTGCAGAAATATATTTATCATTGCATATTAAACCTCTACTTCAAATCTGAATGAAACAACCTCCCTTTTTTCTCCTCATGCTTCTGATTCAGAAGCCGGCATTTAGTCATTCAGAGCGAACTTCATTTTCTCATTGTGTGCTCCCTCAGAGGTTGAAAAATTTGGAGAAAGTGAGACTAGAAATCCTACTTATCCTCCACAATCAAATTACACTCCAGAAGTAATTGCTAGGGGTTTTTGTGATAGCACGTGGCAATTTTATGATGATTACATGTGAAGAATGGCTTTCAAGATATAAAATATTAGTAGAAATGGGGAGGGGGTTGAGGATATTTTGAGGCTTATTTCCGATCCCGATGTAAAATGACGCTTACCAAAAGGCTTTTATCCAAAAAATTATTGTAATACTTACTTATTTGTGTTTGTTTTTTGAAAAAAGGGACTGTTCCAAGTACTTATTAACACAGGAAAAAATAACGCTTTCCGAAACCTTTGTCACATTCACTTTTTTCTGGTTGTCACTTCTCCCAGTTAAAAGCCCCAAACAAAAAGGTGATATGCAAAAGTGAATCCTGCTTTATTGTAAAAGTCTTACAGAAAGTGTCAGCCAACCTCAGCTGTAAGGGTTACTCATCTTCTGGAAATAGCACCCAAGAAACATGAGACAATTAATTCATACAGCTGCAGATTCAACAAAAGACTGAAAAACGATTCAAAGGTGTCCTTCAATGCCTAGTGATAGTTCTGTTTAAATGAAAACACTTCTAGTAAAATTCATCCTGTAGAAAATGACATTTACAGCCTCTGTCATGAAGTAAAGAAAATATTTTGAAACTTTAACTCCTGTTATCGGGTACATTAATAAAACATGCATTTGTCTTCAAGAGAATATCCAGAATATCACATTTATTTGGATGATAAAGGCTCATTATCATTTATTCCTGTAGTATTTATTTATTGTGGTTTTTGTATTGTTATCTAGAACTAGAGTTGCACATACAAGCAATTATAAAAAAATTTCACCAAACTCTACATTCTCTTTTCTACTCATATTTCTGTAGAATTCATATCACGTGTTGGTGCACGGAAATAACTCTGCTCCACTATCCTTTGCAAACACAATATTCTTAGTTTAAAAATTAGCCATTCATTACGGTTGTAACTATGTACCCAGAAGCAGATGAACAGTGGGGGTTATTTTCAGTCCATAACAGCTCCTCACTGACATTTCTTTCTCCTCAAACATTTTGCTGGCGGTGCCACCGTCAAGGCTTCTCAGCACAGCCATGCCCTGAGGTGGGTTGGCTGGAGCCAGCTGGAGCCCTGTGTGACTGGCACAGGGCAGCCTCAGCCATTCCTCACGGAGGCCACTGCTGCAGGCTCTGTGCTACCAACACCTGGGCACCTACACCCAGAACCAGTACACTGCATAGACACAGTCATTCTGAAAAACAAACCTGCCATGCCTGAGAATCTGCCACTAGTGGAATATTGTCAATAAGGAGGCAGAAATGGGTTTCATGCAATTACTGATTCTTTCATGTGTTTAACATATCACAGAAATCAGAAATATATGCAATTAAACCAGATGGATAAAAACCATTTTCAACACTATGTAGACAGGGTAACTGGCAATAGAAAGGGACTTAAAGCATGGAACAGAAAAAATACATTCTGATAAAATATTGCTTCTTTTTTAAATTTTTTTTTTATTTAGCATCATTTGAGATGGTTACTTGAGGTAAGAATTATAACTTAAAAATACAACTTTGAATGTACAAGAACCTCTTACTATATTTTGTTACCTAATATTTCATAAGTTTCATGTTGCATTTGAAGAACAGAAATCAACAACTTAAAATAGGATGTGACATTCTAAACTCGTTTTATGATGATTTCTCCAGTTCTGAACTGTAGATTGCCAAATTACTCTTTCCATTTTAATAAAAATATCTCTGCAACTTCTATTTTCTTTGAGTTTTTTGTTACGATTTTTTGTTATAGAAAAGAGGTGATCTTTATATCTGTTTTGAGCAGCGAACATAGTTTTTGGAAGTATATTTGCTTCGTTAGTACTGAGTTGTGTGCATAGAATATGTTCCATCATCTATATATAATTTAGGGAAGAATATATGTATGTGTGTGTGTTTAAAACTGGCCTTTTAAAGTCACCTATACTAAGAAATGCTAAAGTTTCACAGGTTGATGCAGCAAGCTTTTCTTGTAAAAATGATGGGGTTTGTTTTATCAGCAAGCCATGTTAAACATCACCTTTTATAAATGTTGAAATGGATCAAAGGAGTCAACATCTGACCTTTCAAGAGATTGTTTAAACTTACAAGGCTGCATAGCAAATTACATGCTGGAAGAAATAAATAGAAGTTTCAGGCCACTCATCTGAATGGAATGAATGGTGCCATACAAGCCGTTCTGAATTGTATACATCTAGTCAAATGTGGACACCTAAGATTCACATTTATATAGCTGAGTTAATCCTGTAGATTTCCTGCATAATGGATGGAGAATATGAGGTGACATCTACACTGCTACTTAATCTAACTCCTGACTCCCTGGTCAGTTACACCAGAGTGATTCATGTCAACTCTTTTTCATGACAGACCCTCTAAAGCAGACTGGTGACATCCACACTTGCTGCACTGTCATTTATCTCCAGATTCAAGGCATATAGATTTAGGTGTCTAAACAAAAAGGGTCAGTACAGATGTCACCAGCTTTCACCATTTGTGATTTTTCCTGATGTCTAGGAGCATCCTGTACCAACCTGGGCACAGGTTTTCTTTTGTTCCTCTGGTAGATCTATTACTCTTGTACTTACCTTGAACACCAATGGGAGATCTATGGCTTTTCTGGGCAGCTACTGGAGACCAGGCAAGATCTCCAAGGGAATATCTCATGGCGCTAGCTTCCCACATAGGGGCAACAATGAAACTAGGCCTTATGTCCAAAAATGATTGGGACTATTGTAAACCTCGAGACATATTTTCTAACCCTAAGTAGACCCCCATGAATCCATAGAATGTCTGAAATGGCAGTAGGTGCATATGTTTAGACAACTGAATCCCACACCTATTCTCCACTGACACTAAAGAGGTAACATGAATTTTAGACATTAGACCTACATTAGACACCTGTATTTTCTGCATTTATAGCTTATTTCCATGCATACATAGTAAATATGGAAATTCAAGTAAGATTAATATAATTCTGTCTGTGTGGTTACTGCATTTATAGCTTTCACATTTACTAACCCTTATCTGATGACACTGTTGTATTATAGGCCCTAAACCTTTGCAAAAGGTTGAAAGTAAAAATGAAATAATATTTTCAGGACTCATCTGTTCATTGTGCACTAAGATTTAAGCTGATACATCCATGAAACACACTTCAAGTAGGAAAAAATCAGTATTGAAAAAACATGGTTCCAAAATCAGAAAAAAAAAACCATTGGAAACCCTTCATAAGTAAAAACTGCTATCAATACAGTAAAGGGTTAACTGCTTAACATTAAAAAAGTCATTGGAGGAGAATAGTAAGCAACTCCTGTAGAAATTCAGACAAGAGAGTTTTAAAAAACTTATTACACCAAGTTGTCTAGTTGTCTGTTGGATCCTAACTGCTTGTGATTCTAATCACAGAATCACAGAATGTGTTGAATTGGGCGGACCCCACAAGGATCATCAAGAACAACTCTTGTCCCTGCACGGGACAATCCCCAGGTCACACGATGTGCCTGAGAGCATTGTCCAAATACTTCTTGACTTCTCAGTTGGGACTGTGACCACTTCCCCAGAGAGCCTGTTCGAATGCCCAGCTACCCTCAGGTGAAGAACTTTTCCTAATATCCAACCTAGAACTCTCCTGACACAGCTTCAGACCGTTCCCTTGGGTCCTGTCGCTGTTCACAAGGGACAAGAGATCAGTGTATGTCCCTCTTCTCCTCATGAGGAGACTGCAATAAGATTTTGCCTCATTCTCTTCTTCTCCAGGCTGAACAAAGTGACCTCAACCACTCCTCATAGGGCTTCCCCTCAAGGTCCTTGACCATCTTCATTGCTCTCCTTTGGACTCTGTCTAATAGTTTAATAACTTTCTTTTATTGTATCACCCAAAACTGCATGCAGCACTCAACATGAGGCTGCACCAGTGCAGGGAAAATTGGGATAATCGCCTCCTTTCTTGACCATGAAAAATCTATGACACTAAACATACACTTTATTTGAAACTTAACGCACACTTCACAAGGCACTATCAACTTTGTCCTCTAACTGCTGTCTCTTTAACTGCTCTGTGGGATTCTTTGTTTACTCCAGCATTAAAAGCCTCAGACCAAAGCTCTTGCTGACAGCCCTTTAAATACTTATTATTGATACTATGCTATTGCAAAGCTCAAAGCACACATACACAGTCTGTACAACAAGTTATTATTGCTAGTGGGCTATTGCATAGCCCAAAGCAAGAACCATATTACTGATTATATGATGATTAATTGAACAGCAAACTGACTTTATTTCTAGCTCGTCTCTAAAAATACTGAGCAAAAAGAGTTATTATTTCTGAGAGATGACTGACTGATACTTGTCTACTTTCTTACAATATTTCAGGTAGGTGTAAATTTATAAGCTCAAGTTCTAGGTGCCTGTCCATGGGGTACTTCAAGCAATGGCAATACACAATGTTAGATAATTGAACTTCCAAGAGCAGTTAAGTTTTCAGCATCAAAAGATCATGAAATAAGGATTTGTTTTGCGAGTTCTTTTTGAAAAGTGTTATCTAAAAGTCAGAGAAAAAGCTGATGATAGTGATGAAAGTGGGGATAGTGATGAAAGCTATGCTGCCTTGAATAAGAAAATTTTAAAGAGCTCAGTGGTATATAAAATGAAGAATGATATTTCTGGCATATTTCATGAAAAAAAAATTGAAGTTTTGAAAGTGATCTCTGTTCTCTGTTTATCTGCAGAGAGACCTAGTATTCTGTTTTGCTCATTACAGAGAGAACAGACTCCTTCTGCTAGATCAGAAGACCCAGTCTTTCTGCTGACTACTTTGGTGACTTCAAGCAAGTCACTCAAATGTGCTTGTTTGGTTTCTTTAACCTGTATTTAATCATTGCACAAAAATGTACTTCATATTTTGCACAAAGTTGGTGTATGGTGACTGTATTAAGCAAAATATCAGTGTTTGTACTTACAAAGAACACACAGAAATAGAAGGTGTATAGACATAAAACAGATATTTCTAAGATATGGGATTTAAAGGTTTAAGGCTTTTGGCAGCAGATAATATTCAGCTGTTTTTATATTCATCCTGGACTACCTTCTAGAGAAAAGTAATGAATTTCAAACCTCTGCTTGAAAATAGGAAAAAAAAGGTATGAAAAATGAGGATGAAATTGAAGTCACAACTGGACATGCACACAGAATGAAATTCATATGCTTGAGTAGAAAAATCTGTGAACACAGCAAAGGAAGTTGATTGACTGACTCTTTTGATCATTCAAATATGTAAACAAATCAGTTTTGCTTTCCTCCATATTTTACATAACAAAATGCTGTGCTTGTGAGTAAATGCATTCTTTTTAATTCATATGAAGGGTAAATATTACCCGGAAAGCTATCAGGACTTAAAATTATGTTTCTTAATCTTGTGTACGTATTGGTTTTTAAGTACAATTCTTAGATCTCAGGTTGCAGATCCTCAGAAATAAGAAACATTTAAGCAAGTTCTAATGGCTATATCTATCCTAGTATGCTAAGTCAAAACTAAAAGTACTCTGAACTGTTCCTGGGCACTGAAGGCAACTCCATGACCCAGCCTGTTTCTGCATTACCAAAGTGCTGTGGGCTCCCAAACACTGCATAAAGGGCAAGTACAACTTCAGAGCTAAATTATGGCCAGGAATTACTAGGACAAATGCTGCTTGAAATGGGTCTAATCTGTGCCACAGGATATACCAGTATTATCAGTAAACACAGTCCAGTGTATGCTGAATTTAATACTACCTATTCATGTGTTCTGGTTTTGGCAATTGGTTTTGTGTCTGAATTACCGATATCTCGCAAGTAGATGCAAAAACTATGTATTGCTGTTTCCCAATAATGATATAAGAAATCATAATACCAAAGTACTTGAAGCTCTATTTTCAAATATGATCAATACAAAGGATGACTACAGAACATGACCCTGAAGCTGGATTCTAGAATTCATGCAATTTTCATGCCAATAGCAAGTTTTATCTTCTGACAAACAAACTCATTGGGATTCCATTTGTTTCTTCACAAGACAGAAACATAGTCAAAGGATTGGAAGATGCAATAGCAGGAGATGAAAGTGACTTGCCTAAAACAAAGACGAAAAGAAACAGTGCAGAAGAGAATCAAAACCAAATATCCTGCCTGGCAAAGTCTTTAATTAGTATCAAGACTTTCAGACTCTCATTAAAGGGACAGAGTATGTACAAAACCAGGATGTGCCTGAATTAGATCTTTAACAGCATTTATAGAGGTCCATGAACTAGGCAGATGAAAAGTAAGAAATAGCCAATGTTACCTTTTGTCTCATAGTTTAAATAGTAGTATTCTATGTATAAATACAGTGTACTTGTCTATAATATTTTTAACTTTGTCATTTAATTCCTGTTGTCAGACATAAACTGCCAGCAAGAGCTATGAGGTCTTGCAGACTCATATTAACCACTACAGAAAACAACTGTAATCATTAGCGTATATGAGATTTTTGAGTAATTGTGTTCACCAGAGAAAAATGAGGAAGCAAAACGGAAACTCTTATTTAATAATGAAGTAAACGTGGCAAGGTGTGCCTGACTCTTTAAAAAGGAATTACTCAGGGGTTGACTCTAGAAAATATGTTGCTTTCGTTCATTATTTTAATACATTTAACTGGCAAAATCAATTTTTAACAGCTACCCTAAAGAAAAAAAAAAATAAAAGAAAATACAAACTTGTGAAGATCAGACAACTGGGTCCATTTTCTGGCTAATTCATCTTCAGTCATCCCAGTGCATGAAGAAAGCTACCAGCAGTCTTTCCTATTTTCCTGTAACAGACCTTACTTGGTTTAATTTGGAATTCCTCTGTGAAGATAGTGCTTATATTAGTCTAAATACATCATAAAAAGCAGACTGTCTGGTGTTCATGAGCAAACTTCTGTCAATAGTATGGTTAAATGGAAGTTATGATTACAATTTGAAAAGGCATGTTCATGTCTTATAAGAAAAGAGATAAAATGCAATACATCACAGTTTCCTGTTTTTGTGCATTAGCCTCGGCAGGCAACTCAGCCTCACACAGCTGCTCACTCACTCCTCTGCAGTGGAACCCGGGATATAATCACAAAGTAAAAGTGCAAAAACGTGTGGGTTGTGTAAAGATGGTTTAATAGCAAAAGCAGCATATGCAAGCAGTGCAATAAATGTAATTGATTCACTACTTCACCACCTCTGGGAAAGCAGGAGTCCATCATGAGCAACAGTTACTTGGAAAGACAAATGTCATAACTCCCCCCCACCCTTTCCTCCTTTCTCCAGCTTTTTTTACTGAGCATACTGGTAGATGATATGGGTCATTAATTGAGTCAGCTGGGGTCAGCTGTCCTTGCACTGTTTGCTGAAAAATTCCTAGAATCATAAAGTCACAGAATAGTTTGGGTAGAAAGAGACTTTTAAATATAACCTGCACCAATCCTGCTGCCATGGTCAGATCAGACTGCTCAACACCCATTCAACCTGACTGTGAACACTTCCAATGGTGGGGCACCCACAACTTCTCTGGGCAACCTGTTCTGGGGTCTCACCACTCTCACTGAAGAAAAGAAAATCTTCTGTACGTCCACCCTCTTTCACTTTATCTATTGTACCTCCTCTTGTAATTTCCTAACCTTGGTTAAAAGTCTCTGCCTCTGTGTACCACCAGTCTATTCACTCTCAGGGCAGAATGAGAAGCAGAGAAGGCTTGCTGTTGTGCAAGCACTGTTCAGCAAGGACTAAAATATCACTCTATTATCAACACTGTTCTGGTCACAAATCCAAAAAGTAGCTCCATGCTAGCTACTATGAAAAAGCCTAACTATCTGAGCCAAAACCAGTACAATGCTAATTTACATTGCAGTGTTTTATGCTAAGTGATGAACGTCTCAAAGAATAACTGACATAAAGAAGGCAGGCAATAAATGCAAACCACACTAAGATTCACATTATCCATGATGGTGATAGAGAACCATATTAAGCCAATGTGCATTCTAGGATATTAATAATAATGAATTAAAAGTTCTCTAAAACTGTGGAAAAATAGGTATATGTCTAGTATTGGACAACTGTTGTATATACTATAGCAATGGATTAGAACCTATTACACTTGTTTTATTAAAATTATTCATTTAAGCTGTGGATGTTGCAATTAAGTTGTTTAAAATCTTGCTGCTGGTCAAAATTATTAAGCAACTATGAGTTTAATAGCGTCAATAAAATTATTCTTGCATCACTATTTATTATTCTATATGTAGATGATTACTCAGTAACTATTTTATACAGTGAGGTTTACCTGGAAAGCATGAAAATAGTACCTGGAAAATAAAATTCTATTTTAAAAGTCCTGCATAGATAAGTAGGATAAATGTTAATTGACTGATCATTTGATTACACAGGTATTAAAAAGCAGTATTCTACAGCTGATGAGAATTTTTTTCCTATTATCACATTTATACTGCAGTTCTCACACAGGCTTACCTACAACTGTTTTTCTTTCCAATTACTTGGTCACACATCTGCATGCTAATGCATGAGAAGACCATTTTATTTAATCAGCAATAACAAATTACTTAGTGCAGTGTGAGCAGCAATAATTTTGAGGAAGAAGATAAAATAAAGAGTGGGAAAACTACTTCAGAAAACAAACATAATTATTACTTACTCTTAAATATAACAACCTGTTAAGTGAAATGTTAGAGGGAGGGCTAGCAATGTACTACTTATGTCTTATCAGATACCAGATACACAAATGTTCCTGACAGAAAGGGAGAGGCTTCATCTGTGTTGTCATGTTAGTTCAAAATTATTGCATGGTGACGTGTGTGGGCTTGAGACACGTCCACACATCTGACTTTCTTCATACAAGAACTTGCTTTAAAAGAGAGACATTTCAGAGAAAGATGTCTACCACCAAACCTCTGCTAATGTTCTGTGGCAATGTTTCAATGTTACTGCAGGAAGAGCATCAGAGTGTTACACACAGAATCATATTAGAGGCTAAAGGGAATACACCATATGTTGAAAGCTATGACTTTGAATACTAGACCAGTTAATGTTTTATAAATCCAGATTATCTAATGAACACAAAGTAATAATAATAATATAGAAGAAACTGCTACACACAGTGCATGCTGATACATCATGAGTATCTACCACTTCAATGCTGAGATCACATTTCCACCACCTATTGTGAGATGGGGGAAGAAAGGTTTTGTTTTCATAATTGACTTTATTTCTCACTATCCTCATCTGTTTTAGTTAGCAATGACTTAAATTAATTTTTCTCAAGTCAGGTATGTTTGCTCATGACAGTAATCACTGAGCACTCTGTCTGCTTTTATTTCAACCCATGAACTTTTCATTTTCTTCCCCTGAAGAAGTGGGGAGGAGTGAGCAGCCAGGTGGGAGTTTGGCCCTTAGCCCATCAAAACCTACTTCTCATGTGCTCTCTTCTGAGTATCTACATCTTTGTTCTGGTGCTGAAATAACCCTTCCACTCTCCTTGTAGGCCTAAAGGTTGTCCCTATCTGTCATTCCCACAATTGCTGGGCTCTGGGGTGTGACCATAGCTCATCAGTGCTTCAGATCTCAAGCCAGAAAGAGCAGGATGTCCATAACACGCACAGCCCTCTTGGCACAGAGCCCTACTCAAGGCTCTGGGAATGTGCTTCTCCTCCCTCGCTCCCTCCCTCCCTGACACTTCTCTCCCGGGGCCCTGCAGGTTAGGATGGCAAGTGCTCCCACCTCACCTCCTGATACAAAGGTCTGTTGCTTGCACTTCTGCCCAAGGTTTGTCAGGCTGTTGCATTCAGACAGCCAACTGTGCTCCCCAAGTCAATACCTGCTTCCACCAGGACAAGTGTTCCTGTAGGGAGGGAACTGGGCCAGAAGACAGGTATGTTCCTCTTATGACCCTCAAATGTTCCAGACAGAAACAATTGAGAGCAATTCTTCAAATCAAGCATTGTATATGCCCAGCATCAGACTTTTCTGCAGAAAGAACTTTTCCTGAAAACATCTGTTGCAATAGTATCTATATATCGATGAAAATGTCAGGGAATTAGACATACATATGATAAGGTTATTTAGAAGATTTCTAGAGAAGGTCAGTCTCATAAAACTTGACTGTTATTAGCAACACACTGCTTATGTTATTCTTGTATGTTATCAGTCATTATGTTAGTATATGTTATCAGTGCATTCAGGTCCTAAGAATCATATCCTGCTTTACCTGTGCGTGTGCAATAGCATAGCTACAGGTATGGATGTTCAGCAGCAGGCCTGAGCTGGCCAGCATAGAGAGCTCCTCATGAGTCAGGTTAGGACTGAGTTCTTGAGGCTGGGGAATTTCAGTACTTGACCGTATGTCAAAATGTGATACTTTCTAACCAGGTTCTCTGTGACACTCCATGTATGGAAGGTGAAATGTTTAATATCAATTTTACTTATTTGAAGATTATTGATGTTGCAGAGGAGTTCTGATTTTGCCAGTCATACAGTGTTTTGTATACAAATTATACAAAAAGTACTGAAAGCACAACAAAAATTTAAGTGGCAGTTAGCAAAATACAGCAAGTGCAATGCACAGTTCAATGATAATTCCAAAGTGATTCCCCTTACTGGTGTCTATAAAATGCTCACCCAGACCACCAGGAAAGAATACATGGAGTGAAGCCAGCTCAAGGCCATTGGTGTCTTTGAAATGCTTTTGCTAGTTATCCAATGTGTGTCCTCTCTGTCAGGTTAAGCCACATGTTTACTCCTTCTAGTCAGAGAGGCTCAGGGAAACCTTTACACCACAAGTTAATCCACTCAGCCACTGACAGTGGTTTTCAAGTCTTTTTCTCTTACCCCATGCTTAAAATGTACATCATGACAAGAGATGTCCAGTACCAAGATTTACACAGCTTAAACTTCCTGAAAGGGTAATTTGCTGTTTTATATTGACATGAACTTTTAATATGGGTTTGTTCTTTTTACAAAAATAGGAAAAAAATTGGCCTACAAGTATGCCTGCAATACTTTTAATATTATTTTAATGCTTTAAATATTATTTTTAAATGGATAAATTCTAGTGAGAAGAAACTGTGTAAAAACACAGAAAAAAATATTTTGAAATTAATCCAAATTGGCCCTTTCAACAGTAGTCAACAGTAGTTGACTACATAGCTATGTCTTCTATTGTTTTCTGGAAACTGGAATGTTATCATTGGCTTCAGATACTTTCTTAGGAATTTCTTTGTTCAAAATAGACTAATAATTTCATGAATATTACTTCACTTTCAGGCTATGAAAATGACATTGCAATAGACCTTTAGAGCATGTACTTGAGGTGTCTCGTCTTCCTTTTCAAGCATCCTCTCAAGGTATGTTGGTAAGCACCTTTACTGGAGATACTGAAACTTATTTATGCTTGTTTATCCAGCAGCTCCAAACCACATAAATAATGCAGGAATGTAAGTAACACTATAGGAATAAACACAGCAAGCAAGTAGAAAGCTTTGAGTATTGCTACAGACCATGTTTAGCTTATTCTCAGGAGCTTTGAGAACATGATATCTAAAAGGTAAAATCTTTATGTGATTTGTGATTTATGGGATTTATGCTTGATACCTCATTTTATTATGATGAATTTTTAAACAGCTATATGCTGTGGTAAAGAAGAATGTACAAATACTTTAAGAAAAGGCAATTTTGTAAACATGAAGCTGAGGAAAAAAACAAAAAAGGAAGGGAAACTTTTTTTTATCGGATGCCATACTACAAGAGGTTTTGTTGATTCCATCTGTTTTTTCAGTAGCCACATTCCAAAAGACAGGTCATCTAATTTAAATTCATGCAGACTGAAAAACCTGAAAGTCTTTCTTGATGTCTGATCTTGATATATGCACCAGCAACGCTCCAGTTTTGTATCAAGCCAATTCAGACATACCAGCTTCCTCTTCCCTTTTCATTTGTGTTGTTGCTTTTATATGTGACGTTACAGCTCTTGCATGGAACTCAAATAACCTTAAATTAAGAAAACTTCCTTTTTAGGGTCTGCAGTTGATGGCATACATCAATTTAAACTACTAAATATAAAACAGAGAAAGAAAGAAAAGAGAAAATTAAAGGGAAACCTCTCTCCAGTGGCTGGGTCAGGAGAGCATTTGGGTCACCCAGGGACATCCTTTGGACATCTTCTACAATACACCAAGTAGTGATGACAGTGAAGCTGATAATTATGAATTATGATCTTCATGTTTTCTCCCTACTACAATTACCTGTTTCAGTGAGACTACCTCAAAATCCCCAGTGGTAGATTCTGTTTATGACTGTATCAGTGCTGGTGAGAGAAGGTTAATTAGATGTGGGTGTTGCATGCTAATTAATTGTTAAGCTTTGTGCATGTATATTAATTGGTTAATGTTTATCAAATATGAAAACTGCTATTATCTTGTTATCTACTATTTATTTATTGTAATGTCAATGTTTAGACTTGAGAACTGTAAAGTGAATGATGGAGGGATCTTAATACGAAATGACAGACTAGAAACAAAAGTAAAAAGGTAAAAATAAGGGAAAGCAAGTTGGTGATCTGTCCAAACAGTAAGTGAGACATTGAGACTTAATTCCATTGTATACAGGTGGGAATCTAGTGCTTTTGAGATTTTAGGGTATTGTAGCTATTCCAGAAGGGCATGGTTTTCCTACAGGTCCTGTGTCTTTTCTGTTACCGCTGTGAGGGTATTTGGATATACCCAAGAGGATCTGAGATGTAAGTTGAGTTCTTTATGTGGGTAGCCATACTGAACTGTAGATATTAGTCATCTGGATAACCAGTGTTAGCTAAAATAAGTTCTATTATCAATTTTCATTATTCAAAGAGAAAAAAATGGACTCTTCCAGGACACAATGCAGTAGACATTTCCGTTTAGAAGCCAAGAACATTTTCTTCCTGCTTATTGCACTCCACTGACTAAAGATGGAAAATAAATGAGTGATTTGATTTAAATATTGGTTGTTAGTGTCAGTTTTGATAGTATAGGATATTCTGTCTCGTCTCAGGGCGGGTTCCTGCAGAATCTGCACAATATCTGCTAACATCACAGAGAGGTCTCAGAAACCCTCTATTTCAGGATTTCAGCTTTCTAAAAATGACACTTAAATTTAGTCTGCAAGTTTTCATGATTGGAAATACAATGTGACAGCAAAATTAACATTCATATATTATAATATCTTGTATAACTGAATACTTTTAATGAGAAAACCCCCTGTTATTTATAAAACTAATTCAAACTGGCACCATCACACTGATGGAAAACTGCTGAAGGTCAATCAACAAAGTTGTGTTAAATTGCAGTGGCCAAGGAGGTGCAGACAGGATTTGAGTTAGACCTAGTTTTATTTAGCAACTTTATTTCTGTTTTGGATGGAGGAACAAATGCCACATTAATTAAATTTTCAGTTAATATGAAATTGGAATGTATTGCAAATACCATTGTAGATAAAGAAATAATCTAGCAAAACCAAAAGATGTTTGAATTATTGGTTGGAAATAAAATGATATTTAGTCTTGGGAAATATGCAAGCTGTACTTCTGTGGAATAACAATTCAGAAAGACCATTTGAGGGAGGGAAGAAAATTTTTTGGCAATAAACACTAGGGAAGAAGAGAATAGAAAACCTCACGTGAACTTGAAGGTACTGTAGCAATCAAAAAAATAAAGCAACGCTGAAGTGCAGAAATAATGATACTGGAAAGCAAACTCAGATATTACTATTAGAAATGAGGTTTCAGAACACTGAGGAGACTGTGACACTTTATAATGAAAAGCAGATTGACAAACTCTAAATGTTTAGAAATTAAACCAAATTCACGGTTTGGAAGAACTGATGAGAATATTAAAGAATAAAAAGTCTGCATGTTATATATTAGTTGCAGGAAATTGCTAATGAGAATAGCATTTTGAAATATTGGAAGGGTACAAATACTGAAAACGAAGAGCTGTAAGTAGAAAAATTAGATGACATTTACTCAAAGAGAAATCAAGCTATTAAGGTGACCAACATATTGTAGATGTACGCATCTGGTTTTCACTTATTCATGTTTAGAGATACTTGCATAAATGATTGTGCTAGTTTTGGCTTGGATAGAGTTAATTGTCTTCATAGTAGCTGATACTGTGCTATGTTTTAAATTTGTGCTGAAATTGGTGTTGATAACACAGGGATGTTTTAGATATTGCTGAGCAGTGCTTACACAGCTTTTCTGACTCTCACACCACCTCACCAACCAGCTGACAGATGGTGCACAAAAATCTGGGAGAAGACACAGCCAAGACAGTTGACCCCAAAAGGCCAAATGAATATCCCATACCATATGACATCATACTCAGCATATAAAGCAGGTGTAAGAAGGAAGGAGGGGATGTTCAGTATGTTGACATATCTTTCCAAGTCATCCTAACTTACGATGGAGCCCTGCTTTCCTGGAGATGGCTAAACACCTGCCTGACCATGGGAAGTGGTGAATGAGTTGAGTTCCTTGTTCTGCTTTGCTTGTGTGTGCAGCTTTTGCTTTATCTGTTAAGTTGTCATAATCTCAACCCAAGAGTTTTCTCACTTTTATTATTCCAGTCCTCTCCCCCATTGCAATGAGGGCAAGTGAACAAATGGCTGTGTGATGCTTAGTTACCTGCTTGCATTACACCACAAGAGTTCCTCTGGTTAGTGGTGCATTTTACACAATAATTACCATTTAGTACTGAGCAACATTTAGTAATATTTTTTTTCTAGGGATTTTTCTGAACTGAATTCTCCCATATAAAAATTAAATAAATAGATAAAGATATTGGTATATGTATCATTTGGGGATGGGTGGTTTAGACATTCTGCTCCTAGCAAGCATAAGAAGAGATAAAACAATTTTGAATGACATTTCTTTAGGATCTTTCTTCTTCCTACTCAGTTATTCTGACCTCTGGCTAGAAGTTTCTGTACCAAGTATCTTTGGAAAGCTGAGGATATACTGTAACCAATGTGTGGAATATCTTTATTCTGCCACTCCTGATTTCGAGCATCTGGACCCTGTCCATTCAGGCCAATCAGATGATGGTACAGCATCAGTCCAGAAACATTTGTATATGTGATAGTTTTGGCAGACTTTCTTTTCTCTCCTGTACTTCTACTCTGATAGATTTCATTGTGTGATGACTGTGAAATATTAGGACTTTTTTCACATTCTATAGTAGTAGAGTACCAAACTGTAATTTTCATTTGATTATGTCTTTGCTTCACCTAACAACTTTCTACAAGGTAGATTCAGAAAGAAAGGGAAAAAAATAATTGTCCTTTCCCATTCTTTTTAATTCCCATTTCCTTAAAGAGTCATCGATTATGTAGACTCTTCATGTATTCTATAACTGTGGTTTTCCTGAAAGGAAAGATGGGGTATTCCTAAGGGGTTCTCATTATGTGACCCATGTTAATCTATCCAGGTTATCTCAGAAGATGGACAAAGGACAACCCAATCAGTGACAAAGCAGAACTAGGAGACAGAAGACAGAGAGAGGGATGCTTATTCAGGATCTGAAGGAGAAATTCTGTACCATATAAGAAAACTATTGCAGAAGAGTTACTTTAATCCTTTAATCCACTTCCAGCAGATGAAGTGATTATTTCCTTCTCTTTGATGCCTGTCTCTGAAGATAGCATGTGTAGGACTGTGTCCATTTGGGATTCCACAATACAAATACACACAACCAGGAGTTAGTATAGCAGAAGTCCACCAAAATGTACAGGGGCTTCACCCCATGATGTACAAGGAGAGGATGAGAGGACCAGGTTTGTTCAGCCTTGAAAAGTGGAGGATACCATGGGGATCTTACAGCTGCATACAAGATCCAAAAAGAGATGGTCATGGTTTTAAAACAAAACAAACTAAAACAGAGCCAAATTTTCTAATGAAGACAATGGATGACAAATTAGTTGACAAAGCACAGTGAGAAATAATTGAAATGGGAAATTCTGACTTGATATAAGAAAAAAATCTTTCACTGCATGAATGATTGAACTCGGGAATAGTCTTCTGGGTGAGATCCTTGAAGATATTAGAATAGACTGGCCATGAGTCTCAGTAACCTGCTTTGTGTAGGACCTTGGACCGTGTGGCTTCTGAAGGTCCCTTTCAACTTGCATGCTCCTGTGCTTCTATTAAAAGATGAGCCTTTACGCAGGTACAGAGAAAATCTGAGAGGAGGAAAATACGTTTACATGCTCAGATGAGATTTAAAGGATATAGATTTCTTACAACAGAAATTTTTCCTTTATAGTACAAGCAAGCGCGTACAAAGGATTAATTCTTCCACAGTGACTGAACTATGACTAAAGATAGATGTTTAGGGAGATACCTATTTCCACTTTCAGTACTGAATTTAAAGTAGATTAATCCCTGTTTGTATTCTATCACAGTCCCATATTGATTGGCAGATTGTGGATAAATCTTTTATCAGCTGAGTTCTCTCATTATAGGGACCTTGTCAAATAATAGCCCTCTCATGGAGCAAAACAGTAGTAACTAACCCTACTCTCCAAAACCACATGGGGCGAAAAGATCATGAGAAAAAGTAAATATAGATCTAGTTTTTCAAATAAAAGAACAGTTAAATCCAAAATATAGGTTTATATTGAATTTTGGCTTGAGTTCTAGTGAGTCTGTATTCTTAGCATGTAGCTTAGTCCTAATTTACTTTAGGCTTAGCCTACTTTCTGGAACAACTTTTTACCTATGCCATTAAGATATCACAAATTCACATCTCTCTTTCTAGAGTACACCTACATATCTGATATACACTTTTTTATTTCTCATCATGTCAAATTCTACTGTTTAATGTAAGACAATTGTTTCCAATGGTTTGTCATGCAAATGTTTAAAATTGAAGTGGCAGGTTTTCAATATCATTATCTATTTGGTCACCATGTATGTGGGCTATGAAGATAGTAAAATGACAATGACACTAAAAAAAAATTAAAGAAGAAGAACATCTTTATAGTTGGATTTAATACTGAATTTTAAAGCTTCAATCCAATTTTAGAAAAAAATCCCAACTTTTAGGTTTCTTTTTTTATGGTTTTCACAAAAGACAGTGTAAGGGAGACAAGCCTATGATCTTTATCCTTCATAAGAAACAGCAGTTTGTAAACTGACCTTGCAATGACCTACATTCAGCAAAATAGCGTGCTGACTACTCAAGGATAAGTTTAGAAATGGACTTTGTTTTGTCTAGGTTCAGTGGAATATTTGCTGAACACCACAAACTTCATTTGTAAGTTTTACATCACCAAATAAATACTTACAAATCAAAGGAAATCTTTGAAATAGAATCTGTAAATAGCAAGCCTTTGAACTGGAAGATAGAAGGTTTAATTGCTGTGCTCCTTTTGCCTTGCTGTTTGATCTCCCCATATACAGGAATTGGGAGTCATTGTTAATATCTTCGCTTTGTATCTGTTTCCAATGGCTGTTTACTCGATTATTCACAACCTATCTTTTAAGCTGGTTTTTTTTTTTATTTTAATGTCTGTCTTAATACATAAATACAATAACGAATTGAACTGACATATTTGCAATCTAATAATCCAAATTCCACTGAATATGTAATTTCCATTCTCCCTATGACAAACTCCCTTGTCAGTTGATTTACTAAGTGATGCAAATATTTTATAGAAATACCATTTTCTTCACATTCTATTATAGGAGCAAAGGAATCTGATGAAATAGAAAATGTATTGGAAAATAATCTGTAAAACATATACTGTATGTGTATCCTCCACATATAGTTCAATACACTGAAGGAAAAATAAACCAGAATATTTGTTATTGAAGAATAAATAACTTGGAAAAATATTTTTAACCAGTTTGTCATACCCACATTCAAATAATGCCTCCAAAAATTTATAAATTTAACTAAAATGAAACTTAACTAAAACTGACTGAATTATTAGACCAACAATAAAATGTCAAGCTTAATGAACAACCACCTCACTAATGAAGTGTAAAGACAATTGCAAGGAGACACTTAATTAGATCATTTATAACTCATTAAGTAGCAAACAGCTATACCCCCTGTTGGTTACTGTTAGGGATGAAAAGAGATGAAACAGCAGAACTGTTGTTTCAGATGTTAAATTTCATTTACATCTTCCAAGCAGCTAGTGTACATGTGTTCTTTTATTTCAATAGTCTCTCTTTTTCTACTGAAGCCTAATTAACAGGTCCTTGGGATATGAGAGCTCAGTACCTAGAGTGTGCTGTTTTATTGTCTCACTTTGCAATGTAATTGCAATTCAAGTTAAAATATATACAGGAAACTTTGCTATGCGAATGCAAGAGCAAAAGGTATTCTCTTTTCTACTGTAGGACTTCTTTTCATTTGGAAAGGTGGCTTAATCAGACAGCATTCAATGAAGGTTGTGCTGCCTTTCCTGAATTTGTGAGCATCAACAAAGAAGTGGGAAGAAAAGGTAACTTCTATCTACTATACTTTGAACTGCAGAGCTTGTCAATAAGTAGGTATTGCAAGTGAAGATGTGAACAAGATGTCACAAATTATCTCATGGTGCTGTCACGTCTTCTCCTTTTAACATTCTGTAAGTTATAACTCTCTTTCAAACAGAAATGTCAGTTAGTTAATTACACCTTAGTAGAAGAACATAAACATGTATATTTCCAGTCTACCAGCTTTTGGAATTCAGGCAATATCTTTTAGAATTAATATAGGTGACTATCTTAGGTGCTACCTCGTCAAAATATTACACTCTTGGCTCAGAGATATGTGTCACTGCAATTTGTATGTTTACCCTATTATATCAACTAAGAAGTTTTAATGTCTCTGAAGATCTGCAGAGATACAGCCATTGTTAAAACAGATGTCTAAGGGTTTTTACAAACCACATGATTGATTCACTCTGGAAAGTTAAATACCTATCTCTAAAATATTCTTTACTTTAGTGGTTGTCATACTCCCAACAAATTAACATGTTTAGCCTCCTTTGGGACTAAGAAATTCCTACTTCCTAGTTAAATGTTAGAGCTAGGGACCTCCAACACTAATTCTGAAATTAACTGAGATACATGGAATCTTGAAAGGTCTTTAAGGGGACTTTAATTCACTTTACCTGACAGAGATCAATACTGATGTCCTGGGACAGTTGCTCCTAGGAAACCTTGTGCAATTAGACGCCTAGGGAATCTCAGACTATAAAGCAAATAATTTCATTTTTTTGAATGCCAGTGGCGTTACCCAGTCATGGGAAACACACAGCCAAGACTGGTGTCTTGGTCTTAGTTTGATTTTAAACACCTAACTCACAACATGGAACGTTTTACTGAGAAAATGACACTTCTTCTCATAAGGAAAAGGACCTGGAGTAGGAAGCCCTGGCTATTGTCTCCCACAAGTAAGTGATAAGGACATGTGTGTCTAAGATTCCTTGGAATTAATTATTTTAATTTAACTTTACCTCCACTATAAATTGATGAAACGTAAATATTTTGAGTTAAAAATTGTATTCTTGTACAATATAATAACTCGCAATTTGAACTTGTTTCAAAGTAATGTATTCAGAATGTCATCACATAGTAAACAGCATGCATAACACAATACAAATAATCATATACTTAGGCAGTCTTTCTGAAAAAGATTCTCCACTTTCACCTTATTTCTCCACCTAACTCGTGCTGGTTTTTTGTATATATTCTGGCTGCTGGAGAAAACCCTATTTCAGTTTTGCGTAATGTTTTGTGTTTTAAGGTATTTATGCTGTAGCTAATTTATGCTTTTCTTGATTCTAGAAAAAAAAAAAAAGCTTTATGAATTTTCAAGTCTGAAGAATGAAAATAGGAAAAAATTGCATTCCTAACAATGCTGGGGTTTTTTGTTTGTTTGCTTATTTGCTTGCTTGCATGTACCAGTTTTGTCTGGGATAGAATTAGATTCCTTCACAGCCGCTTGTAAGGTTCCATGTTCTGCATTGGTGCTGAAAAGCGTGTTGATAACACAGGGATGATTTAATTACTTCTGAGCAATGTTGCACAGAATCAAGGCCTTTTCTCCTTTGGACCCCACCCCACCAACAGGTAGGCTGGAAGTGCACGGAAAGGGGACACAGCTGGGACAGCTGACCACAATGCCCCAAGGGAAGTTCCACACCATCCGGTGTCATGCTCAGTATATAAAACTGTGGGAAGAAAAAGGAAAGGAAGGATATTCAGAGTGATGGCATTTGTCTTCCCAAGTAATCATTACATGTGATGGAGCCCTGCTTTTCTGGAGATGGATGAACACCTGCCTGCCCATGGGAAGCGGTGAATGCATTCCTTGTTTTGCTTTGCTTTTGTTCACAGCTTATGCTTTTCCTGTTAAAGTGTCTTTAACTCAACCCGTAAGCTTTCTTACTTTTACTCTTCTGATTCTGCTTCTTATTTCAACAGGGCAGGAAGTGACTGAGCAGGTGTGTGGTTCTCAGCTGCCTGGCAGGGTTAAACTACAGCAGAATTTTTTTTTTTTTTTTTTTTTCAACTGGAGTCCTTCTGTCTTGTATTCAGCTATAAAAATCTGCTTAAAACTAACAAGTAAATTTAAGCTGCATTGTGTGGATGACACAAATCTGGCTTTAGCTAATCAAACCAGAGAATAATGTAAATCACTTTGAAAACCTGCTTACTGATCAGCATGGTGAAAAAGAGCATTTCCTACTGACAAATACAAAGTAGCATCCACTGAAAGAGTAATTAAGTTTCATGTCTGAGTTTAGAACAGCTAAAAAATAATTTTTGAAAAAGCATTATAGTGTATTAAAAATATTTTTGTCTCCTTTAAAGATTGTGATGAAACCCACAAGAATAAGAATGTGGAATTGAATTAAAATCTGTTTTGATCTCTACTGCGTAAATTTTGTTCTCTGCATTGAAACCAGTAAAGTATGTTGCTATTGGAAAAATAAACAACATTTTTTCAAATACTTTTTTAGGGAAATAATTTTTAAAACTTTTTCTATTGAAGAATTAATTTGTTATAAAGTGATCTAGTTTATTTCTTTTTGAAGTGATCTGAATAAATGGAATAAAACCATAAAATTAATATTACCATAAAAATAACTATTTATTGTACAAGCTACTTTATTCTGAATAACAGATAAAGTGAGGACAACACATGCCAATATATTCTATGTTTATAACTGTGCTTGTTTCTATGGTTTGGATTCAGAATGGGAATGGTGCTGACAACACACTGATATTTTGGTGTTTGGCTAATAAAATACCTTTTTTTTCCTTGTCTAATTCTTTGTCAGTGTGGAGCTATGCAAAAGAAACCAGGAGGGAGCTGGGACAGGTGACCTGAACTGACCAAAGGGATATTCCACACCACAGAACATCATGCCCAGTATATAAACTGGGGGGAGTTATCTGGAAGGGTGGTCAATCTGGCACTTGGAAGGGGGGTCCGGCATCGTGCAGCAGGTGGTGGGCAATTACATTGTGCATCAGTTTGGGGATTTCTGTTTTATTATTATTACACTCATTATTTACCATTATTATTGTATTTTGCTTTGTTTTCAATTATTACACTGTTCTCACACTCAACATACAAGTTCTTTGATTCTCCTCTCCATTCCACTGGTGGCAGGGGGATAGAGTAAGGCACGAGCGAATGCCTATATGGTGTTTCATCTCCAGCCAGGCTTAAAACCATGACAGGAACACAGTATTGTTTTTCCCATCATAGATTGTTACAACCCAACCTACTATGTAAATTCCAGACCTTAAAAAGATTAAAAGACAAACATTTAGATATCAAAACACCTAATCCAAATCTCCCCTGGCACAACTTTAGGCCATTTTCTCTCATCCTGTAACTTGCTACCTGGGAGAAGAGGCCAACCACCACATCACTACAGTCTCCTTTCAAGTAGCTGTAGAGAGTGATAAGATCTCACACACACATATAAATATGGGCACATTCAGCAAAATGAGGAGAACCAAAGCCAATTTACCATGTTCCTTTGGAACAGTCAGCAGTAAAATTCATTAAGTTTTATGTGACCAAAGGTAAGTAACTAAAAACAGGTTGATTTTTCATGTCCTAGATAGCATATGAGTCATGAAATTTTGAGAGAAGAAATGAGAATTTTAGTTCCTATTTAAACTATGTAAAAAAAAAAAAAAATCAGATTGGATATCTGAATATCTTATTTTGAAGAGAAAAGTCTTAAAGCAAGACAAAAATTAATCCCAAATACTCATAAATCTTTAAATGATACTGTGTTGTAATAGTTTCATGCATTTTATTATAGACCTACATGGAAATTTGTAGTCTAGTGTATGCCTTTGAGAATTCAAGTACTTAGGCTGGCAAGAGATAAAAACACTTCTGAGTTTGATTCAATGTTTAAATAGGTCTAGAAGGAAGAACCCTTCTTCTCCTCCTTTTTAGATGACCTTTAAATTTACTTTTTAAAAGTATCTATTTCATCCTGCACTGAACAGTATATTAATATAAACTTTGAATTATCAAAGTTATATTTTACTATGTAATTTACTTATAGCTAGAGGGTGAATGGACTGTGATGAAGGTTAGAATACCCATTATTCTAATGTCCCTTGGAGAGAAAAGAGGGAGAATGTGGCCAAAGAAAGACCTAATTTATCAGCTAAAATTTCTAACTTCACTGGGATATTGATTGCAACGTTTCTCCAATGAACAGGATAAATGGTGTAAGAGACATGAAATATTTGAATATTAGAGGAGATATCCTTTGCTTTCATGAGAAATGTGTAGTTTTCTTTTATTTCTGTGCTTGCATTGACATTGTACTGTGAAATGTAAGTCTTCTAATAATAATTTGTGGGGAAACATCAACATTTTTCTTGGCAGAATAATTTAATATACTGCCTTAATCTTTCCCCCTAAAGCCATATTCTGCCTCTAAAATTTTATAGTTCTATGTTTGAAGCAAGGTCTTTATAGCTCAAATGATATGAGCTTTCTAGTAAGTTTAGTAAATATTTTTGGTTCAATCAGAAGATTGGTGAGAGAAGATTTTGGAATATCTAAAATTTGATATGTCACTTAAAGTATTATATGTACCAATGAGAGTAATAATTTTAAACCATTGTTTAAAATATTGTGTATTTTCAAGATTACTCTTATCTTAAAAATTTTGGAAGCTGTTAGGTTCCAAAACAAAATGAGGTTTTACTTTATCTGTGCAAAGAAATTAATGTTTGGTATCTGCTATTGTAGGATTAGAAGTTATAGAGGTAGGTTCTGTAAGCAGATACACTTACACTGAATTTGTTTTCTTTAAGTACTAGGAAAAGTTTAAAACCACAGAGAAAGGACAACTATGAAGTTAACATTCTAACAGTTAGTATTTAGCAGCTTGCAGAATATATTTGTCACAGTTTTTAAAAATTGGTCAAAGTCATAAATCATAACTCAGGGATTTGGATCGAGGATGCTTCTGTGTTTAGAGTTATTAAAGGAAGACATATCCTGTCAGATTCAACAGCCCAGGGGAAGTGAGGATGCTGTTGCTTTATGCCCCCAGGTCCAGCCAGTGGTGAGGCTGTATACATATTACCAACATGTACATGCAGAATGAATGTATATATGACATATCTACATAAAATCTTATATAAATAAAAACATATATACATTGCCTACCACACAAGTCACAGGCAGACGCCCAAAGTGCTCACGTGGGAAAGAGTTAGAAAGAAAGCATCCTCTGGAATTCCAGGTCCAGGTCTGAGATCCCCAGTACAAGCAGAATGTAGACATGCTAATAACAAGTCTAATAAAGGACCATGCGAATGATTAAGGATTTGGAACATTTGTCATATGAGGAAAATCTGAGAGAGCTGTAACTGCTCAGCCTGGTAAAAAATAATGTTCAGGAAGATCGTATCAATGCGTATAAATATCTGATATGTGTGTGTGAGGAAGATGAACCATGGTTCTTCTCTGAGTCTCTTCCCATCTCAAGGATTCCAGGTGGATATGGTTTTAAAAATTATACATTTCAGAACGGATGATATATTTCACTTCGCCATTTTCACAACATATAATCCCAGTATCTAGTTAATTCTTTTCCCCAGAAAACTTCAGTCTTCCACAGGGAATTTAGCTTTTAAGCTTTTACATGTATGTAAGATATACATGTGTATTTATACAGGTTTAGATACATTTTTAATATATAAGCAAAATTGCCCTTAAACACATAAAAAACCCCCAAAATCTTTAGGAGGTGCTATATGAAGATAGGACAGAGGTGCTGAAGTGTGTAAGCAAACACTGTTATTTCAAGTGAGTGATCAATGGCTCCTGCTCAAAATATTTCTCTTTCTGCATGTATTAACAATTATGAAAGTCTTGAGTTACTTGATGAGATTCAATCTGAAACCCACATTTAGAGGTCAAGATCTGCTTTGAACCAATTATCTCAACTTCTCTCACAATAAGTAGAAGTTAGGTTGAGATCTAGTGTCCCATAAATAAGTTTCTGGTGATTTATTTTCATTTTAGTGTGTCCCTCCTGGTCTCCAACACTCAATTCAGAAAGGTATTTATTTTCCACAGCTATATTGCATTGCAATATAATTAAATAATTATCAAGCTGTAATTTTTATACAAACAAAATCAAAATGAAATAGCAACATTTTAAACATTATTAGGCAGTCTTCCTTATTGAGAGAAGGAGAAGCCTAACGTAAATAAATGTAGTAAGGTATTTGAACACATTAGCCATCAAATAAATCCTGTGGATTACACAGTAACACCAACAAATGATGAAGCCAAATTTATTGACGAAGAGAAATTATTTTAACTAAGAGAAAAATTATAATAGATAGTTTTATTTTGTATTTTGAGAGAAGGAAGACATATTATACCAGAGCATGACTGAGTATTTTCCCCTGTATCAGCTAAAAATATTGTATTAGTAACAAAATCAATGTCTTGAAAACTTGGATCCTGGATGCTTTAGTTTACAAATCTTTAAAATGAATAACCAATTACATACTACATAAATTTGCTTAAAAAAACTCCAAAAAACCAAAAAAAACCCCAGGTATTTTTAGTGGTATGCTAATACTCCAAAAGGGAAAGAGTTTGAATTAGAGGTGTGTTTTTAATTTTCTATATCCTGGAAAAAGTCCAAAAGCAAAAATGGTTTAATAGAATACATAGCGCTAAATGAATATTTAAGTCTTTGTAGAACTAGTGTAATGATACCTTGGGGGCTACAGCACTTATATGCAACTACGGAAAAGAAAATAGTTCCATTTTTACTTCATACATTTGCTTGGATGTTCTGACAATAACTTTTTGTGACCGTGGTTATTTGCAACTGCCCAGTTACATTTTCAAAGGGCTCTTTCAAAGGTAGGAATACAGACATTTCTCTTATTTAGTTTGTTTAAGTTATCAGCAAAAATGAGTTTTAATTTGAAATGGCACAGCACTAGCTATTTTATTGCATTTTTAGTCCTTACCTTAATATGATTAAGTTCATCTGTCTCTTCTTCTTGCTGCATTTTACTTAATTGGCTATTGGCATTGCTAGCATTTTAATGGTTTCCCGTGGACCTGGAAGATATCCTGTGGATTTTTACACAATATTAACTTAATTACACATCTACTTCTATCTGCTTTATTTGTTATATTTTTAATTTTTTATGACTTTGGTTTTGAGCTCAGATTGTTTTAATCACACCTGGAATGTCTCTTTGAAGTCTTTTTTTTGTTTTTGATGATTCAGTTTGGAGGCATAATTAGTGGGTTTTTTACAGTTCTCAAGTACCAGGAGGCTCTGAATGATCACTGGAAAGGTACCTTTTATTTACAAACACGAGATAAGACGTCAGCTGAGACAATAAATCTTTTGATAACCAAGAGCAATAAAACCACAGAATCATAGTTGTTGAAATTGGAATGGACCTTTTTGATCATCTAGTCCTGTACAAGCAGGGTCAGGTAGATCTGGTAGTTTCTGATTTTGTATAGTCAGGTTTTGAATTTCTCTAGGGGTATCCCTTCTGGAACACCTGTGTTTACTATCTTCATAGTATTTTCTTGTTGTTTTTTTGGGGTTTTTGTTTGTTAGTTTGGGGTTTTTTGTTTTGTGAAGCTGAAATATTATGTATTTCAGTTTGTGTGTATTGACTCTTGTCCTTTCACTGGGCAACACTGAAAAGACTCTGGCTTTTTCATCTTCCATCAGGTATTTTTGAGTCAAAGAAGAAAAATAGCCACTTTCAGAGTATAAATTTTCTAATTTCGCTCATATCTGGAGGTTACATCGTAACTTCCGGAACAAAGACACTAAATGTCCAGGTCAAAGGTAGGTCTCTATATCATAGCTGTCTAAATATAAGTGAGACAACTCCTCTGTATCCTTCAATGAAGTGTATACTTATTCCAATTACAAACTCATAGCTTCACATTCTTTGAACTTTTCCAGCAGTACAAACACTGTTACTTCCAACAGTATAATTGCAAGGTAAACGTAAGTACAGGCCAACCTTCATATTAGATAAAGAGCAAATGCATACCCTCTGTAGACAGAATTTACTACATAAGTATGAATAAGGAGAAAGTTGCTTTTAGTCACACAAGCTGTAGCAGATCAAAGGGAAACAATCTAGAAGTTTAAGTAGACCTAGAAGGAAGAACCTTTTTTCAGGACAGCAGGAGAGTTTACACAGTTTAAGCCTAATTTGAAGGTTTATAAAATCAAAGATCCATTAGAAAGGGAATCTCAATAAGAGAGGGAATATTATTTCTGTGAAGATTGTCTTACAGGTCAGCACACTTTTGCTATGTGATAACCAAACAAAATACTTGTCACACAAGCAACTTCCTTGCTGTTTCTGATGAGGCAGATTTCCAAAAGAAATGGTATTACGTGTAACTGAGCAAGAGATTTGACATTGGCCTAAACCTTTAGGCTTGGTAATACCAGATTTATAAATGTTGGCCTGAAAGTCAAATTCAGATGCCTCATTGATGTATCATAGTGACATTTCTATAAATTTGCACAACTATCAGCAAGTAATTTTAACATAAAAGTAGAAACCTATATTGTTCGTGAGGTATAAGCATATAAAATGGCAGGGAGGTACAAGCATATAAAATGGCAGTTGCATAACATATAATGACGAATATTTCTCTTAAGAGCAATAGTTCTGTCAAGGTCTTACTTGAGCTCACATATTTTTTTTTCACCTTTTTAGGTTCTAATATGTAGAGTTTTATTTTGTGAGACTGATGACATTGTAGTTTATTTCAACTATTTTTTTCTCCATTCACAATACTTCAAATTATTTGTGTCCATTCTGGGAAAAAACTTCTGTTTTCTGCTTTTCTGCATCTTTTGATGGTCAATTGTAATAACCTAAAGGCCACAACAATTGCCTATTCTTTCTCAATTGTTTTGTCATGCTCTGACACCTTTGTTGGCTAACTTGATTATTTACTACACAGAGGACATATTGGAGGCCCTCCCTTTGGGTCACAAAGTTCAGGAAAAACACTCCTGCTTTCTAAACTTCTACTCAGAAGAGTCTGGATGCAGCTGAATTCAGTCCTAGTCCCAGACTTAGTCCAAGGTTTATGTCTGAACAATTATATGTCCACACTGAATATAAGATATAAACTTACCAAAGTTTATAAAGTCCAGCAAGCTATTAGTCCCTTATGGAGGAACTGTTGAGGCAAGAAATTTCTCAGTATTGTGGAGTAAGGAATTTCTGTGTCAGGCATAAACTTGAGAGATGTCCATACTTGGTGTAAAATCTGTGGGGCATTCCTCTGCCATGCGGGATTGCTCAAAGGGCTCTTGGGCTGCTCACTATTTCTGGGGTAAAATGATTGACTCATAGTGTTTGCATACGAGAGATGTTAGTTTCTTCCAAATTTGGCTTGAGTTGGACATCTGCCAGCATTGTGGTTAGGTTGGGTGCATTGCTCAAATTAGCCCTTGGCTGTTGTGTTGCTGTCTTCCCCCAAATCCACTTTGAGCTGGCTGCAGCCATCCCTCCCAAATGCATCCATTACGATTGCCACCCGTGGTTATCGCTTGAGCAGGGGAATACAGGTCAAGTTGGGGGCGGAAGGAAGAACACTATTACAATTCCTTAAAAAGCAGCAGTTTCTATCACATATTTACCAAGAATGTAATATTTAATTTTTAAAATCAGTTACTGAGGTTTAATTGATATAAATGAATGATTAAATTTGGAGACAGATGGAAGACATGCAAATTACTTGTATTTTCTTTGGTCTACATGTTCAAAAATTAATAAATAGATAAGTATAAAACAAGAATACATTCCTTCAGAAAAAATGCTGCAATTCTTCATTTGGTCTCTTAGAAAATGGTCTTGGAAAGCTAATTATTCATGTAAACATAAAACTGACATATATGCAGAAATCCTGCAATTTCAGGTTTTCTTTCTTTATAGGCATTGACATCATCCAGAAACAAAGCAGTAACTGTGATGGCCATTCATAAATTATGAATTTACTTAAATAAATTGTTAAAACATGATCTAAATAACTATTGTGTAAGAAAAACTGTAAGTTAGCAAACATCCATTTCAGGTCAGTTTAGAAGAAGAAGCAACCCTTTACTGCCCAGACTCCTTAATTCACAATTATAGAAGGCTGACACCAGTGAGAATTTTGCTGATTTTTTGATGTATTTTGTCTGTGTTACCAAAACTGAAAATATGCTGTAACATGGGAAAAGAAAACCAAACACCAAAAAACAAACAACACCCCCCGAACAAAAAAACCCAAGCCAAAACAAAAAAAAACAAACAACCCATACCAAAACAAACAAAACACCCCCAAAAAGCGACCAAACAAAAAAACCAACCAAGCAACCAACCAAAACAAAAAAAAAACCAAAAGAAGAAACCAAAGCCACACACATAGAATTATATGTATGGAAAGTTGGTTAAAAATTAAAACCATGATGGCTTGTGATTTATGTTCTGTCTGGAGACCAGGGACACACCTCAATATGTATCACATGAAATATGTTAAATACAGTAAATACAGATTCAGTGCTATCCAGAAGAAAATTAAACACTGCAGAAGGTTCCTCAGAGAGGCTAAGAATTTCAAAACTTGATTGCAGAAGGAAGACAACAATCTGATCTGATTTTTAACTTGATCTTGCTTTAAACACAGAATTGGACAAGATGATCAGTAACAATGAATTTGTGAAATATGTAATTATTAATGCAGAATGAGAGTATTCCACAGCATTTTGCATGCTGCTTAATATAAAATAATTTTTTTTCTTTTTAAAAGACATTAGTAATATTTAAACTATTGGGTTGAAAGTATTTTGCTGAAACTGTTCTAAACTTGAAAGACTTCAATCCTAGTTTATTCTACTGAACTCAGTTTTTTCAGCTTCTTTCCAACCATTTAAAGTTATGTCAAGAGGTTCCCTGGATACATGTATACCTAGGCAACTCATTATTCATTAATAGTTTAGGACCAATTACTTTGACATTAATGACAACTACTCTGTGAAGGAAGAACAATATATTAGGTCTGATTTCTGATGAGCTTAAATTAGATCAAATCATAAAAGAAGAATACTTCAAATACTTTGAAAGTCTTACAAGTGGACCAAACGGGGAAAAAAAGTCCAAAGGTAAAAGAAAAAAGTGTGTTCCTAAGATTCAAATTAACTCAGGAGAATAAAGAAGAAGGAGATGGCAAGAAGGAACTACTTTGATGATGAAAAGTATGCTCCTCTCCATGACCGAATAGTACAGATTATTTTTTTGTTGGAAGAGACCTACAACTATCATCTAGTCCAGCTGCCTGAACAATATAGGGCTGATAAAAATTAATACATGTTATAAAGGTCATTGTCCAAATAAATGCTTCTTACACTCTGACAGGCTTGGGGTACCAACCACTTCCTTAGGAAGCCTGTTCCAGTGTTTGACCACCTGTTTGGTAAAGAAATGCTTCCTTATTTCACCTGTATCATCTCCTGATACAGCTTTGTACCATTTCCCTGTGTCCTATCACTGAATAGTAGGAGCACCTCTCTCCACTTCCCCCCCTCAGAAAGCTCTAGAAAGCAACGAGGTCACCCCTCAGTCTCCTTTTCTCCAAACTAGACAAGCCCAAAGTCTTTAACTGCTCCTCTCTCTCGAATATTGTCAGAGAGAAGTTCAAAAGTGTTCTAAAATACTATCGAATAAAAAAGTTGCAATCTGTTGTATTTCTGCTCAAATTCTGGTGGAGAATTTTTCAGTGTGATTGAAAAACACATAAATTTGGGGGGCTTATGGACCATTTTCTACTGAAAATGCTGAAATAAAATCTTCCTAAGTTTCATATTTTTACCTGTAGTTCTCAGGAGAAAGACGGAGAGACAGTGTAAAACTACTAATTGATTTCATGAAGAGTTGCAGTCACTAAAAATTTAATCTTCTTGTGAAATGTCTTAACTTTTAGATCTTTGTGATCTGATTTTACACAAGAAAATAATAAAGAAAATGACAGAATAAAAGCGGCTAAAGTGATTTTTTTCTCTCCCTAAGGCTACTGAATCTCTTTTTTTCTAGAACCCATGTTTGTCCTTTCAAGGTCACTCTCATTAAATTAAGTTGGTGTTTAAGCTGCTCTCCATTTGATGTAGAAGCCAAGTGTGTGTGTGAAATAATAATTTTTCTGCCAGTCAGAAGAAATTTGATTTAATTGGCTTTTATCCTGATTCATGTCATTAAACTTCAAGAAGATTCATAATTAATTATTTACAGGGAACATATCATATTTCATCCAGTGCAAAATCTTAAATGCTGGACTTGAGAGTACAGTATTTTAACAGTTGAGTTTCTAGCAAGGTAGAGGTAAGGATGGACTTCAGGTACATACAACCTTTTAAAAATATTTTCTCTTTTCTAAAGTTAGTGGCAATGAGAAGTGATGGTGTAGCATAACTCTCTTCACCTCAACTTCATTTTAAAAGTTTAAACTTAACAAAGGAGAAGTAACTGTAATAAAATCCTCCTGAAAGAGCACAGCATGTCTGCTCCACAGTGTTCTTCATCAGTTCTGATTCAGAAAATGGTGACTGCCTCGAAGGGCGGTCTCTTTAGAAATTTAACAGTCCAGTTCAGGGAAAACTAAACCACAAGGGTTACAAAGACTCAAACACCACAGGGCCTAGTAGGGAAGCTATTATAATTGGCTCTCTACTGCTATCCTTAGCTATAAGAAATGTGTCACTACCAGAGAGTCTTGGACCCCTTGTGGGTTGTAAGAACATTTGGAGATTTGAAATGACAGAGTAGGGGCACAGAGTGTGTGCAGTAAAAATGGCAGAAGAGCTCTGTTGTGTCTGTATACAGTTTAATTACAGTGTTTAACATTTCACGGCAGGAAGAATGTATCTGCAGGAGCTATACAAGCATAAGTTTCATCTGTACTGGCTTTCTTCTAAAGTCATTTTCCTAGTTGAATATTCTCAATAATTACCTATCTTAGTTATTGTAAAAGTTCTTCTGTATGAGGGCCAATGAATAAATGCTCCATGTCATAGCTACACATGTTCATACATTGCCAGTCAAATCACAGTAATGGTATGAAGTACACTCTATCTGCAATAAACATCCAGCAGAACAATCTGCTACTACTGCTACTAATACTTTTGTATGTATTCAGGCTTGATTAAATTTACCTTTAGACAATATGAAGCTAATCAAAATCTATCAACAGAATCCCTTTTGTGATGGCTTGCATCAGCATAATTATACCAGGTTTCTCTTCACCCCAGAAAAACATTTATAATGTGTGAAGGAAAGAGCTTAGAAGAAGTCGTTAGGGCTCAAATTAGAGTTTTCACCTAAAAAAAGAGTTTTGCATTTAAGCACTTTGAAGTAAAGCTGTAAATAGAGGTGACTCAACTGTTGCACAAAAAATTTAATATTTTCAGCCACAAACATATTTCTGAAAAAAAACTTGCTCTGTGAAATAATACATGGTTTTTTTAGTAAGAATCTGGCTCTACAGTCAAGATAATTAGCATAGAATTTAACATTCAATTAAGAATATACACTAAAACATTAGTGTTAGATGAATGGTTTTTGTAAAATAATTTTTATTGAACTACAATAAGTTCCAATAAAAATAAATGGATAAGGGTTTCTTTACATAGATTAATGATTTTCCAGAATGTTTGTGCTGTGCTGAGCATATCAATTTCCTGCAATTTTTCTTTATCTGTATAATATCAGGTATCTTTTGAAAAAACTTTTAATGGTAAATATTATTTTTTTTTAAAGACAATTGTAGATAGATTTTTTAATACACATAGAAATCTATGTAAGGGCCAAATCCTGAGGAAAAAAGAAGCCCCAAACTGCTTAGCATTATTTTACCTACATTTTGGCTGCTGTCAGGGGGATCTCACCTCTGAATAGATGTGATGTTTCCTGTTAGTTTCAGAGCACTTTTCCTGCTCTTTGGCTGTACATTTATTTCCCTTTAAAATATTTCGTAGACAAGTCACATGCCCAGGAAGAAGGGAAGGCTATTCCTTCCTTGAAAAGCAACAAAGTGTACCTGGAAGAAAGAAGACTCCAGAGTACAGGGTGCGACTGTAGCAACAAATATGATAATCACAGGAAGGAATTAGGAAATAGAAGCTCAAGCAAAGACTGGAAAAAGAGACTTGGTAGGTACCTTAAGGGATGTCAGCTCATAAAATACCTTGAGTTAATTAAAAACAAGCCTGAAAGATGAGACCCATTCTACAAAGTCTCAACATAGAAAGAAGAAAATTTCCTATAAACCTTTTTTCTAACTTGTATTCCTACCTCACCTCCTTACTTAATGTTTTCTCCATTTATTAGATAATCTGAATGATTTTCTCATAGGGCAGCTCCCTGAAAGCAAAATCTGCCTCAGATATCTTGCTGACTCAATGTGCATTTACAGTGACTTAATATGTATTTATATGACGAACAACTGAACTTCTGCTCTCTTTCAGCCTGAAAACTGATTGAATGACTTGGTTGTGACTTTACCCTATGTAATTAAACATAAGGAGAAATTGCACATTTTTTCTCACAAAATTTGGCTTAATTGACCCTAATTATCTCAAAATCCAGAACTGAGAATGATAACTTACTGAGTTGAGAACTACCAAAACTGGCTGTCATGAAGGATTTGATAATTTCATTCAGTACTACTAGAAGAAATGTCTTTATTCAGAGGGTTTAAATGCCAAAATTTCTTTTTCAGAGGAGAATAAACTTTTCTGATTCCTATTTGAAACACATAAGAATTAGTAAAGAGTATCAAAACCTTACCTTTTATTCAATATTAAATCTTCAAAACTTTCACCCAAATCTTGGAAAAACATCACCAGAATATTTGATTTATCTAATCAGGTTCAAATTGCACCATTAAACTGTCAAGAGAATTAATTAATTAATTACATATTCTAGATCATATAGATAATGATTATATGTTTTTCCTTTGCATTAAAACAAATGCATAAATAAAAGTGTGTTCTAGATAGAGCTATAGAAAGAATAAATGTGTTTCTTAAGATTAATTATTAAGACAGAGAGGATGGAAGAATCACAGATTTTTCAATTTCAGAATCAATTTCTACTCACTGTTTTATCAGATTACTTCAGTGTAAATTGTAGAAAATATCTCTTGAACAGCAGCTGAATTCCATCCATCTCTCCTGCTAATTGAGTTGCATTCCTGCAAATTATATTTACCTTTTGGTGTATGTTGATTTTCCACAATTTAATGGACTGTTCTCAGTAACTTCTTTTACTGGTCACCTTAAAGTTATAACTTAGAGCACACTTCTGAGGGTAGGATTTGGTTGAACTAAATCCTCTATGACCACAGCAGGAATTTAAATTGGATATTCAATGGCCTTAGTAAGTGCTGCTTGTCAGATATTGTGTAACCTGGAAGCACTGATCCCTGCAGGTATGATTTTTTTTTTTTTTAAATGACAGTAGATACTGTCTTTATGTAGCTTGAGGTACAAGGTTTGAATGAAGCTGTTTACCATGCAGGTTTCACATCTTTTCTTTCCAAAGAGCTCCCTAGTGACATGTGAAAGGAAAAGCACTGTGAAAATCTAGGAGTTGCTGATTGACTGAGATACTCCTGTTCAAGTACAAGGTACAAGTCAAGATGGGCCAGTGTTGCTTCCTTTGGATCTTTGAACAGGGTAAGACAGATGCTAATTGTTCCAGAATCATTGTCATATGGATATGCTACCCAAGACTGTTCAATTGAAAATAGGTAAGTGTTGATCCTATTACAAGATTCACTCTTTCTATACAGGAAAGGCATTAAAATCTACTTTATGAATGCCAGTTCTGTTTGTGAGTCAGATTTCTGTCTGCTAAGACATGGAAAAATGAAGGAGAGTCTGACCATGAGGTTAGGTTACCTGAGGAAATGCAGTGTATGAGACTACACACATATGTGGGTTAACAATTTTCCTGGTTAGCTAGCAAGCTGCTGAAAGATTTTGTCATCTCATTTTGCAGGTGAACAAGTTTTGACCTTTTTTTCTAATATTCATACTGACACAGAAACAGAAAGTTCAAATTTGCTTCCTTTAAGTTACTTTTCACCTTGCAGAGAGAACTAGAAAAAATCCTGCCCATCTTTTATTACCCATGTACCTGGACCTCAATTCAACAAGCTGTGTACCCCTTTTGTGATTTCTGGATAATAATGCATGGCAACTCTTTGCAAAACACTAAATTAAGGAAACAAATTTTCTGCATTACCATCTTTGTAAAATAATCAAAAATCTAATTTATTCATCTCAATTCTCTCTATTTTATGATTTTATTATTTTTTGAGTGTTATCCATCAGGGTAACAACTCTTTATTTCTGATACGAGCAGATCAGAACACCTATAAAAAAGATCACAGAGGGATGGGACAGGAATCCATTAGGATCACGGAATATTCTAAGATGGCGGGACCCACAACGACTATCAAGTACAAATTTTAAGTGAATGGTTCATACATGTAACCCTTTGACCTTGGCATTATTAGCATTATGCTCTAACCAAGTTAACCTCAAGATAGAAGGCATCAAGAATTCATATCCATTTCAAATGGACAAAAACTTGTAGCAAAATTAACAATTCCTAGTTTCAAAAATATGCATACATTCTCAGTATAAAATATACACTTTGCCCATTTAATGCAAAGGTAAGTAGGTTGAGTTTGCTTATCAATGTACCTGTATTGTTACTGTATCAAGATAGCAATTTTAAATAATAAGAAATGTAATATATCAGACAAGAGTTCCTTAAGGTTATTCCACTTAAAGGTCTGGAGAGTAGTGTTTTACCCACCTCAAAGAACTGACTTACACTGGTGTATGAAATTCATAGACATGACGTCGAGTAGAAGACTAGTAAATGTAAACTAAAACCTCGAAAATAAAAAAAATATTGAGTTTTCATTTGGAGAAGTATAAAAGGTTTTATGCCTGATCAGCCACTCCAACATATAATAAAAGAGTGCTTTGCACCACAATGATCAATATATTTAGTCTATTATTGGACTTTTGTCATGTGCGTAAGTAGAACTAATGCAGATATAATCTGATTTTTGAGAAAGCCAAGAGAAGATATTGTCCCTCTCTCTCTTTAAGCAAAATGCAAAGCTGCATCAGTCTGATAGCTAACAGTCTGCCTTTATCCAGTCAGATGTACAACTTCATTTTCTTTTGGTGTATCTGTTAAGCTAGTCTATGAAATATGTTGTTGTACAACTGGCTTGTTTCTTTTTTTTTCTGAGCAGCAGAACAATCCTGAATTTTTAAGTTTGTAAAGGACATTTTTACAGACAGTTATAAAAAACAAGTATGAGAATGTGAATAGACAGATAGTGTGTTAAAACCAGGACACGACTTTTAGACAAAACAGGGTGCATCAAAATCACTGGGTGGCAAAAGGCTAATTAAACTCCACCAGTAAATTAACATAGCACAGGCTAGGAGAGTACAAGCAAATTATCATTACACTATGCAAGATGGCAAAGTTTACAGTCAAAATTGTAGCTTTCAAGGGCAGACTGTCAAATGTACAGGACCTCTCAGTTAGAAGTAACATGGAACTAAAATCAGATTTAATTGCTTGATAAAAAATGTGTAGCTTTGGGAATTTTTTTGCTCTTTTTTCTTCTGTTATTTTTTTTCTCTTCTTCTTTTTCTGTCAGAGAGGTGGCTGAAACCACCAAGTTTTGAAAAGGTTTTTTTTATTTTTTCAGGGTTTGAGCCTTTGTTTAGAGTCTATTGATGGTAATGTGTGGTACTGCTCACAAGATAATGCCTGTTGGCACCTTAACAGCTTAGTTGTCGTTTTCTGCAGCTTTTATTTGTAATAAAGATAATAAGTTAGATTCAACAAAATGATTAGTGATGATTGTCAAATATATATTGCATAAGCACAGATAATGGTACTAACTTTTTTGTATGAGACCTGACCTTTTCATGAGAATAGTTCTAGATTTTGCTCAGTGAAAAGCTAGAGTAACTACCTTCAGAAAATTACTTGCTCCACTTTTTTTATGTGCAGCAAAGAACAGAATCTGACCCTTAAGCCTACAGCTTTAATGACAATCTCAGTCCATTTAGTAACCCATAACAAGAATTATTGATAATGAGCAGAGGAGTATTTGTTTAAAATTTAGGGGAAATAATACAACTCAGCTTTACATAAATGGATGTTGTTCTTCCCATTTGCCCAGGGAAAGATTTTGAAAATAATATGTTATTCAGTTAATTTACACATTAATTTAAAACTGTTATTTGCACTGCATTAGGTGTTGGAGGCTTCCATCTGCAACAGAAACCTTATTGTTTTGACTGCACTACAAATTGAACAGTGAAAGTCACTGGAACTTAATTATTTGTATGGTTAAAATATTAGAAAAATTTCCAACATTATCTAAGCCTAGGCCGCCCACCATTTTTCCAAACGCTTCCCATCAATAGTTCAGGATTTTAATGGATAGGAGACCTTATCCATTGAGAATTTAGATGTACATTTTGAATAATAGAAGAGTGTGAGAGAATGGACAAGAGCCTGGAGCCCAGTTTGGTGCAGTCTAGCTTTGTAGCCCCAATTTTGCTCAGAATGTTATTAAGTAGATATAAATAATCCCTTCAAATTTGAAAGAGAAGTGTTGCTGACACATGAGAGGATATACAACCTAGGAAAAATAGAATAGCAACAAAACAACATCAAGGATTGACCTGTTCTAAGGAAACAACCATATCTCACCCAACTGACACAGACCTGGCAAGCAAAGACCTGTCTCATCCAGACTGCCATGCATATTAATATAATATTAGCTTAATACCACACTATTCCTAGCTACCTAGTGTATATACTTGCCATAAATAATTGCTGTGTTAATAAATAATTCTTAAATTGTCTGAGAGTGTCTCTGTGTGTGGTAAAGGTACATGGGCAAAAAAAGACCAGAGAAGAAGTGCTGCAGGGGGTGCAGAGGATCAAGGATTTTGCTGTCCTCTGTGCTGGGAATGGACATAGAAAAGCTGAGTTTTAAATTAAAGACTATTTTTCTCAATATGCTTAAGAAAATGCTCCTCAGCTAAGTTACTTACAACCTACCTATTGTATTAACTTCAAAGTATGATGTAGAGCCAGTGAGGCCGAGAGGTTTCATCCTGACAGCTTCAGAAAATTCACTTCTTTGCGTGCTCACAGGTCTGTAACAAAAATTGCTCACCACATGTGCTTTCTTAGCCAGGCTTGACCCTTATATAGGAGGTAGATAGTAGAGAGTTCAGTTTAAGTGAGCTTTTAAAGATCTTGCTTTCTGAGTCTGGCAATTAGGGAAAATATGGTGGTGAATTTGTAACACTGGAGCTCAAACTGAAAATGTCTGATGTATAAACCACTGAAATTAATTAGATAAGAACAGCTTTTAATTCCTGCTGAGCTGAGTGGAAATCAAACCCTACAAGTAAAAGATTATCTTCTTTATTATTAATATATTCCCCAGTAAGTAATAATTTAATAATCAGTTAAAAAAATACAAAAAAAAAAACCCCAAAGTTAAAAAATTGCAAGGTAAATTCATCAAATCAAACTTACTGCACTATTGAAATTAAGTAGAAAACATTTGAATTATCTGGGCACAAAGAAAAAATCTCCCATGTCACTTGTAAACATACTCAATTATTCTATGCCCTGTTATAATTTTCTAATTATAGAAATGGCTTTTGGTTCTCCCTTGAAGAAATAGGAACAATAAAAATGCAACATGGAATTTTTTTATTTTTTTTTATATAAAGCACTGTGGACAATTTCAAGGGTAATTTTCATGGGCAAACGATGAACTCCTGCTTTGAAACTCCATAAATTAAACATGCTTCATGAAGTTTTGTTGAAAAAGCAACCTTTATGCTTTCTTCCAATATCAGGAATTCTAAGAGAGAAAATTTCTTAGACAAAACAGCACAGCAGTGGAGAATAACACAACAATCTGTTATTTTGAATTATGAATTACATAATTAAGACATTACACTCATGATCTATGTATGCCTTGCAGATATTTCTTTTATAGTAGAAGTATACAATGAACATGAATTTTTTTTCTACAAAAGTGAAATACAGGAATTAATAAAACCACATTTTATTAATGAGTTGAGAGTAGACACTTCAGCTGCCATCATAACAACTGGGACACTTCCATTATCTTTTCAAAATGCGACGTAACAGGGTTTCAGGTTAATTAATTTGTCTGAATAAAGTCTCAAGACAAAACTTTTATCTTGAACATGGTAACTGGTTACTAAAAAAATCCTTTTTACCACTAGAATATTTTATGGGGCTTATTCTGTTTCAAATTAAATATAAAGTTAGCATTCTACTTTGTTTATCAATATGAGATATAGGATTTTCTACTGATTTTGAAATGGCATAAATTACTTAAACTGGTAAGAAATACCTCAACAAAAGCTGTTCTGTATCAGGATGTATGCCTTATCCATTGATCCAGAAACATGAGTACCACATCAAGATATGCAGAAATTCTATTTCCTCACAGCCTATGGATGCCAGTATTTTGGTCTGTCTTTGGATTATGGATATGGAGTGCTGACATTGATCACAGAGACCATAGTATCACACTGAATATTTTGCACTAGAGGCATATATAAAAATCTGCTCCCAAAGACTAATCTAGATCTATGTGTAAGCATGCCATCTTGATTTTGTTTTTAAACTTTGACTAACACTGTTGTATGAAAAAAGGAAACATTCCTTTTTCAGCATAAAGAACCAGCATATTTCTTATGGCTATTCTGAAGAACCCAGGTGATTTCAATGCTACACATCATTCCTATCTAAAAGTCCGTGATGGTGACAGAGAAAATAATGGAAATGAAAGGGCCATTTTACAGCTCAGAATGACTCAGTTTCTGTAACAGGAAACCATAGTGGAGAAACTCTGACGCAGGATATAGCAGAAAGTTAAAATTAATATTCTGCAAGGTTTCCTGAGATTTATTTCCAGTACCATGGCTAAACCTGGCATATCCAGGTTTGGCATACTGTACCAAGTGTAGGGGTACACTTTGAAAGACATGAACACCATTTCTGTTATTTTCAAAGGAATAGAAAACAGAGACTGAGGTATCACCAACCTATAACCAGAGTGTATGATAAGGCAGTTAGACCTGGCTTTAAAGACAGGAGCAAATCTGCCCAGTAGTATGGACATAAATTGAGCAAAGAACTGTGCAGTGAAACATCAGTGAAAAATATAAAGAGGACAGAAAGAGAAGCATGCAAAGTCATGTAAGAAAAAAGTTCCCTTAAAAGCCTTGAATTGCTGGTTCTGATTGCCGCTTAGGGAATAGATTGTCCTTTTACTTCCATATTCTCTTCAATATCAGATTTTCAGCATTTGGCAAGATTTAATATTAGGAAGAGGGTGTAGTCCATTAGAAACTTATATCCATTTTTCTAAAAAGGAACACGATCAGAAAGTTAACATTCCTGTAACTGGGGAAAATCTTTCTGGTCTTATGAGACATTCATATCTACATGTATAACAAACACTGATTGGAACTTGTTTTGCAATTTCATAAAAAGGTAGTGATGTTATAGACGTAGCAGGATATCTGTTTCTTTTGCTAGTTTTTATTTGGTTGGTTTGGAGTTTGTTTGGGTTTTTTGGGCGGAGTGGTTTTGATTTCTGGTTGGTTTGATGTTTTACATGAGAAAATAACACAAGGAAATATTTTTAATACTTTCTAAGCCAATTAATTATTATTTTTTAAAAATTTCATTACAAATATTATTTAATATTGTAAATTATGGATCTCAGGTTAATTCCTTTTTGCTGTTGAAATACAGCAACTAAATCAATAAATCTCTTTACAACAAGATTTATATGTATTCACAATGAAACAGAGTTCGTAGAAAAATTTTATTTGCTGTCTAAAGGACAGGACATGTTTTCACTACATTCTCCTGGCAGTATGGTGGCAGAAGCACCATTCAAGAAAGCTGAAATTACATTGCCCATTACTGAGCACAGGGACAATGAACACGTTTTGGTTGCTTCTGAGTGTCTTTCCTCCTTGACTGCTGAAGTGCTAACTTCAAACAGACTACAATATCTTCAAGCCACTATCTAGTACTGCTGAATAAGGTTACAATTTTTTTTTCATTTTATGCTTGAATCAATGTTCCTTTTAGCTGCTCAACATAGTCCATGCTACACATATATCTGAAAAGAGATTTTTAAAATCAATATCCTCTAAAGTGAAGAAAATTATTTGTTTATTTTATCTAATATCTTCAAAGGATCTTTCCTCATTGACACAACACCATATTTTTTCTATAAAGCAATGGGAAATGGAAATACCTAGGCCTCAATTTTACTGTTAAATTCAAAAACATGATGCTTTCAGAATGACTCACACCTGTTCCAAGGAATTGTTCTGCCAAATGACAGAACCAAGTGGACAAAGAAATTAATACTATGGTCTACAAATTTTGGCATGGTCCAAGAAGATTTTAAAGGAATGCTAATATTCTTTCCTGTCTTTTGGAGACTTTAGAGATCTTTAGGAGAGTAAGATTAAATTATGGAAGTATTATTCCTTTCAAGACAGACATTTGTGTGACTTTTACTCCATGTGAATTTTTTTTTTTTAAATTTTAAACTGCAGTCTCTCAGGTGCTAAAATAAATAATACAAATACTGTCTTCTTCAGTGTCAAGTCAGAAGAGTAAGATAAAATAGGTTTTTGATTTTTATTTTTTCTTCTAGTATTGCAACATTAATATGCTATGAACATTTGCAGAACCATACCAGAACTGATTTATGTGGCATTAAATATTTCAAACAACTGCCTGGAAGCAATGCTCTCAGGTAGTCCCTATACTAGCCAGCTACCATGTTAAGAGTGATGTAATTCCCACAAGTGCTACTTTCCAGAAATACTACTTTTTTAACATGACAGCAAATGCATTGTGACAGACATGTTTGATGGAAACAGAGGAAAAATGTTTCTTTTATGTGAAGTCCTTGTAGCAATGATTTTTTAATGTATTGGGAAGTAGCACAGATATTAACAGATATTTTAATTTTTCTGAATCAATATAGTCGTGTCTTCAAAGATGACCAGAATACAGAGGTGCCATCCTTCCATCCATCATTTCTTTTAGTCTTATTCAAGCTGTTATGTGATTGAAGCAATAAAAAGTCTTGCTCTTTCTGTCCCATTTCTCCTTTTCTCATTCAGTCTAGGCTGGGTGGTCAGAGCCAGCTTATGTCTAATTTAAAATCTATATAAAATGTAGAACATGGTATCAATTTCAGACACCAAAGATGAGGGTATCATCTCAGCATGATAATAGCATGACATTTAGATTTAGGCACTTCTTGCAGTTTCATGTAGCATGTTTTGTTTTACTTTGGTTTGCTGTCAAGAAAGAAAAATGCAATATTTGAATAAGATCAAAATTGAGGTCTGTCCCTAACTTAAAAACAAAACAAAACAAAAATTCAAAACTGATGAACAGCAGAGTAAAATTCTGATATTGTTTTACTCAGATTTACTTACAGTTTACTTTTTTAATTCACTGCTGATTTACTCTAGTATAAATGAAATTAAATGCTAACTCCATGGAGTCCAGGGATCTAATTATAAATAAAACAATTTTTCAGGTAGTGAGCATGGGTAAGACATACTTTTTATACCTGCTGGTCATTAAAAGCTAGCAAAAATGTAGATCAAAGTAATCATGCTGTCAAAAGAAGTCCTAAGTGAAATCATGTGGGGCTTCAAGGAATGAATAAAGGATGGTGAGACATGAAAAGAAAAAGAATGAATTTACATACGGTCAGTAAAAATCTGCTTAGAATATACAGCTAAGACTCCCACAGAATACCATTCTCAATCCCAAATTCCACAGGATTAGGACTTCTAAAATATTTTTAAAAATAAATAAAAAATATTTGCCATTTAAAATATATGTCGTTGTACTGCCAGCATGACATAAGGAAGAGAAAAATCACCAAGAGTCACCAGGGTGTATTTTGCTTCTCCATAATAGTGCATTACATCAAGAAGGAGAATGGGATGATAATTGAAGCCGTCCTTGTATTTATGCACTTGCTTTAGAATCTGTGTTGCTTGTCTGCTTGTTTGCTTGTTTCAATTTTAGCTGGGAACCTTAATTTTTTGTATGGCACATTTTTCTTTGTTGGGAACCCCTCTTTTCTTGCTGCAAACTTAACTTGGCATTTCATTTAATGAACAATGAGTTTAAAATGCGTGACACTTGTATCATATATTTTTAGGTTCTAGACATGGTTTCTGTGATTCACATTGGGGCCAGAAATGCAAGTTATCTGTATTCAGATGTGTACCAGGAGTGCTCCTTTACAATGACTAAAGTGAGCAATAGAAGTTTAATACAACCAGTTTTGCTATAGCCTAGTTTTCCTTTTCAGCCTCAGGATATGGTATTGACAAGTTGCACATGGAAGCAATGGAATATTTCACTTCTGCCAGAATGTCCTTGCTGTGCCTTTCTTGGTACACAGATTCAGGGGTATTCCAAAAATGAATAAATCAGTTCAGGTGATGCCACGTATCATTTCTATTCCAATCAGTTTTCATGGATGAGTTTCATGTGAAGCAGTAAAACACACTTCCATTCTTCTTTTTTGCTATATATAATTTTGGGATTTAGTCATTAATTATTAATTGTACTTATTTTTGTAATTTTCTTCCTCCAGAGTAGACTTTCTAGGTGATTAAAAGTCAGCAGGTTTTTTCTTCCATGTTTTAACTTTCTTTACCATCTAAAGAAAATGCGAACAACAGAACCATATAATTCATTACCAAACCTAGGATAAGACTCCAGAAAAGAAACACTCCCATGTTTAGCTGCTAGCAGAAGAAGTTTATGTAAATCAGTGATGAAACTCAGTCTTGGAGAGAAGGTGCTCAGAAGGAAATGTAAAGAAATGAAAAGGGGCAGTATGAATTACTCATTCAGCGGGATCTACAGTTACTCAAATACAAACAGGAGAACAAAGGTGAATACTTTGGAATGATCTTTCAGTATAATTATGAGGAGGCAGCAACATTTCCTAAGACGCATATTCAGAGTTGCAACCCAGGAAGGAGTACACAGGTAGGATAATGCAGGAAGAGTGTAAAGAATAAAAATAAACATTCTATTGAAGGTCAGGATAATCTATTTTAGTAGCACTTGCACTCAGTTAAACTGCAGTGCACTTGGAGCCAGGTGAAATTTTGGGTCATCTATTGCCTAAATGAAAATAGCTTTCTCTTGCAGACATTGAAATAATTTGTTTCTATATGACAATGAAGGTAATTTCCTGTAACATTCACTATGGTTACATTCCTTACCTCATAATGATTTTTGATAAGTCACCTTAAAAAGTCTATATTTACTATGGATTTTACTGACTAAATGAAAATCATTTTAAATTTAGCAGACTACCTCAAGTACACCAGCCTCCCTTTTCACTCCTACCAACCTTATGTTTATTACTATGAGTCATTCTCTTTGAGAAAATGATGCATGATCTGTGTCGATTGTTGTGTTAATATACATTGTTAGTGTTGCTATTATTTGGCATATTTTGGTTCAGTTTCCCATCTTTGCAAAAACTGAAATGAAAGCTTAACATTAATGAGATGTGTAAACTAACCAGAAATGTTTGGGGGTTTTTTAGTATATTTGTGTGCAATGAATAACTATGCACAGTTAAGAACAATTTCCTGATAACTCAAAAAAAGATAACAGTCACTTGATTGCATATTCTGGATTTATATTTTCATGCATTCAAACACCATCAGACAATGGATAATTAAACAGTTTTAGAAATTATCAGAACTGAACTAATTAGAGTTGAGAAATTTGTCTGATACCTAACAAAGGTACATGGTCTCACTTTCAGGGTTTTGTCCATCACTGTATTGCATTGTCTTGGGCTTAGGGACAGGTAGACCACTGTGAGGAGCATCCGCCACCCTGTTTTTCTCCCAGCAGCCATGCAGAGCTAAGTTGAGGTGGTTAACACCTTTTGTATGTAAAGCAGCTTCTCTTTTTTTGTATATTTTTGTTATTAACATTGCTGCTGTTATTGCATGTTTCTTTTTCCATTGCACTTTGCTTTCAATAAATTCAGTAAATTGTTATCTCAACCCATAGTCTCTCCTTGCCAGAGAGGACAGGGAAGTGAAATGGTTTATCCCAACAGAAAGGCACCTGCACATTTGTCCACAGATAAAGCAGTGGTTGGTTGTGGCGTGGGAAAACTAGAAAACTTGGAAAGTTTCTCCAATAAATAACTAGCCATTTACTAGAGCATACTAGATATAAACTGTATTAAATGTCTTAATAGGCTGAAATAAAGTATTTACAGATTGCCATAACACTGGGATTGCTCAGTATAATCAACCCTCAGTGTATTAGAGTACACTCCCTATCATCCTGAATCAATCAACCCTCTAGAGTTAAAACCTAGTCACACAGCCACCCTGTTAACTTTACAGGAAATCTCATGAGTCTTAATCATCTAAAATATGATAAATCTTCATTTTAGTGCAGAAAACTTTCCATTTAGGAGAAGATATTAGCAAAGTAGACAAACTCATATTTTATTACTAATGAAAGCCAAATGACTTCCCTACGATTTTTTTTTTCCTATTGGGGCCCTGATATGCCATTTTGTGACTGATCAACAAACTCCTGCAATGAAAGAAATGTCAGTAGAAATGGGTCAAGTTGATGTGTCCAAGAAGCTCAGGGAGTAATGCAAAGAAACTGATCGGAAAGGGACCGGAGGGTGGCCTTTGTTTCAGATAAACCACTATCAACTGTTGAGTTGGTCAACTGGTGGTGCAAATGTTTCTCCCCGAGTTCCCTAAAAGTGTAAATATCTGAGTCAGCCAGACCAACATGAAGGGGAGTGAGTATCGGGCTCAGCCCAACACAGTGTAGAAAAACAGCAACAGGTAAAAGAATTTCTAAGGGAGCAAAGGGTTTGAACTGACTTCAACACATGTATTACACCCTGCCAACTGAGGACACCCAGGATCGTGACAGTGAGCGTATCATAGACACTGGGAATGGGAATCACAATGATATGGTGATTTAACTGTGCACTGCATTTGCTGTGTTTTGCTAACTGTGACTTACATTTGATGGTGTTATGCAGTTTATTTTGAATCACTCTGATAAATCAGAAATCCCTTTCAACCTCAGCTATATTTAGAATAAGTAAAACTGTATTAAACAATACAACCTCCACAATCTCAAAGGACCTGGTGAAAGAGTACTGCACTCTGACGTATTTAAAGTGGGTAAATCTGTCAAGTAGCTTATCTCACTATTTGTCACAGCCAGAAAAATAACCTGCTCTGTGGGTGTATAAAAATCGTGACTGTGGGTTCTTAGGATTCCACAATACACAAGGGTACAATCCTCTAACACCCTATTACAGATCACCACATATATTTCCCCCATATCACCACTAGCAGGTGATACTAGCACAAAATCACAACTAGCAAGTAAAGCTATGATTAATAAAGTGTGTATATATATATATATACACACACACATATATGTATAAAATACATTAATTATATATATATGACTTCATATATATATGTATATATATCTATGCATATGTCACTTTGTTACAAATTATTGTCAGCAATCAATAACATAGTATCAATCAACAGTATGGAAGCTATCTGCCATACAGGCAATCAGTCATATAACAACAATCAATTGTAAAACAGCAAGCAAATAAATGTGTTCTATTATCAGCCACCAGAAACTTATAATTAGTGAAACAAACTTTTCGACAATATAACAATGGGTATAGTTATAATAGATTATTTACATAGATACGTAATACCATTACCAAGTGAACTGACAGATTTCAAAAGGGGTGAAACAACCCCAAAGAGGAGGATATATTGATACAAGAAAGGAACCAAACCATCTCAGAGGTAGAAGACAAACCAAACTAATCCCAGAAGTGGGACCAATGAAGGAACAAACTGAGTCTCTCTTCAAAAGTAACCCACACCATAGAACCTGAAGTCATCCAGGCATCCCCAGCCTGAGTCCAAGATCTCACGGAAATTTCTTTTGGAGAATTCAGCTTGCATAGGCAAGGAAAATTAAGTCCTCTTCATTTCATAGAGACATGAGCACATCAATCACCAGCACTTTGAACAGCCAATAGATGTTGTCAACCTCTTACACCTCTAAGAGCCAACACATGATGAAGTTTTGTGGTTTTTCAGACCAATTTCATTTTCCCAGACTGTTTCCACTTTTTGAGATGATAAGTTGCCATTGTATTTTCTTACGTTTTGCACTTATTGATGATATGTCAGGATGCCTTCTGTTTCTGTGTATACAGCTGCATTTCAAATATGCCAGCTGCACTTTTCAAGGATATTTCTGCTGCCAAGGCCTAGTTCCCAGGCTCACAGCTCTCAGACTGGCAGGCAATTTGTCTGTCAGTATTTTTCAACAGACATTTCCTTCTGTTCAGTAACATTCTCTTTCTAATCAGGCTACTAATTATGGCTGCTCACATCACCATTTTGTTTCCATCTCTGCACATCTACACTGTGTAAATATTAATTTTTGCCCAGGATCTTTGTCAATATGAGTCAACTATATTCCCCCAAAACAAATCCTTGCATGGTTTTAGAAGCTGATTTCAGTGCTGCTCTCCAAATCCAGGATACAGAACCAGACTGAGTTCTTTCCACATTAATGAATACACTTAAACTCTTTCAGGCATTACGTCATTATTATATTACCTAATACCACATCCTAAATCAAGAAAAAACATTAAAATAACTCTCCTACAGCATAATTGGCACAGTAGGTCAGACACTTCTAACAGGAAAAGAAAAATATTTTGATTCTCAGAAGCTACATGTTACCCCAGTTGCCCAGGGTTTCTTGACTCAGAAATTGGTGCAGATACCACCAATCTGCTCTGGAGATAGCTAGTCCTGAGCTAAATATACAAGAATCACTGTACCACATAGTAGGGTGACATCCCTCCTAAGATGGATACAGTGATACAGTCACCAGTGTAGATAAAGACTATGAGTAATGATTTATTTTAAAAATAGTTCCAGTAAAGTCTAAAGTAGGGCAATGGATCTGCTTGAGTAATGAAGGCCAGATGTCAGAAGGCAGTTTAGTACCTTACGAAAGATATTGGTAGAAATTAGATGTGGGATTTAAAGCTCAGCTGCCATCTGAACCCACAAAATGTCTAAGCTCTATAAACACCTCACTTTTTTTCTTCTTTTTTTTTTTCTTTTTTAAATATCTGTAGGAGTCTAGAGTTATGTTTCTTTCATTCTGCGAGGGACTGAATTTTGACAGGAACTTGATTAGGATTCAGGGATGGCGTGTTTCTCAACTAATACCTTGGACACTTAGACCAAAGTGTCCAGTCTTGGAGCACTTCATGCACATCTGTAGGATCATGCTCCACATAAATGCTAAAGAAACCAGTATCTTCTGAGTCATGGTAGTGATCCACATCCTGATATAGGCTAGAACATGGTATCACAGGATGGCCAGGATCATTTCCTGCAGTATTAACTTTTAATGTTATAATTCTGGAGAGTGGTATAACCACAAAACAGAAATCTAGCCCATAGTCCCTTATTTTCCTAACCTGTGGAAGTTCTACCACTCTCCACAATTCAGAATTCCTGAACTCCAAAGATTCCATTTCCTGAATCTTTGGAGTTCAGGAAATCTTGGCTAAAGAATTCCCCTGAATGCCCTTTCATAGCTACCTTGTAAAGCCACAATTAGAATATGCTCATCCCTATGCTGTTCATCCTGAGATGCGTGATTTGGGTAAACCATTCTGTTAAGGCATCAGACTCCTCTCATTCGCCTTACTGAATACATGACAACTATATGACTGATGACATCATCTTGAAATTTTGAGTTAATATGTTTGGAATTGAATGTTTATTTTTATTTTTTAATCACATGTCTGGAGAAGTAGTCTGATAGAAACCTCTTGAAATACAAGGGGAAAGCTGATGGTGTCCTGGGCTGCATTAGGCAAAGTACTGCCATTAGATGAAGGGAAGTGAGCATTCCTCTCTATACAGCACTGGTGAAACCACAACTGGGGACATGTGTCCTACTATGGGCTCCTCGGTACAAGAGTGACAGTGGTACACTGGAGAAAGTTCAATAAAGGGTGACTAAAATGATGAAGTGATATAGCATTTCTCCTTTGTGTAAAGGCTGAGAGAGATGGAATTGTTTAGCTTAGAAAATAAAGTCGTAGAGTGTTTCAGAGAACTGAACTCACTGTTCACATGAACCATTCCTGGAGCACTCATGTACAGTACAGCCTCATGATATAACTTCTGGATCCACCTAGGAAAAAAATAGTTATCTTAGCAACAGTATAATTCAGTATATAAATAATAAACATATGGGTATATATATGGTGACAATAAGGTAAGAAAAACAGTGGGGTTTATAGAAAGATAGCAAAAAGAACAGAAGACCTGTTCTTCCTCTTAGCACTCTGTGTTTAAAATGTTCTGTTTATCATATCCTTGTACCAAAATCCTGTATTCTTAGTTTCATAATAAAGTGATGCTTAGTCTGATAGGCATTTGGGTTAAGAAGAGTGAACATCCTCCTCCTTCTCCAAGCATACTAAACATCACTGCAAAAAGAGATTCATGGCTCCAAGCAATATCTGAAGTTAAAAATTGTCTTGCAGCTCTCTGTACTGTGCTGAAAAGGAACTGATCAAAATAGTGAAAGTTGCATGGTTATGAAGCAAAACCACAGGAAGATAAAAAATCAGCTTGGTTCTTTCTTTCTGAAGCATTTTATTTCCAGGTTACATGGAATTTCATCTATTTCAATTGGAAAGTTATTTTAGTGGAATAGAAAAAAGGCAGGTACAATTACCCATCTTTATCCCAATAGTATTCAGTACTCATTCAGTACTACATACATCAGTAATTTTTAGAGCATATAAGGGTCTGACACTAGACAGCAAGGTCACTCATGTTCCTGCATTCAGCCCTTTTCAACATGGCATGTCCTGGGGAATTACATATTTTCCTTTTTCTTTCTTACTTCTTGTGGCTGGAAATGTGTTTCTTTCAACCATCCTGAAAATCAAAAAACAATCCAAAAACACTACCAACTCCCAATCCTCCATATGAACAATTTTAAAGCATTAATTTTCGGAAAGATTTGTGTCATGGGTTTACACGGGAAGGTTTAATATCTGTGAGAAGACACCAGAATCTGCGCAGATAGCAACAACAGGAAGATGCTAATTCCATGTCTCGTGAGGCAAACCTGGCTAAACTCCCTGGACAAAAATTCATATGGTGGAAAGCTGTGAGAAAGGAAGAAACTGATTAGACACATGCCCTCTCAAGTTATGGGAACAACATCTATGCCTTGTGGATAGCTGGGACTTGGACTGCATCAAAATGGTACCTCCAGGAGAACTGGGATCTCCTACCACTGAGGAGAACACTGTGAAGAAGGACCAGAAGGATACCACACCCACAGGGATCCATTCTATTTCTTTCTGTCTCTCTACCTCACATTTACTGTTAAGTAAAATCCATATTATTGACTTTGGCATATGGTCTGGTTTGCACCTTATCTCAGAAAGAGGTATCTCTCATAAGTCGATCATATGATCAAGATAAAATAAAACTATAATAGTGAGGAGAAGTAAAATTTTGATAAAATCATAAAATGGCAATCTCACTTTGACACTCCTCTGTTATACTTGTCTTTTTACCCAACATTCATGGCCTGAGTAGAAGCAGTTGTCACAGCTTGCTTTAGTTGTACCTTTTCATCAGGTTTCCATTGGGGAATATGTTTTGTATAGCAGCTTCTTTTTCATGTCCTAGATCTCAGTGTCCCACTTTCATAAGACTCAGAGAAAATCACAATTTCATCTTCTACAGGTTTTTAGTGATTTTTTATTTCCTTTTACAGTAAGTTTTGCAATACTGCAAGAGAGTGAAATGAGTTGAATAATTCCAAGTAAGTTTGTTCTAGGATGTTTTTGTTATTTTGCACAATTCAGTAGATGTTTCTAAAAGTGTGCTGGGCTTTTTTGTGGTATATTTTCAGCAAAAACTCTGAAGAGTCATCTCTCAGTTTTCCTGAGTTAGCTTAATAAAGCTTTATTAAAAAAGAGCAGGGTGCCAGGGCTTTATTTAATCAATTTCTGGTTTCACCCACCAAGAGTTCATCCTTCTCTAGAGCAGCCGAATGAAAACAATCTGATTCAGCATTTCTGTGTTGGCTAGCTTATGCAAGTAGAAAAAAAAAATCCAAAACTGTTCAATAGACCTAATGTCAAAATATATCCTCTAGTAGTTTGCAATCCAGAGACATTTTATATTTGCAACTCTTTACCCTGAATTATCATAGTTCCTTTTACTATTTTGCAAGGTATCACCTGTATTAACAAGTATCTTATCTGAAGGAAGAGGTTTACTGCATGTATTCACTTGACTAATGTGATAATGAAGACTATGTCAAAACATGATTTAACATGTCTAGAATTATTTTTGGTAGCTTTTCAACTGCAGCAAAGACAGAGTAAATGTACTGTAAAGAATATGAATCAGAACACGTTCTCTAATATATTAATTTTATCTTTTGATATTTATCCTTTTAGTAATAGTTTCAACTTAATCACTGCTGAAAACACAAGTTATTTTAAAGTAATTTGAGCTCTAGTGCTACCAATATTTTTTAAATCCTAATAATTGGGTAAAGTAACACTACTGAGAATAAATGCATTTTATTTGTTGACTAATGTGATATACAAGACATTTTGTGTAAGTAAAAAAGCAAGGTATGAAATCATGATGTTACTGAACTCTATTGGAGTGTTGTAATTCATTCCTGAAATAAAAAGATATCACCCAAGATGCTCTGTGTGGGTGACTTGCAAAATAAACAGCAGCATATTGACAAAAGATAAAGAATAGTAAACAATGAAACACTGATGCTTTGTATTTGCTTGTAGGTAATTATTACATCTGTGTTTTGGTGGCATTCAAAACTTTTGAAAGTAATAAATTGCCAACAAACCTTATTAGGAGGTTCAAATACTGGGAGAAAAACTCTCACCCCATAATAGTAGCCCAGAAGACCAAGACAAAAAAACGTGCTGTAAGCCTTCAAGTAAGCAGTCCCAATGGTGTTCAGTGAAGCTGAAAGACAAAATCTGTTTACGGCTTCAGGCCATTCAGTCAAAGAAATATGTGTCTACAGTGATGACAGGAAGGGGGCAGTTGACTTGGTGGTGGTGTCTGCTCTGTGATTGGGAATGTTGTCATTGTTTTCGCCCCTGTCTGCAGGAAGAGCTGAAACCCTCCTCACACTGTAAGTCATTCCATTTTTATTCATGTGCCTACCAATGTCTCATCCAGAAGTGCTGTCCTCTTACATGTATTTAAAAAATAGTGCAACCATTCAACTACAGATAGAAATGAAGGTGGAAGGCAGTTTAACTAGAAAGAGGAGATCAAGTTTGCATGTTAATAATGAAACAATACACAATTAAAGAAAAATCATAGCTAAGAAAAACTGACTACATCAGCTGTTACAGTACTAAATAGAAACCTGGATTCTAGACTTGTCTTGCAGAGTTGGTTATACGTTTTATAATAAACATTTGTTACATAAAATGGTGCTTATTGTGGCCTTGTGAATATTTCTTACTTTAAATGTTACATTGATTGTTGAACTTGAAGGAACATTTTGGCTAGGAGTGCCTGTTTGGCTTTTCTCTGGAAGTAACCAGTGGTGGAAGAATCACAAATGATGGGCTATGAATCGCACCACAAAAGGGGAACTGATGTGGAAGGAAATTAGAACACCATGATTATGTTAATATGCAGAATAATAATATATTTTTTCTGGGTTTTTTTTAATGTACTTCTGCCCTTGCTTTTGTAAGAAAGATGAACAGCAAGAGTTCAAAACAGCTTATAGTCATGATAAAGCTCATTTGTTCCACTTGCCACTTTACTCCATGAATCTTACTTAAGTTTAGTGTTTGTTATGTGCACTATTTGTTTTTCTTTCTCTAGGCCTAGGGAGTCACAGAAAATCTCCTTCAAAGCTGTTGCTACCATGGAGAAATCAACAGCCTCCTATCAGTTTCCTGAAAGACCATAATTTCTTTCCTAATAAATTAAGAACTGTCAGCCAAAACCCACTGACAACTAAAGGATTTCTAACCTTATTAAAAATTTGGTTACACTGATACACTGTGCTTTAAAAGCATGAACACCTTAGGTCATGCATTGTCTTCTTTTTTTCCTTTAAAACAGCACATTAGGCAATTGAGTTCAAATACTGTGTCATTTTAATTGGTGCAGGAGAGCAATTGACTTTCAATGGCAAAATGTCAAGTGCTTCCTTTGCCTCATCAAAGCAAATTTGTCAGGAAAAGACTACCATCTCATATAAATAGCAATCATTGCAATTAATTTGTATGTTTCAATTAGCTCATGATCTAATTATCGCATGGTCTAAGGATAACGGCTAGAGGACTTCAAAGAGAAAAAAGTGTTTCTCCTCTCTGCATTGGTGTTTTCTATATTGTTGACTCATATTCATACACTTGAATAAATCCTCTGTGATAGTTTGTTGAACTTTTCAGCTTCATTTCACACAAACTTTCAAGTTAGTTATACTGTGAACCTCAAACCCCAGTGCTACTAAACTGCCAGAGGAATTAAAGCTAGCTCAAGTGATAGAAGAAAGACAGATGTTCCACGACGTGATGATTATATTTAAATTATTAATGTATTGAGACTAAATCCCTAAGACCTCCTAGCACATTAAGAGTATTAAATAAAAACTGAAATGCGGCAGGATGGGATAGAACCAACAGAAGACTAAAGTGTCTGCAATATTGTTGCTGTTGTTTTGAGACGCCAGAGGCCCACCTTTAGTATAACAGCAAACTATTCTGAACAGGAAGAGGTTTTCAGATTTATTTTCCATTTGATAGGATTCCAGGCTCTGTCTAGAAGAGTTGTTTCAGTACTTTTTCTACAGAGGGAATACTTTAGCTGTTTCTGAGGCAAGAACTGTATCCCTAGTTCCTTTACTTTTCAGATAATTTCAGATAATTGCTAGGAAAATACTACAGGGCTCTGCTTTGAACTCTTTTTGCTCAATCAACCTGAAACACATTTCTCTTGCTAACAGAAGCCAATACGTCATATTGTTTTCAAAATCTGTCTAGTCTTCAACCTTTCACCATTTCTTAAAATAAATCTCCTATAAAAATAGAGGACTACATTGTAATGCAGAATAGTGTCTACTAATGTCAGTTAGAAAAATAAAATGTGAACAAAAAATATTTGGTCCTAAAGATAACTTGTCTCAGAATGCTAGAATTCTTAATAGGATAGGAGTTAACATTAATTGAAAAAGTTTTCATTTAATTACAAAATTAAAATATGTTTTCTGTTCCATAATGTCTTGTACCTTTTTTAGATTTTCCTTATTTTTTCCCCTTTTCTTTTTATACCTTAGGAAAAGAGGAAAGGTTCGCGGGAAATGAGTAAAAGAAAAACAGACAGAATTCTTCCCTGACAGATTTCTTTGTTAATTGGTAAAAAGTGAGTCTTTTGTCCTCTGTGGTAAATTCCAGCCTTCCCTAGGATGATAAGTGGGATTAAGTTATCCTGGTCAATATGATACAGAAGCTTTCCTCCTAAAAACTTCTTTTGTGAACAGCTGTTGCTCCTGTCTCCCACAGGTGGAGCTGACTTTTATATTGGGTAAGAATTTACAATCATCTCCAGTTATCCATAGGTGGACTCTCAAAAAAAGGAGCAAAAAAAAAAAACCAGGAGTAACTTATATTTCATGTTTATATCATGCTACATGTGTCTCTGAAAGAAGTCATCCACATATGATCATTTTTGATACTAAGACCATAGGCAGACTGACATGACTGAAACATAAAAGTGAAGGAATTTCATCCAGCACCAGTAACTTATGATTCTGGTCAAGACAGTTATTGAATAAATCAGAGAAATTCCACTTAAACATATATCAAACATAACCCTCTATTCTCTCAGATTAGTACTGTTTTATGGGATGATTGCTAACGATGATTCTTGCATCTCCTCTATTATCAATCTAATTTTTTTTATTTAACGTAACTTATTTTGCAAATGTAGATGGCATTAACAGGGAAAGATTTTGTTGTTCATGTAGAATAGCATATAGCTCTGCTCGTAGCACTTTCTTGAAAGTACAGAATTTAAACATTTCTATGAAAACACTGCAACAAGAATCTCATATATATCACACCAGTGTGATGTCTGATACAGCCTTTTTGCCATAAGAATACTCTCTATTGTCTTACAAACAAAAGAAGAAAACATTCTTTGCTGCACTTTTTCAAACTCCCTAAGTGAGGAAGAGCCCGTGGGCTGTAAATTCTGTGCTGAAATAGCTTTTCCCTGCAGCCCAGTTCTTCAGGCATCTGTGAAGGACTGATCTGGAGTCACAGCTCTTTTTCACAGTCTTCTCCTAGCTGCTTCAGGCAAATGTAGAGCCATTGTTATAAGTTCTGTCATTCTGAGTGATTTAATTCTTCAGTGCATTAAACTAGGAGCTCAGGCACTCCACACCAGCAGAATTTGCACTGGGACTCACACACGTAAAAGCTAAATTGTGAGATACTTAGGATTACAATGCCTTATTTGTCTCTCTCATCTAGCCCTTTGTAATCAGTACCTTTTTTTCTGACTGCATGAATGGCTTTGCCACTTCGTTTCACATTACTCTAAAATATTCCCCATGTTCTGTATGGATTGTCCTGTTTCTTGGAGTAGCTGTCTCCTCTATGAGGTTTCTGGTTTCTTTCAGGATGGTTTTGAAGAAATATATTTTATGTTTTGCTGATCCTTCTGTTTAAATATGTTCTAGAGCTTTTGCAAGGTTCTCCTAATCCATTATTTTGAAACACTTTTTCCTTTAAAGGATTTTATCCCCTGGTGGTTTTCCTTAAGGTCTTATTACTATTGGTATGGGGCACCTGTTAGATACAAGTTAGTGTTTCAGTTTTTTAGAAGTTGTATAGTGAAGTACATGCAGTAGTCTAAAAGAAACTTATTTTCAGTGGTTCACAACATTAAAAAGTAAGCAGCGGAAGTATTTCATTAGCACACAGATACTCTAACTCCACAAATGAAATCAGTTTGCAACTCAGATCAGAAATGTTTAAATCCCAGCTGTCAGTATTTATTAAGTCATGACAGATCTTTAGAGTCCCTATTGTAAAAAACACCTGGCTTGTTTTTAAGTTTTAAATTTACTCTGGCACTCCTAGACTTTCAAATTCATTCTAAACTTAGAAATTCATGGACGTGATAGTAAATTTTATATTTTTCTTTGTAATTTTCTTGTTTTACTGGAAATCAAATGCTTGGACTTCACCAGCATTATTGCCTCATTAGGAGAGGAATAAATAGATATAAAAGTTCTGTTAGTCAGCTGTATTTATAATGTACTCCTACTTCCAGCATGCCAGCATCAGTGTTTCTAAAAAGTCAGCAGGTCTTGCAACTTTCTATTTTTATCCTGTTACTTAATTAAAATCACAGCTCTCTAGGAAAGTTTGGCTCTGAAGATACAGAGAAACTGAAAATCCAGGCCATATTACTAATAAGGTTTTCAGCAAAGAAGGACAAAGAATTCAATTAAATTTATTATTGTTTTATTATTGTTTTTTTTTAAAGTCCCATCTGAAGCATCTATTTTTCTTTTCTGCAGGTGCAAGCAAACACTTTTCATCCCAGTCTTAAACCTCTACTGCATACACACACACATAAACACAAACTGCTTTTTCTCCAAGTCTTCACTAAACATAAAAAGACCACATCTGTTTCATAAAAACTCACAGCACTTTGCAGTAGATGTCCTGAATCTTCCCTGAATTCATGTACTTTCTTTCCATCTGCTTTCTCTGGACACTGGGCGAAATGAAGAATCATGCCTCATCAGACCCTGTATCCAAATTTCTGAGGGATCAGGAGCTCAAGGAACACCACAGAATCAATCTCCCCTGCAGCAGAGACACAGTTTAAAACAACTCTGAAAGAGTAGACGCTTATCCACAGATCACTCTATCCTCTCCCACTAAACTCTCGCAGAAGAATGCAATTACATTCTCTAAGACCCTGATCATTGTTTACAGTCATTTTTTAACGAGGAAAGTATAGGATTTAAAAGGTTATCTTCTGTTGTGGAATCCAGTGTTAACAGCAATCAATCTTCTTAAAATTGTTTAGATTTTTGTTCAGCTATTCTGATGTGGAAGTTAGATTCTAAAATAACAGTTTTCTGAAGGGTGGTTAAAGACCAAGCTTATTACTGTTCACTTTGTGTTAATTTACTTCAGTGCTAACATTTCTCATTAGATTACATACCTTTTTTTGAAGTGAACAGAATTACTAGCCTCAGCCCTGTACTACTATTAAGTTACCCTATTCTGCTACTATTTTATTGTCTCATCCTGAAACACAGAAATACCTTTTTCTTTTATATTCTGTTTTTAGAATATAGGTGACCTGAATTGTCCATAGCAATTTAAGTGTCATCCCACCCGGTGAGATATATTGAAGCAAAGTTAGACAGTTATATATATATATTACCATCTATGCCAGAAATAGCTCACCATATATATTCTAAAAATAGGTTTCATTCTTTCATGCCTGCATCACAATAATGGGTTATTGTCATTCTGCTCTTCAGTGAATTAAGATTGCTGTATCTCCTCACTTCTAACTGAAAGGGAATGACTTTTTAATTTAGCTAATTTTTTCATATTGAATTTTCATGTAGTTAGTCCATGGCTCCTATCTTAATCACAGTATTTTATTATGTACTGAACAAATTGAGTCCATATTTTCAAGGTAGGGTTGGAAGTGTATGTGAAATTGGAATGGTATGTGGAATGTTAGAGTACACAGTCACCTGTAAGGGGGCAGGGACCCCTGGTTTGTGAGAAAAGTCAACAAGGATTCAACATGCAAAAATAAATAAATGAGAGACAAGAAAATGTGTGGCTGCCTGTGGTCATTTGCATGTGTGTGCATTTGTGTAAGCATATCAGCATATAGTTCCACTTGCTGGAACTATAAACAAGAACAGCAGGAAAAAAAGGAAGAGTCTGGCATCAGGCAGTCCAAGTGATGCCTAGAAGCAGGCTACCTGAAACAGAGGCCAAGACAAATTAGGTGTATAAAAAGTGGACAAACTTATCCAAGGCCTTCAAGGTACATTCAGGCAAGCAAAAAGTCCCCCTCAGGGACGACACCCAAAATGGACACTGGGTCACGAGCCCTTCGCCTTTTATAGGTTCTGTCTCATTAGCATATTGGTTCCTAATTCTCCAATCGCACCCTTAAGTGATGATGTTAACTACCCCAGGCGTGTTCTCCCCATATCATATCAGTTTTTTATATATTTTTGGGCCCTAGGGCAATGAATATGTCCTTGAATCTGTATTCAGGAGCTTTGCTTCAGCTAAAGGTGCTGGGAACACAGGTTTTTAGGATTTTGTAAGAAGCACAGAACTACACCAAGTTACAGATACATGATGAGTGAAAAACCAGAAATTATTAAGGCATCACAAGCAGCAGATCATTCCCAAGACACTCTCATTATGATTATTAAGACACAACATATTCTTCTTAAATATTTACCTCTTCCCATTTTTCTTTGCATGTGGTATTTTACAGAAAGATAGTTTTCATATAGTTATATTTAGCTACTTAAATATGGTGAGATAAGCAGTCCAAGATGCAAACAGGACACTCCTCAAGATCACAGCAGTTCCCTTGTGATTTGAGCAAGATTTATAAATATTAAATCTACTTCATATAAATGTTAGATTTAGCACATGCAAATGCCTCTAGATGTAAACATAGATTTTATATTTGCAGTTGCAGCTTAGAGCTGTCACAAATTGTCAAATACTTTTAGACTCTAAAGTAATTTCTTTGGAAATATGTATTTCAAGGCATTAAACAAAGATTTTCAAATATTCTGGCTAACCGGTGTTTTACTATGATTAAATAATGAAACTACATGGCAATACTTCTAGAACTGACAAACAAGAGAACGTCCACTGTTCTTTGTGTTGCTAAGGATCAACGTGCCCGAAGTGCACAAAATGAAAACTGAAGCAGTGCTAAATTAATTTTTGTGCTTTAGAGGAAATAAAAATTTCAATTATATAACAACCTGTATAATGAAAATAGAAGTCAATCCAACATCAATTTGACATCAAATGGAGCCTTCTTGTTTCCAAAAATCCTAGAGAACATTTTAAATGCATGTCAAAGACCAAAACCTGAACACTTACAGAAAATCAAAAGACATGAATGATTTATAAATCTGAGAAAAAAATGAACTCTGTAAAAAGAAAATACAGGAAATACATTTTAAAATCCTTGAGAAAAAATAATTGTGCTTGTATAAAGCATGCCAAAGGATTGATAAGTACATGCAAGAAGACTGAATTAAAAAAAAAAACATGCTAGGGCTTTTTGGTAATGGCAAATTGTGTCTGAAGTTAGATGATGTTAATGCTCAGCATATCTAAACTACAAGATATCTCACTTACATTTCTTACTTAACTCACAAATAGTATGTTCATCAGACAAAATGAGAACTTCTAACAAAATTCAATTTTTTACTATAATTTTATGTCAAATAAAAATTAAATATTTTTAAAAACTCAGAAATTAAAATATTTTGTATGCATTTTGTGAAGTTATGTTTGCAAATACAGTTTTATTTTCTATGACCAATTATTTTTCTAATAGGCAAAATCTAACTTAAAAAAGAGTGAAAGCTGTAAGCTCAGTCATACCTGAAATTTATTGCAATAGAAATGTAAAAACCCACCAAAATCCAGGCAACTATTTAACTCTTTGGTATATAAATGTCTATAGCATAAAATATACTTTATTTCTATGTCACTATGGCATAATAATAAATGAGTCATTGACATTTTGCATTATGATAGACACATGGCACCTGCTCTCTTTTTTCAGCAGTTATTTTCACTGTGTCAGCTATGCTAAGGTTGCCCATCAACATCCACTTTAAATCAGTGGACCACTTCAGTGAATATAGATTATTCAATGGTAAAACAGATTTACTTTCCTTAGCTGTTGCCAGAATGTTTAGCAGAAATCAAAAGTCTATGGAATAAGTGAGCTCATGAGATGGCGTCTCCATTTCATTCAATGTCAGAAACTCGTCATTCATTTTAATTCAAATGCTTAGTGTTACACTGCTGATACATAAAATCTGAGGAGCAAAATTAAATTTGGAAAGTATGTCAGAGGAACTGTATGAGACCACACTGGAATACAAATCTGCTTTTCTCCTATGTAAATAGGAGAAATAAAATGAGTTTGTTTACATTCTACAGACTAAAGATCATAACAAAGAAGTGACTATATAGAAATGCCTATTTCTCAGTTAATAAAGGGAGTTTTTTACTTCTGTGGCAGAGCCGTTTATTTCAGGTCCGCCAAGTATCCCTATGGCTAGAACCTTTTAGTTCATTTCTTCTTAACACTATGTGTCTACAGACCACAGTGACAATGAAGGAAAGATAGAATCAATTTTGCCCTGTCTCTCCTTGTTAAAAGACGGTTATTTAGTAATTATTTAGATTCTGCTTCCTTTGAACATGGTCTCCAACTCTATTTTTATTTTAGTTGGGTTTTTTTGGTCCAGTGAGGTTCATGAGTCTTTCAAATTCTTTCTTCATTTTAAAGAAATATTCAAACACTAGTTATGCAATATTATTACAATAAATATAGATAGCATATATAATATGATTCCTTACCTCTGTTCCATGTAAATAAAGTGCAAATATGGGACATAAAAATGAGTTAATTTTTACCTTGTATCTCCGCAGTAGAATAGAGACAATGTGCACACCTAATCAGAACATTTTCAATAAAAATATCTCTCAGAAATGGCTTTACAAAGTAGCAATTTGTTTTAAATGATAGCTAAACAAGGAAAGAAGTTGCAATTGCCAGCTTGCATCTTTCCAAAGTTACCAATACAAGACTGGTTATGATGAGAATTCAAATGAATGTAAGTTATGTTTTGAATTAGTTAACTAACCCTAACACTTTATGATCGACTACCTGTTCTTGTGTTTCTTCCTCAACTTTTTTAGTGGCTCCATTCTAGATGCATTTACCTTTATTTCAGAGGAGGAAAGGAGATGAACTACTTCAGTGAAAATTCAGAATTTATTGTAAAATCTAGCCAGTGTAGTTAAAGACATTTGCCAGCAGAGAACAAAGGATGGAGACCAGAAGCAGTTAGAAAAATAGAAGGAAGAATAATTTGCTCATTTGTAACAGCTGGATTTGTGTATATCTATCAAAGTCTTAATGGAACCTAGTCTAATAGCCAAAAAGTTCAAAGCCAGAAAGCTGCCTTTTTAAATTAAAGGCCAGCCTTATCTCACACAGCTATTTCAGCTAATTAAATGCAAACTAGTAGTCCTAGATTCACTTTATAGCTAATGGAAAGAATTAGGTGTATCTATTTTATGATGAGAAGACTTCCTTTGTGGATTTTACCTGTTTATTAATTTCTTATATGGAATACCTTAGCTACTTAAACTTAAAAGTTAACTTTTAAGCCCTGAATTGGACATAAACATTAGCCAAAATGATTGAATAAAAAAATCATATCTAGATCTAAGAGAAAGGTACATTTCAGTAGGACTTTGCTTCACAAGTTGATTGTGCATGGAGCTTGAAATTCTAAGCAAAAAGGTTTTCTTAAATCTTGAGGTTCTACTGAAATAGGAACTGTATTGTCATCTTGAAATAAAATAGCTGAGTCATTTATTATGGCATGAATCTGTAAATTATAAAAATAAATTTCTCCTAATGAGATTCCTTGGAGAAGAGTGTAAGAAGTATGAATTCATAGAAACTACTACAATGTTATCTGATTTGAAGTGTAGATCTAAGTGGGATCAGTGAGTAAGAACTCTTCAAGTCTATTAAACACAACCAAAACAAACCCCCAGATAACACCAATTTCCCCCAAGCCCCCAGAATTACCCTTTTTATGAAGTATAGTGTTTCCTTAAAGGAACTCCAGTCCTGACCTGAGCGTAAAATGTAAGCTTCACAAAATTGCCCACTGTTTCTCCACTCACAAATAAATAGAGGCAGATGATGTCAAACCTTCGGTGAGTTACTGCAAAGAATCACAATATCATAGAATAATTTACCCTGGAAAAGACCTTTAAGATCATTGAGCCATCAAACTATATTTGTTTTCTCCTTTTAACACCTGTAATTTTCCACCCTATGAAGTCAGTTATTCTTTTAAAAAAGCAATCTGAAAAATCTTCATTAGCATGCAATAGCTTCTCAACCAGGTACTCAGAGCAAAACTTGAGGAAGTTGAAAAGTTTCTGCTATTTCTGTGGCTTTTTCTGGGTAATAAGGGGTTTTCTCATGGCTTAACCTTTGTATCTGCAAATATTGTGCCCTGGAAAAAATGTAGGTGATACAAATATCTGATATATATCTGAGTTAATTGACCATTCAACTATTAGTGAAAAGGCAATAGCTATAGATGTTATCTCTAAAGATCCCTGAGGGAATTGACAAAGACATACAGCACATTTGAGAAGGAACTGCTTCATGAGATATCTTAATCAAAATTTTTCTGAGATTTATGTGAAAGTTTGTAGTTTACATGTAAGATAGGATTGCACAATCTTAACACTAGGATTCTCTTGCGTTTAAACCCTAAAAGGTTACAGGAATACAGCAGTGCTCACCTCCTAGCCTATTTCCCATTGAAGATATATGATAGCAGCCAAAATTAGACTGGCAGGTTCAGTACAGTCAATAATTTATAGCATTAGACTGATATTTTTTGATAAAATTATTGTCATTATTGAATTAAGTCCTTCTGGGCACTGAGTTACAAAAGTATTTTTTTTAAATCTCAGACATTTCAATGAGTATTGCCAACAATTAACAGTGCCTTTTGGTTTTACAGTATTCATGGTATAAAAACAACTTGTCAAACTTCTTCTGCTTGCTGTAGGTTATGTTAAAGGCCAACAGTAAGAGCTACAGTATGAGCAACCTCATCCCAGCTGAAAAATTGCCACTTCTGGCTGTGTTTTGCTTCTAAGGCTAACCTGTTCACCTCCAAAAAAATCTGGAATAATACACACAAATATACTTGCTCAGCCCTTATAATTCTAATAATTTAAAACAATGTGTTGCTATTAGCAAAAAGAAAAAAAAAAAAAAAGGAAAATATTTTAGTGAACACATGCAGGAAAAGCCTCTAACTGGGTCATGTGGTTTAAATAAAAGGAAGTTGTTCAACTTTTCCTTTTCACATTTTGTTTACAAAGTGTTTCATATGTTTGCATGAGAAATATGGTCAAAGTAGACTACAGTGTGTTCGCATTTTACATTAATCCAGGGCTCTGTTTGCCCTCCTCCAAGGAGCCAAACTCCTAGGTTGTTCCCTCAAGCCCAGGCTGGCAGCTTGAGAGCCATCTCTCTGGTATTTTGTGTGCACCTGTTGAAATCTGAGAAAAAAGGGGGTCAGAATGATCCCTCTTAAGCACTGCAGACAGTTAAAAACCTGACCAAGCATCCCACTGGAAGTACACACAGATGAGTCTGCTGTTCTACACAGGAAAATCAGCAAGAGGCTCAGTCAGAATCTAGGAGGCCATGAGAGACACTGAGCGTGCGTAAGTCAAACTGATAGTTGTACAGCCTTGGGCATAAACAAGAGAGAGGGATTTTGTTTCTGTCAGAATTGCATTCTTTGGGAGCAGTGTACAGCATCTCTGGTTTCTGAAGGAGATAAGATTTTTTTCTTTCAGCTGCTGCTTCTTTTTTTGCTTAAAAATACTTATTACTTATTTTCAGAAGCAAAAGCTGATTCAGGTTTTTCATGTTATGTAGTGGTTGTCTTAACCAAAATGATACAAAAATTCTTCTGATGTTGTGTCTGTCCTTTTTCTTACAGCAAGCAATGAAATTATGTTTAAGTGGCTTGAAGAGTCACAGAATATTTAAATACTTTTTTTTTCCTTGTGTTATATGCAAATAGAATCAGAATCTGATTATTTTGCTCTGTTTTAGTTACTTAGAATTGCTGTAATTTTTCACTTCAACAAAGTTTAATTAAAATAGAATTTGTTATTGTTTTTAGCAGGAGTAAAACTGTTTCTTTTTCGTTTCAGGATTTTGTGTCTCTTGACCATTTTTTCCAATGTCTTGTGCTCTAGGTGTATGCCCGCTCTTTTCCATGCCTGCTATTTTTTGCAGATAACTGAACTTAGACATGCAGTGTTAAGTCATCATTCTAGTTGGTTGAAATTGATTGAGTTTTAAAGAGATGTATCTTTAAAACAATGACTTCTCTATTTCTGTTGATACAATTATTAACAATGTAACAGCTTAGCTACTAAATTTAACTATTATAACTCCCTGCAGTTTTCTTTTTCTAATTTGTGAAGCAATATTAAAATGTTTCAGATCACTTATTCAGTGTTTGTAGAAAGTCATTTTCATATATAAAAGCATATCATCATGCTTGCATGTTTTGTCATCAACCATTCCTAGCATTTGATTTGAACCCAATGTTTAAACCTAACAGGAGAAAAATGTCAGTAGTTTAGGAAAACAGGCTGTGCAACTCAGATCAGGGAATGACTCAGTTAGAGTTTTTGTGTATCTGCTTTTGCAACGGTTGCAACACCTGAGAAATAATCTGTAGGACACAAAGTGTGTCTCAGCTAATACATGGTCAGTGAAGAGAAGAATGGACTAGGATTTGGTTCAACAAAATATCTGCTGCTCTTCCCAGAGGTGTCTTCGAACATCCTTCTTACTTTATACATACCAGATAACATGAAATTCAAAAACATATTTACATCACCCCTTCTAAACATTACCTGGTTGTATCAAAGCATATCTTTATCACACTGAAGGCAGAACATATTTGAAAGATTTGGCACCTCTCACACAATAATGGTCCAGAATAGATTTTTTTGTCTATTCAGCCCCCTTTGTGATACTAACACTTTTCAAGGGTTAGAAACAAGCACCATCTCCTTTCTCAGGTATGTAAATGACCTGATGGAACAGAAGAATCAGTAACTGTTCTCCAATCTGCTATTTATTGATTATTGGTGGGGGGTTTATTTGTTTGTTTGAAATTGACTCTTATTAGTTTCATTTGATGGTCCCTGGATCCCATGCTGGGAGGGTTTGTATACTTGAACATCAACGCTGAAATGCATTGACATTCGCTATTTGAATTTATGTACTCCTTGGAACTCGAGCCAATGAAGCCTTTTTTCTCTGGTTACTGATACTATTTTACATTTGCCTATGCATACCAATCTGGACATTAAAACAGAGCTGATAAATCTTTCCTTAAAAGTAACTTTTTTTTTTCCTCTGACTGAAAAGGAAATTTAGGAAGTTTACCTCAGCTGCGGAGATATTCATTACAGATAAATTAGGTATGTACAATGTGGAACCACCCTTACTGACCAACTTAACACTCCCCTGAAGAAATTCTTAGCTTCACTATCACCAGTGTCTAAAGACATTCACATGATGGAGTGTCAGCAGTAAAATTCTCAGTTCTAACTGATATTTTCTAGTCCTGAATATGTTCAGTCTCTTTTAGTCATAAGATATTAGAAAGTGGGTGACTAGGGATAAGTGTATATTTAGATGGTTCAGATACACCCTTGTAACTTCTGGTTTGCAAAGGCCACAGATTTTCCTGAGTGAAATATGTGTTCGTGCCTTTTGGGATAATCATGCCTTCTAACAACCAATGACTTTTTATGATCTTTATGCTTTTTACCTCCACCATTTCACATAAAGTCAGATTTCCTTGTAAAATAATGTATTTCTCTTTCTTTTTTATGACAATAATTTCACCTGCTTTCATAGTTTTTTCATTTCCCTGATTTCATGCATTATAAAATTAAAGGATATTCCATGTTTTCCCTGTTTGTGATTTTATAAAATTCTTTCAGGTGACAGAACATGTACTGCATACTATGCTTGAGATGCAGCCTTTCATGCATTTCTACAGTAAAAATTAATCAAAAAGGAGAGAGCAGAAAAAATTAATCCAGTTTAGTCTGTCATCAAAATATTCTTTTTTTTTTTAAAGAAATAATTGCTCATTTAATTTTATTATTTCAAGATTATATGTATTAGTTTTTCAGCATGTTTTTAATCAACAGTCAAGAACACTCAGAATTTTTAAGGCATTCTGCAACAATTCACAGCCAGCTCTTAAAACTTGTGTGTAATAGGAATCCAGAGAGTGTTGTGATTGGAGCGCCTAGACGACTGAAAAATCAGGTCAGTCTCAAACCATTAAAACAACACTTTACTAGATTGACATTAATTAACATCACACATTGACAATAATTAGTTATTGCACATTGTTAATCGTTCTCACTGCATATTGAAAGCAATCCTCCCTTAACCATCACACTACACCAGATGTGAATATGCAAAATCACAAAGCTAATGCTGTGCAGTCAGCACTAATGGCAGCAGACTGTGATGTTCTTATTCACTGAGCTCAATGTGCACTCCCCCTGAGGTTCTCTCCCTGCTACCACCTCCCCATACCCTAATTCTCCTACCCACCTGTGCTTGGCTACTTCTAGTTTTTTTAAGCAAAACCAGTTCTTATCCAGCTCTATGCATGCAAAACCCCAAGAGGTCTTTAGTCTGACCTCCTTCTGACAGAAGAGTCAGATCTGAGTTTGCTCCAGAATGTTCTCGTAAACCTGTGAAGAGTGATGCAGTACAACATCCCTGGGCAATCTGCACCACTGCTCAGCCAAGGGGAAAAACACTCGACCAGCATGGAACTGTTTAGGTTCCCAGAGCCTCCCTGCTTTCAGCCTCTGCTTACACTTGCAAGACCATAAGAAAATTGCCCAGGGTAATGAGCTACTTGCTGCCAAGTCCACACAGCCAGTTCCCATAACAAACTGGTAACAAAGGCACGGCTGGGCCTTGCATTTTCAGGCACAGATAGTACAAGGCCTGTGATCTGTCACCAGCAATGATAGCATTAATTTTTTGGGCCGCTGGGTACAGAAAACATCTCCAATTATGCAATTGTTGTTAATATTTAGGTTTAAAATAAGCTGAATATAAAATCTGCTTGCTCTGCTTCATCTTTCATGGATAAAACAGGTCTCCATATCTGGCTAAATAAATTTATTTATTTATTATTATACTAAAATGTTTTAATCTATTTAATTCATTTTCAAAGCAGTTTGAAAGTGTGTGGCACAGTATAAGCACCAGCATAGAATCCTACGGGATGAAGTCACTGGTGGCATCCTATGGCAAATAATAATCCTTACTTAACTATAACTTCATATTCAATTAGTTTCTGCAGACTACATAAAAAGATACTTTCTGTAAGTCAAAGAATACTGTAGGAACCTGATGGCAGGTAACTATACACTTAACTACTTCAAACCCTCAAGTTTGTTATGCTTTAAATAGCTATCTCTGAAAGTGTCATTAATGTTATTTCCTATTGCATGTTTCTCCACCTATAAAATAATTTTACTTGTTCCCTAATTATTATTATTCCTACTGATTTTGCATACATTATGGAAGGACTTATTTTGGTAAGGACTTCTTTAGTTTCTTTCCTGTCTATTGGGTTTTTGTACTACTTTGAGTTCTGTGTTTCTCCTGGGTCTTCACACCTTCTCCTCTCATATCTCACTCTATATCTGCATAGTTCCTTTGGTGATTTATTACATTTTTATATTTCCCTCAGGTTTTTATTTTGTAATCTACTTTGGAAGAAGATAAAAAGGTAAGATGCCAACTGCACCAGACATTTATGCTTGAATGTGTTTATTAATAAAAGAAACCAAGATCCAGAGTTTCTTTCATTTCTTAGCATGTTGGTTTCTAATTGCACTGAAATATAACACAAGAATTCAAGTGGGTCTTTTTTCAGGAAAAGGAGAAACACACACACATATTTTAAATCTTTGATATTTAATCTTTCATTGTCTTTGTTCTGTGTGTCTATGTTGCTATCCATCTCAATATTGTAATTCAGAAAACACAGAGGGTAATGTCAATAATGAAATTCCAAGTGATCAAGGAACCTCTTTTTTCTCCCAGTAGCTTTTTTTTTTCCAAGATGTTTTTCATTTCATATTTATTTATACTTATTTAATATTTATTCTTTCATATAGTTCGATTTTATTCTTTAAGGGAATTAACAGAATATGTGACAATGCAGGAGTATCAGCTTAATATTTCTGGTACTAGAATAACACATCCAGAACAGAATTTCAGTGGGAGATCAGAGGAAATTCACTCTGCTTAGGAAATGTCTTCTTTTTCATGAAAAAAACCCCAAACAAATCAACCTTTCTACCACACTTGATTATCCTTTTGTTTCCTGAAATAGACACTGTTATATGGATTAAGGCTTGAAAAGAAATTCAAGGATGAAGGTATTACATAAACTATAATCAGAGTGAGCTACTGTGTATCATTCTGTGTTGGCATATCATAGTTTATAGCAATTCTAGGTTAACTTTGATGAGTTCTCTGAACATTTTCCTTAAAGTCAGGTTGCATTAAAAAGTACAAGTTTTCTTATCATTTTGTTCTAGTTTCAAAATTCTAATTACTATGGCTTATTAGTTTTAGTACAACATTTATTATACTGATAACTATTGGTTGTTGATCTGATATGCTCTTTTCTAGATGTGCATTCCTTAACAGTTTTCTTAAAAGCCACCTCTTTTTTTCTGTTATAAATCCATTTACTCATTCTTTCTGCAAAAATAGATGGCTGGAAATAACCACATAAATCATACAGAAAACTATGTAAGTTTGGGGCAGACAATATTAAAAAAAAAAAAAAAAAAGGTTTTTTCCTATATGGTAATAAGGGAAATGAATATAAAGAAATTTCATAAAACAAAGTTTTAGTTCAGAACACTGTTTTAGTTTTGTTGGGAATTCAATTAGTGTCTCTAATCCTTTATGTGCCTAAAAGACCTTGGATTGTGCATTTATGATGTTGGAATTCCCTAATCTAGAAAAAGCTTTGCCCTTCTTTATAACAGAAATACCCTCTTTTAAGATAGGATGGGCATGTCAGGCAGTACTTCACCACTAAATCATTGAAGCTTCATGTGGTATAGCAGGTGTCAACTTTATCCCAACTTACTGAAAGACAAAGTAATCAAATTAGTTGACACCTTACTTGGCATACAGAAAACACTGAGTTGAATATTAAGATGCCATTTGCACAGGAAGATCTGCTCTGTAAGTGTAACTGAAGTAATTAAAAACCTTTTTTTCTCTCTAAGCAGTGCAAAGGAATCTGTCATTTGACTTTGCCTACTATCAAGGAGTTACTCAAGACCAGACATCTCACGAAAACTCACTACTTCATCATGTTAGTCCTAAATGTAAAGTTCAAAATCAAGCCTCAAAATGGGGACCAAAATGTCACCCCTTATTCTTCTACTTTCACCCACAAACTGCATTGTTTATCTGTATTTGTGTACCTCCACCAGAAGGGGTAAATGCACTATTAAATTGGATTGCAGTAATCATTGTAATAGTGCTGAGAGGAGGGATCTGTGGATCAAAGTCCAGGGAAAACACAGGTTGTGTTGTCAAGGTGAATTCACACTATTTGTATTTTTTGGCATTGGGTTCTGAGGTGAAGTGACCCTTCATAATTACAGGAAAACTGCAGGCATCCACTTTCAAATACTTCTTCAGTCTGTGAATATTAATCTCACCTTAGCACCTGTACAGATGAGAACAGCAGAGTTGTATAAGAACTTCAATTGTTTGGCACTTTTGGCTCACTAAGGCACTGAATTTTCTGGCAATAGTTATCATAATTAATGCTTTAAAAAAACCCAACTTGTTCTCTCCACTCAGGATCTAGAGAATTTGGGCTTATAATCTGAGTTTAGAAATTTCATTTCCCGTGTACATTGTAAATGTCAGACATGTCAGTAATATGCTCGACACTCTTAAACTGCTGTTTCTCTTGATTGCTCTCTTCTACTGCAAAAAATAATGCCATTCCTGTAACATATTTCCTTATTATTTCTTTGATCAATTATGCTCTCAGCTCTGACTTTGGTAACAAATAGCAGGTGTTGTGGTTTTTACTGCCCTGTGATATTTTCAGACTGGAAAGAATTTTGTATAAAGAAGTACACGTACCTTTACTTAGTAGTGGTGGTACGCTACCCTTTAGTGCCCACTTCAGTTTTTGTAGTTATGTCAAAGCATAATGGGAAATTCAGATGTGTTGCCTTGCATGCAGTGTTTCAGAAGGTAAGAGCTGAGTCTTCATATTAATAACCCAGGAAAATTACTGAAAGACATGCTGGAAAAGATAACTTGAAAATATTTAGTGGGAAAGAATGATGTCAGATATTAAAATAAAATAAAATTTTTAAAAAACAACCAAACAAAAAACCAACACAAATGAACAAACCCTGAACCAAAACAGACAAATAAATAAGACTTCTTCGTATAAGATATATAGACAATTGAAGGTATGGTATCACAGATCTAACACTGAGGACTGTGAAGCATTGAATTGTGTTTCAGTGGCAAGGTTTTTAGTATAATGTAAGAAAAATAAAAGCCAATCATACTATTGTCTTACTTGTGGGAACCAGGAATCAGAGCAGTATTTTATTTATACTATTCATATTTCCCTTCTGCATTTGTTCTGGTTTGGTTCTCCTCATCCGTCTCAGATACATTGCAATAAAATAAAATAATGGCTCTGGTTTGTGTTCAGGTATTAAGAATCACTCAGCAGCCTTTGTTTTCTATAGTATTTAACATATCCCAAACAGATTACTAGTGAAAGGACAAGTTATAGCAGATGAATACAAAGAAACAATGATGTAATAAGGATTTTCATAATGAAAATAACTCTTAGAGATTTTAATATAAGTCTGACAGTGACCAAAATCAGATACCATGGGAGATGTGAAGGAAGCCTTTCAGCAAGTGCAGTGACTTCCGCTATTCCCCTAAACCAACAGAGAATCAGTATCAATCCTTGGTCATGAAACCAAGTGCTCTGGGCTGGCTTGCATCCAGGCTGTTTAGTATCTGTTGCATTAGGATGAACAGTACATTCATGTTTTGTATCATCTGGGTCCCCTGCGATGCCTCAGTATCTCTTTTTTCACAATAAATGGGATTCAATTAAAAGGCTGTGCACCAAAGCGCCTGTTCTTACCTGGTTTTGAGATGCAGAGATTCAACCTGGATTTGTAGCAAGGTGGAGCAGAGGGAGCAAAACTTTGGGCAGTCTCACGGTTTTGCTGTCCTTTAGAATGAAACAGTGTATTTCCTTGGGAGGACCTAAACTCACTGGAAGCAGATTAATAGTTGAAGTAGGTGGGCAAAGGAAAAGTCCAAACCCTTGTTTCCTGGCTGGCTGTTTTTTTAGCATCATAGTTGCACTCATTATGTTTATTTACTTTCCTCCTTATGAAATCTGGTGGGTTGACCTGAGCCAGCCACCAGACCCACGGGGCAGGGGGGAAAATGAGTTTTAAAAGCCCCTGGGTTGACATAAAGACAGGCAGAACACTTATCATAGCAGGTCCAAAGAAGACAGACAAACAATCTTTCTTCCATTCAAAATATGTTCAGAAAGGATACACTTTCCACATAATTTATCAATTAGCATTAAAAAACTTTGGCTATGTCCTCAGAAATTCTAGTAGAATATGAAACTGAACTCAGATTTTATCTAGTCTTACCTGAGCAGGATGGCTCTAAGGGATATCGTAGCAACTGGGTCCTCAAACAGTCCACACAAAGCATCCTTTGAATTCCCATTTCTTTAGCACCTAACTACAACATTTCTGCTTATTTGTACTCTTGCCATGCCAGCAGCAGATATTAAGATGCCACATTTCACCTCATAATAGTATAAAAAAACTTATAAAGTTCCTTTCTTAAAAAGAGAGGAACTCCAGGGCTCAATTAGTTCAAGAGCCAAGGTGAATTCCAACACGTGCATTCAGAGAATTGGAAAGTATCATTAGATGTTGCAATTTTGATGTATTCTTAGCCTAGGAAAAGACTCAGGGTGAACAGGCCAAGCTTGTCTCTCACACCTGAGTACTATGTAAAGGAGACACACCCTAATGAAGAATTGCTGAAAGATGGCAAGTTCTGCATTATAAGGGAGGCTGTGAGTAGGTCCATTATCCTAAAATGTGAATTATTACTGCTTGTCTTCTGAGTGTGGCTGAAAAAAGATGGTTTTCAGTCCCAGAGTTTCTAACTGAAAAGGTTAAAAATTGATGTCTTGAAAATTGCATATAATTGCAGCTCTGTGTATTAAAAAAAGTTGGAATACTGATTTTTTTAGCATGTGGGATAATTCAAAGTTTGTAATTTGATTAACAACTTAAAAATTTGAATCTTGAAACGAATCAGTTTAGGCTGACAGACCAGAAATATTTAATTAAGTTTAGACAAATAGTCACACAATTTATACTGCATACTAGGTTCTTCCTAAAGTATATTATTACAACATTGCAATTTTTAACCTTTGTCAGTTTTAAAGCCTTGTAGAGGTGCATTTTTTGGGATGAGAATTGCAAAAAAACCCTCCTCTTTTTATTTCATCATATTGAATTATAAATAGAAAGCCATTAACTGTAATCAAGACATGTTTTCCTGTATTTACAAATTAATTAAATCAAATTAGCTGTCCAGAATATATTATATCCTGACTATTTGGGGGGAAAGACGTGTTAATAAAAGCTTTACTTTTCTTCACTTTTACACTTTTTTTCCTCAGGTTTTCTTTCTTCATGTGATTAAAAAGGCATTTTTGGTTGTACTTCAAAGAACAAATAAAAGAGACTTTCATTCTCAAAAGAATGAAGTTACATATGTGTTAGCTAATAGCTTTTGCTAGCTTTACAAAATTACTTTTTTCTCTTCTCTGGAGTAACTTTTTGTTGTTTTAACACTTTTAAAACTTTTTTTATATACTGTCACATTATGGTTGCCTTAATACACAAGCAATACTCTGAAATAATCTTCTAGGTTATGTTTTCAATAGTAATTCAAGCTAAGGAGTAGGAGCTTTTCAAAATATGCTAAGCATGGCCATCTGACCATACTCTGATTCAAATTTGTGTTGGGACATTTTTGTGAATGCCTTTGTCAGTATGATGTCCTCTCTCCCTCCACCTGCTTTACACTAAGCTCCAAAATAGTCTCGGAGGATAGCCTTCTCCTGAACTGCAGCTTCTTCTAAGGACATAAGACAAGTCCTGATGAGTTTATTCAGAGCCCGTGTCAGAGTCTGATACTTTCTGACTGGGTTATTTGAGATATTTCACGTTGACGGTGAAGTGTTTAGCACCACATTTACTTACTTGAAGATTATTGATGGTACATATTATGTTACACATGATGTTACATAATGATTTTGCCAAGTGATAAAAAAATATACTGAAAACACAATACAAATTGAAGTGATATTCAGTGAAATGCAGCAGGTGCAATGCATAGTTCAATCAAAATACCAATGTGATTCTTGTTACTGGTCTCTACAAAATGCTTACCCTCATTATGATCTTCTTCCTCTGTGGGGTTTTACTCAGTGAATCCACTCCAGCCCTATGGGTTTGGTCAGTAACAACCTGCTATGGATGTTGAAAATTCTCCTGTCTTTTTCTTGTTCCCTCTTCCTTTATGCTCACTAGGACTCTTTTTCCCTATCCTTGCTGTGTTTCTATATTTGGCTATATATAATTATTTTGTAATACAGTCATATATTTTTCATAAGTATATGAAAATTTAAAATCACCAGGTAGTTCAGGAAAGGGCCTGCTTTTCTAGACAAATAATTTTGGGAAAAAAAAGTTAATCTTGTTCTTGACTCACAATTTTTTGAGGATAGTATTTAACTGTAATCTTCCTGACTACAAACCAATATGGCATTTATGAATATTTTAATGCTGAACAAGCAAAAATGTGTAATGGTATAATCATATGTACCTAAAGCATGATTTTTTCCTTGTCATTCTGTAACAGCATTCATTCTAATTTCCATAATTGCTCAATTTCTGCATTTAACTAATAACCTAAAATTAAGGTAACTCATTCATATTTAAATGCAGTATTAATTTTACATTTAACATGATTTGTCTACCTTAAAAAAAAAAAAAAAGAAAAAAAAGCCTAGGTTAATTTCTGTTGTCTTAATTCCAGTTTATGTTTTATTTAAACCATGGAACTGCTCCAGTGCCCTGAGGCATACATTTATGTTTGGGACTAGATAATCTCTAGGTATGCTTTCCAACCCTAACCAATCTCTGATTATATGATTTTGTTATTAAAAAAATACTTTTCCAGTGATTATTAATTACTTATATGTTTGTTTCTTCATTTTTCAGCATCTGAACTAAAAATATTATTCAAGGATAATTCATGATTATTCCATTTAATTGGAATTACATTGTATGAGAGGCATAGACCATCCTCATCACTTGACTGTGAAAGTACATCCTGTACTATGTAAAGCAGTAAAGCTCACATCTGTTAGACAGAGCTCATTCTTACACCCAATCAAACTGAAAAGCCATTTATACAATGATGGGGCGCGGGATCGTTTGTTTGTTTGTTTCTCTCAATCACTGCAATTGAGATCATGACTAATACTATAGATCATGTCTCCCTGAGAAAAGTCAAAAAAAAAAAAATTAGATCAGTGCTACACACTTTTAGGACAGGATTTTTTTTTTTCTGACTTTTTCTTCTCTTCATTCCTGCTGAAATGCCATATAAACATAAATATTTTCGGTGCTTAAAAGGTAAAAAACCTCTTTTGTACAGTCTATAGACCTCTCATGGATGTTAGTGTTTCTTCTCTTTGAGTGAAAATCAGATTGCTATATGCAGTTTAACTTTCCTCAGTCCCATTTTCTTAATAGCCTATGTTCAATCAGTTTATGTGATTATTTATTCATAGGGTTCTAAGGTAAAGAGTCATCATCTAATAAATTCTTCAGCTCTTCTTTTTGCATAGCAATTAAAGGAGATGAGGTTTTTCATTTAAAATGTATGGAATATGAAATGTTCAGTGACACAAATCAACTGAAACTCTGAGTTTTTTTGAAAACACTGCTTTTGAATTCCTCTTATTTAGTCATTAGGTTTCATATATTCTCTTCACGTACACTTCAGTTGATGTAAATCCAAGTTTTATCTAGATAGACTAAAATATTTCTTCATTTGAAAGTGTCAGCACTTACTGCATCTCAGCTCCTGTATTTTCCTGACTTGGAATTTTATTTAATATGTCCTACTTTATGTCTCCATTGTAATGTACAGCTGGAGAGAGCATTTATGTATGAAACGGTATTCAATATAGAAGCAACTCCTTAATAATTTGTCATTCTCAGCATTTCTTGTGGCTTCATATATATGAAAAATGCTAAGAAGCATTTATTAATTTAGTACTGCTAATGAAGACATTTGGATGTAAAACCAAAAGATACAGGCTTAATTGGTTACCAAAAATTAATGGCACTTTTCAAGTATTTAAGCCTCAGATACAATGGGGCCAATTTCAAATGTATTGTGGAAAATACAAATATATGGAAATAATGACATTGCCTTGTTATATCACCAGAAGCTTTGGGCTTTAGAGGGAAAGCTGATCAGAAATCTCTTCCTAGCCCAGTGCTCATTCTGTTAACCAGATTAAGCTGCGCTAGGGCTTTTCAAGATTTAGAAAGGCAAGGAAAGGCAATATGAGGCAAAATATTTCTAGAAGTGTTTTTATGAATGTTTAAGTTATTTTCTTTCTCACAGATAAGCTTACTTAATGTCTATTGGTTTGTTGTTTAATTCCACATCAAAATCTGTAATGTTTCCAGCCCAAACCATTCTATGATTTTATAATTCTATGATTAAAACATTATTGTACAAAAAAGTCTTTTCTGTTGTTTGCCTATGCTGTTCTTGCCTTCCTCATTCTCTTCTCCATACAAGAACAACTTCTTGTAGACTGTGCAGTGAATCAAGTTTTGGCTTGAGCATAAAACAGTAATTTATTCTCTTTGTTTGTTTATTTTGCAGCTATTTTCTGCTCTGGTGCAGCATGTAGTCTTGTAAGCACTTACACTGGCATAATGCTATAAGAAGCAGAATGATAATACTGAGTCACCAGAATGAGAAGAGGCCTGGGAACTTTGTTGTTTCCGGTTTACATGTATGCTGAACTCCAGTTTAGAGTACTGAAAGCAATATAATTTTATTACCACTGCATTTCAGTAGCATTTCTCAGATGCAAGGCATATTAATAGTGGTTCCCTGCCTGTGTTAACTTCTGCCAAATAGAAACACCCTTTATAGTGTTGGTCTTGACCACAGAAATGCAGAATGTAGTACTTGCTAACCATCTTATGCAACCTTTTCTGCTAATTTATCGCAGCTTCATTTGAAAACTGTCAGATTTCTTCTACTTTTTTCCTTCCGGAAATTATTCTTTTGGGCTTATTAACTTTCTGTCAACATCTTTTAAAAACACATTTATGGTGAATTGCCAATTATAATCTGATTTAAGAAAAATACAGCTGTCTGTGTTCTCTATTTCGTGTGTCTAAAAGGAGCTATTGCCAGCATTCTGACCACATTTGCAGGACATGAACTTGCTTAGTCTTGAGCAGGCAGAATATAATAACTGATTGTGTTATGCCTGCTGAGTGCCTTGTTTTTCCTAAATTGAATGGCATGCATATCACACAAAATTGTTCAGAGTCAAGGGGGAGTTGCAGCTGGGAAAGGCTCTGACACAAACACGGAAGATTACAGTTATTTTACACCAACGGAAGGAAATGCAGATCTAAGTGGATAAAATTTCTGTCTTCAATTTGCAAACAAAATAAGTGAGCCTAATAAGATGTTGACTATTTCAGCTGTGAAATAGAGCCAGTAAGGGCATTTTTTTTATTTTATGGACCAGATAACTCTGGAGGTTTTAGATTCTTATGAATAACAAATTTTTGTATGTTTTATCAAACAAGCAATTGTTCTACAAGACACTGTAATGAAGCCACAGTTACATTTTATTTCCTTAAGGAACACAGAGATGCAGCAGCATTTTGCTAAAAGCTTGTGCCAGCATGCTGCTTCCTTTCTCCCATATTGCCATTTTATTATTCTCCACAGGGAGCCTTCAGCCCTCATGGTACACTGGCAGTGGGACATCCATTTCTTAATGCAGTGCTGCTCAGTCCATGTCTTCAAGCACAGGCTAAGTAAAAGCTCTCTGTCATGCTGTGCAACTGGCTGTTCTATCTATGTCTCCAAAAAAGGGTCAAAGGAAGAGAAAATTAGTATGAGCGTAACAAAAAACAATGAGAATAATCAGAGGTATGAAAACTGTGATTACTGAAAAAAGGATTAAGAAACTACATCGCCCATTTTAAGAAAGAACCAAGCAAGAAAACAACCTTCAGTGATAGGTATTGTGTGCTCACCAAGTTCCTCAGACATTTCTGAATGCAGTGTATTAGACTAATAGAGGAAACACTGAGGATTAAGGAATAAGAACAGCAGCATCTACCCCAGTTCCTAAACTCCAGTGAGGCAACCCATACCATCTAAGTTAGGTGCAAAGATAGAATGTGCAATCAATGCAAAGAATCAAAAACTCTGAAAAAGGTAGAGGGCACCAGCACTAAAGCTCTCATTATGGGGTGAGCAACTTTTACCACCATAAGGTTCTACAAAAACTGGAACTACCTGCTGTTACCTTAGTAGTAGATGCATTGAAATCTATTAGATTAATTGTGGTAGTCAACACAGGATTAAAGGATCAGCCTTTCAAGACACGTGAGTAGGGTGCCTTTGTCACAAGACCATGAAGCTCCAAAACATGTTCAGAAGCCTTACCAGGGATGTGTAGATTGTTAGGGTACCCTACAGGTCTTTCTGAAAATCTTAGCCTTCTGAATCTTTTTAAAGTACAGATTTTAAAATATCCACTAACATTTTTGTCCAGGTTCATCCTTAACAAAACAAGTGAGCAGAAGTGTATTTGCACATTGTGTTTTTTTACCACATCACTTTGGGATTTGTATTTTGGTTTTGTTTTGCTTTGTTTTTTGTTTTTAAAGAAAAGATTATGCAGTAACAGATTGCAATCTAAATGAATAGGTACTTTGGATTTGGTTTTGTTTGTTCTATTTTTCTGCACTGCATAAATGTTGCCCTAAATTCTTATCACAATAATAATGGTGGTGAAAAGATCAATACTTGTGATCATCTGTCTGAGATGGAACTCTGTTTGTCTATTACAACAATAACATTTTTACTTTAAGGAATTAGAAATATACTGAAACAAATGAGATTTATTTTTATTTTGGTTTCTTTTTCTTCTGAAGCATTATGAAGATATTTTTAAATTCTTAATTAAATTAAATTCTTGCTAGAGATGAATGTCCCATTTACCTTTGCATTGAAACAGAATTCTTCTCACTATTGTAAAGATAAGCTGTAAGGCCAGTCTATTAATAGATTTCCAAGGAGCTGTCTCAGTGGCTCAGCAAAGATTTAGAGAAATCATTCTTCTGCAACTAACGTAGGGATTATACAAAGAGCTTTAGCTACATCATTCCAGCAAAACTTCCTTCACATCAGAAGCTCAGGGCCACTACTTCCCGTGTGATATAAAATGTCGAGACATTGTATTGTTGAATTGCTGGGCAAGGACTAGAAAACACACGTCTGAAAACACATACCTCTCTCTCCTAGGCCACATGTCCTGCAAGCACAAGATAACTCACACCTCCTCTGAGATGTTGGAGGCCAAAAGTTCTGATTTAACCTGAATGTATTACAATTACGGGAGACAGCAAAAATATAACAGACAAATGAATGCAAGTTAGATGGTTTGAAAGGCAAGGCCATAAGAGAAAACAGAGTAAAGGAATAAAATGGAATTTGAAAAAATATCCATGCCAAAAAAAAAAAAGTAGAAATCTAATGAAAATATAACCAGAATAAGCCAAAATATCCAACAGACATATCTTATTCAAAACTACTGTGCACCTCATTATCTGCTAGCTAAGGTACTTTGACTCACAGAAAGCATTTTTTCATAGATCAAGAGCACTGAAGCTTTTCTTCATGCTAATATTTTTGGAACATTATTTACCAGCTGTAGCCAAAAGGTATTTCTCATTTGCATCTGGATTGAAGATAGGAACAACATAGTTGTTACTTCTGTCTGCTGTGCTTTTTTTTTTTTTTTTTTAACCTGGACAATTGATGGGGTTGCACATTGAGATATTTACAGCTGAAATAAGTGAGTGTATCAGTCTAACAAAAGGGAGATTGAACTCAGGTCTCTGACAAGCAGGTCTTTTTCTCCTTCTCTTCATGTTTCTCCCAGCTTTACTCTCCAAAAAAAAGGACTGTCACATGTGTATACAATACATGGAAAACAATTAAATATTATCTAAATTATACACATATGTGTATGTAAATGTACCCATATTTAAGTGCATACATATCTGCATGTGCAGATTCCCATGCATGCATCATCCTTTCTCACACAGAAAGAGATGAAAAAGCTTATACCTATCTGTGACTCAATATTGCTGTTACATGTACACACCAGACAGCATTTACACACGTCCGTTCTCTTTTCTCTTTATAAATTTATATAAAGTTAACTTGCTCATAATTCTTGTGGGTAAAATATAGACATATCTATTAATTATAAAACTAAATATTTTCCAGCTTCAAAGTAACTCTAGAAAACTGCCACTGACTAAGGACCAGTTTACAAATCCCTGACTGAAAACGGCAACCAGATAGCCACGAGTTTTTACTAATGGATTTCAGTTGTGATAATCATGATTAATTATTCACAATGATCTCACAAGATAGCAATGAAAAAATAGATTCAGTTCTTTAGAATCTTACATGTGAATTAATATTCAGTAAGCAGTCGCAGTGACACTAGTATGAATGCTGCTCCTATTAGTAACTTGGCTGGGCCAAACTTCTCATATTAAGAAAGAAATACTGCCAAGATTCTGTTGAATGACTGCCTGAAATATTTATGTGTTTAACGCAGCTTAAATGCTATCCCACTATGTAACAGTTGCATTTCTCTTCCATATTCATTAATTGAGTGCCTCTATAACTATCCCAATAATTTTTCCTTCCTGTGAAGTACAATATATCCATCTCTAGCACCTGAAAAATAACACTAAAATAACTTTCAAAAATGTTTAGAGAAGCAAACACCTACTACATTTATAAAACTTAACATGTATGCAGATTTTCATACCAAGTTAATTTTCAGATTCAGGAAGACACACTCTCTGCAAATGAAGACATAGTGGCCTGTGAGCTGAATGTGAGCTAAAATGCTGCACTCAAACAATGTAATAGAAACATCAGAAGTAGTTCTGAAATGTGCTCTATGGCATTCCTTACTGCAGTATGACCACCACATTATAATGACAGAGTGAAGATGTGACACAGATATTTATTGGAGTCACAAACCTATTAAATAGAAATTACTAACAGTGAAATCAGAAAGGCAGTATAATCCTGTATTGACTATGGTGCTAATAGGAATTCAAGTCCATGATCAAGTAATTATGCACTCATTTAGAGACAGAGACTTCAAAATCTAGTCAACTTTACCTTTGACTTACCATAAATCTAAGCTTTTAGTAGACTTATACATTATCTTTGAAATACATTTTGCAATGCATGGCTCTTTGACATCCTTTTCTATTTAGGTAGGCCTATATCTGTTGTGCACTCTGTACTGGTTAAGTATGAGATCATATACTTTTTATTGGTTTCTGCTTCCAGTAAATCCATTTATGAGACACCATTTGATTTAGATGTTGTTTTCTTGTACATAGAAGGTTAGTTTCAAAGCTTTTTAAGGTCTTTTGAATTCTTTTATCTACACTCATTCCGCATTGGATCAGATTTATCATCATAAAGTGACTCAAAAAGGTACTGAACAGTAAAACTTGAAGTGAGTGATTCTTTCCCTATCTCAAAACTCAAGTGGTTGTTTTACTTATCATGCCATCTGCAATGTGTTTAGCTGATACCTGACTCTTTCATCAGAGTCAACAAAGCACAACCCCCCCAGTTAATTTTCCTCTGTCAGACACTTTTTATACCAATGAAAACAAAAATTAACAGTCTTGCCTATACATCATTGATACAAAATCTAAAGTTCACATAAATTTTAAGGTTTTCATAAGCAGGAGTCTTCATCTGTGACAAATACATGCCTCTGTATATTGCAGTGCTCCAGAATATATTCCACCAACCCTTTTCAGCATTGTCATGCACCCTAAAATTACCTGGACACAGAGAGAGTAACTAATAAAGTTCTTAGGTCTTTTTTGCAACAGTTTTAGTGTTTGCATCCAGTCAGGAAATGCATCTCGCTGATAATATCACTAAATATCTAAACTTAGCTAGTAGTTTGATTCTGTCACCAAAGCATAGGTGTCCACTGCCAACAATCATGCACCAGGACACCCTGTCTTTAATCCAGCTCCTACTCAGAACAGATTTTGTATTTGTCAGCCATCTGCCATTGTCTCAAGATACCACCTATTGCCACCCTTTTTTCATATAACCATATATTGCCATATTGTTTTGAGAAAGAGCAAGAGGTAAAGAAGTATCAGATCTCCTTGCCAAGATTTTTGGTTCTTTGACCTAGCTTTTCAATTAATTTTTCTGAACTAAACTCAAAATTTCAAGGATTTCATGTCTAAATTACACTCAATAACTTTGTATCATATCAAGCACACTATGGTTCTGTGCATAAACACAAGAAAACTTACGAAACTTGTGTAAGCTTTTACACCATGCCAGCTTTAAGATGTCAGTGTTTAATCAACAATATCTATGTCTGAAAAAATGAAATTATGTTTTGTCATTTTTCTTTTCTTCCTCTGGCTTCTCTCAGCTTTTGCCAGAATTTGACTCAGAAAAGAAATCTGCATTAATTTTAAATCAGATGCAGACAAGAGAGAAATCTTCAAGCACTTTTCAGATGTTCACAAAGTTTTAAAAGAATGTATTTTCAAAGCAAAATACTTTCTGTATGTGCTGCCAGTGCATAACACATCCAGTCTGCTTTCTGATTTGTACCTTTCCTTTATTATTGTGTGACATGTTCATTTTAAAGCTGAAAGGCTCACTCTTGTAAGTTGCTAGTGATAGAATTATTATCAGAAACTACATCATTTGATACAATGTCTTACTGGACAAAGAATTATATTCAAATTAAAGCTCTCAAGGAAGCCACGTGCACAGCCTAGTAGCAGCAACTTAAGGACAATGGATTGAATATTTTTTCACTGTGTCAGAAAACAGGAGGAACGACAAGAAACAGAATTTTTTACTATAGGAACTATTAAAATGTAAGAAATCAAAACACCATCTTAGACTGTGCAGTCCCAATAGCAAGAGTAGCTTCTGAGAAAGACAGAGCACAGAAAATCTAGGGAGATCTTTCCGATGATTTAGCATCACAATTTCTATCAGTTCACCATTTCAGTTTGTGAGTATCCTGAGCATGTTGATCTCTGGACTGAACAACAATTCTTGGTTAAATATTAATTGCATACTTAAGTAAACACAATCATATTTCTGGCCTTTCTTTGACCAGACTGTCCATATGGCATCAAAATGTGGGACTAAAATTTAGTAACTAGTCATTGCATATCACTAATGTCTCTGTAAAATGTGTTAGCTTTTAAAAATCCTACAGGTCTTCTCAATTACAAGGACTGTTGGAAACCTGTGCACTCTTGGCAGAAATCAGAATATCCTTTGGCATGTTCTCTAAAGATGCATGAATTAAAAAGAGGCTCATGTGAAGCCTTAGCTTATGTTAGTTGTAAATTTTATTGTTATTAGATGTATTTTCAACTTACCAACACTACGAAGAAAATAGTCAGCAAGCAGTGGTTTTAACCCCTTTGTTCATACCTCTAACAAAAAAAACAAAAAAAGATACAAAATTTGTAAATTGGATTCATTGTTGTCCTGCATTTTCTCTTCCTCGGTCGCCTTCTCAAACACCCTCACCCTCCTCTATGATTTATTTTTCCTATATGTTAAAACTTGGTTGCCTTCTCCAGAAGAAGATTATAACCTAGTAAATGATCTCTGCAGCATACCAGTGAATCCGAGGGAATTTATAAATTTCAGAGTAACACAAATATGATTAATCTGTTTGTGAGTATAAGCAATAACAAGTGACCAGCAGCTCTGTTTGTGGTCAATGTAAAGAAGTTTCTGGACTGCAGTTCATATGATACAAATTTTTATGTGTCAAATAGACTATGGGAGATGTGGATGGAATGAAATCTGACTGCATTCATTAACCACCTTCTGATAAGAGCTTTTATATTTTTTCTTTCCTTACAATAGTAGAAACAAGAAAAAACTTCCTTCCTGACCTTGAGGCAGCACCTTGCCAAAGCCTTGTTAACCAACGTATTTGTGGAGCATATAGAGGACTACTAAGGGGATTTTCTCTAACATCACTTCAGTAGCTGACAAGACCCAAATAAATGTGTCCTTACCATTTCCTTATGACAGTGAAGCAAAATTCTTTACTCAGTATTGAAATCTGCTTTCCAGACAAGAAGAGCAGCCTAATATTCAGTCTATGTAAGAAGCAAATATGTTCTAAAGTAATTAAAAGAAACAACAGATTTTGTACCATATTCCAGAAAGAAATTTGTATTTGTTACTTTATCAGAAATGACAGGAGATTTAGATTCACTTCTAATGCCAGATAGTCAGCTATGAAATTGTGACCAAAGATACCTTTGCTTTTTGAAAGCTGTATGTTTTTTTAATGTGGTGTTGTTCACATGTTCCTTTGCAAAATAAAGCTACCTTTGTCTAGAGATATCTTTCTCATTTCAAAATTAGACAGAAATGCACAATGTTGTCTACCCCTAATTGTGCTGACCTCTGCAAGAGTGACCCTAAAGATAGGTACTGAATGACAAGGTGTGACATAAGAACAAGTAAGGATATTTGAAGAATCAAGTCCCTTTAGATTTTTTATTATTGTCTGTGCTGGGAAGATGGGACTTGACAGAGTCCTTCCCTGTATTTCGAAAGAAGAATTTTTTATAAGGTAAGGATGAGTTTCCTTTTCGAAGGGACCACAGGCATTGCTCAAGAACAGGGTCCTAATATAAATTAGCTTTCATGAAATGTGTACAGTCATGGACTAAGAATTTGAAGCAAACCAGAAAGTGAGCCAAAGAGCTAATCTAGCTAGCAAACGTAAACAGATACATCTCAACTCTAATCAGAATTAATGGCAAGCATTTGATTTGCTGCTACCTCTATGAGTAGTTTGTCACAATGAGAACGCAGGACATCAGAGCACACACAACACAATTTTTTTATCATTCCTTTTTTCTGGATAGATCTTAAGATATTATTTTTGACTGAGAAATCATGTATAGCCACAACATCTCTCTGGCAATTCATAATTTTCTTGTTACTCCAACTGTACTTAGAGAGTAAAAGTTTTGCAAAATCCTTTGAGCAGTCTGAAAAGTTAAACATTTTTGAAGTACTCTGTGACTCCTTGTGTTCTGTAGTTTGGTCTTGTTCCCATTTATATACTCAGTGCATATAGTGGATCGATGTACTATTGAATTACTCCTTCAAGGTTATACTGGCCTTTCTGGAGTGTGTCTACAGACGGGTACAGATGTACCTTATTTCTCTCTGTACTTCAGATTACTGCGTTCAAGAGAATAACTCTGAAGGTTGGATAACTCTTAAAATTCTTCTATGCCCAAGTAATAAAGCTCTTGCTCCAGTTCAAGTAGAAATTTGCAGATGATCCACTTAACATTCAAAACTTTTGACTTTGAATAACTTTTCTTTTCATCCTTTGTGTTCCAGAAGAAAGAAATTTCATTAACGTTACTACTGAATGCTGTCTACTTCACATTTTCAACAACTTGACATCAGTGTTAGCTCTTCTGATAAAATCTCTGGCCTCTGGCTTGTTACAGAACATTAAGATTTAAGAAGTTTCATATAAAAATACTGTGTAGAAGATCCTAACATAAGCATATGAACAATGAAAGTTCCTTTACTTTTTGATGAAATTATATGATTACCCATTTATTTAGGTTAAAATTCTTCCTTTTTACAATCACAGAATCACAGAATATGCTGATTTGGAAGGGACCCGCAAGAATCATTGGGTCCAACTCCTGGTCCTGCGCAGCATCATCCCCAACAGTGACACCATGTGCCTGAGGGCGTTGTACAAACACTTCTTGAACTCTGTCAGGCTGGTGCTGTGACTGGTTCACTGGGGAGCCTGTTCCAGTGCCCAACCACCCTCTGGGGGAAGAACCTTTTCCTGATACCCAACCTAAACCTCCCCCAACACAACTCCAGGCCACTCCCTTAGGTCCTGTCACTGGTCACCACAGAGAAGAGATCAGTGCCTGCCCCTCCTCTTCCCCTCACAAAGAAGCTGTAACTGCAATGAGGTCTCCCCTCAGTCTCCTCCAGGCTGAACAGGCCAAGTGACCTCAGTTGCTTCTCTTATGGCTTCCCTCAAGGCCCTTCACACCTCCTTTGGATGGTCTCTAACATCTTAACGTCTTTTTTATATTGTGGCACCCAAAACTGCCCCCAGCACTTGAGGTGAGGCCACCCCAGTGCAGAGCAGAGCAGGACAGTTCTTTCCCTTGCCCGGCTGGCATTGCTGTACCTGATGCACCTCTGGACACAGTAACCCCTCCTGGCAGCCAGGGCACTGCTGTCAGATACTCAACAGTGGATGATGTAATTAGGCATTTACTGACAAAAAAAAAATCCTTCCCCAACTGTGTAGTCCAAAAGCCACCTAACACATTAGGTTTCAAATGGCTCAACCCTCTATTTAAATCTCTGCTCTAGATTGTTTTGAGTCACTGAATTGTCCAATTTTGCATATTCCTTCTTAATGGACCTTTTTTTCAGCACTGAAAGCCTCCTTAATAAGTCTTTGATTTGTTATAATTTGTACTTAAGACTGCGTAAGAGGATGGTGTCAGTGACAGAGAGTAAATCAAAAGCTTAATGATTTCTTCTCTCATTCTGTTGAGTTTGCAGCTATAGTTACAATTCATTACCTTGAAAATCATAATATGATTTAAAAACCCAGATATAAAAAGGGAAGACTCTCAAAGCAATCAAGTATGAACACTCCGTTATCTTGAGGCTAATGGGTCATTTACTGTAAGGGTCAATGTTTTTTTTTCTAAAATGAAAGCAATGCTTTATTTTTTTTCCCCTGTAATCTGCCCTTTGCCAATCTGCCTCTACTGCACTGCACTGAAATGGTGTTATGTATCTAGGAAACAGGTTTTTTTATTTTATTTTATTCTTGTAGCTAAGCTATGTAAGAAATGCAGATACAGACCACATAAGCATTCATCTTTAAAATTTATGTCAAAAGAAATCCTGGGCTATAGAGGAGCTAAAATTGCAGGACACAGACAGATTTTCTCTTACTATATTCTTAAAGGAAAATATCAAATTGGACACTTTTATTTTTCTTCTCTGTCTCTACCCTTTTTTGGCAGAAAGCAGAGGGATGCTGGCAGACAGAAGGTTACAGAACATTTTTAATGCTTCCTCTTTAGCTTACTATAGAGCTGGTGAGCGAGTAAATCTCTGCTGGATGATTTCACAGCTCAGCATGACCACCATGTAGGAAGGCAGAGAAAGTGCTTTTGCCTTTTTTTTTTTTTTTTTTTAATGTTACAGGCAGAGATCCAAACAAGCCAAGGGATCTCAAGTGGTTAAGCACAAGGGGGGATCACCAGCTGATAATTAAAATACTGAATGACACCGAGGGAATGGTGTACAGGAACAGTAACTTAATTCCTTACATTGGAGGGAGAACTAAAACTAGGTTTCTGACTTTTTGTTAAAGAAATGATGAGCTACTATGAAAAAGTAGTGACTTCATTGTGGTGACAGAAATAATTTAGTTTGCTCAACCTAAGCGTTGTGCAGATCTCACAAGATAGGCAGCCTTTTTTTGTTTGTTTGTTTTGATATTGCCCTTAGGGATTTACATATTTGAAAGCGTAATTTAGCTATATTTCTACTTTAGTTTGAACTTTAAATCATAAAATCATAGCTTCAACACAGGAGTCAGTGGTTTTATTCAGCTAGCCTAAAATTAAGTCACACAAACCAACGCTGAAATGTTTACAACCTGTTCATCCAACATAATCTGGATCAAATCTGTTCAGCAAAGAAAACTGATACTTTTTTTAACAGAAATCCTAGTAGAAAACTTCACAAGGATTCTGCTGCACATGCATAGGTCAGGCATCCATGCATAAAAGGTCTGATTCAGGACACGTTGGACGAATTCTACAATGGGCAGACATGTTTTGTATATGTTTGGGAAATCCCAAGCATTAGACTTCCTGCATGTGCAGACTGATTCCACACTTCATGAAGAGTAAAATGTCTGGTATAGGTCTAACTTGTTCTCCATATGTTGGATGAAAATGTATTATCTATGATTTAAGTAGAAGTAATTTTTTTATAAGTACTTATCAGAATGCTAATTGAAATAATTTTTATTTATAAGAATGTTGCTATACTTCAGCCATACAAATCTTTTAATATTTGCTGGTATTAAGAGACTTTTACAGGCACTTTAAGATACAAACTTTTCATATTATCAGACATATATCTTCTGATTAGCATTTAATTCTCTTTCTCATTGTGTTACAGATCTTGACAGAGTAATGAAAGTAGTATGAAAAGCAGTTCTGCATATATTTTCTATGAAGAGATACTCATCTGAGGTACTGAATAATTCAAGACTAATAGAAGGTTGCTCGAGTCTTGACAAGAACTAGTTATCTTTCTTCCTGAAAAGGGAGTAAAACAAGAATGGGATAGTAGCAATGCAGAAAAATAGAGTCCTAATCCCTAAGTGTATCCATAAACTAGGTCATCCATTACTGGATATCTGAACTCTTGTAGTATTACTTGCTGACACATCCAGAGTAGCATGAATTTTATCTTATGTTAGTTGTCTACCATACAGCTGAGCTAGTCACCATGGGTTCTCTTTATAGTCAATAGAGAAAAAGAGGCACTATTTAGGGAGAAATCCACCTGACCTATTTCTGACACCTACTTTAGGATGAAATGAATCATGCCCTAGAAGTGCTTATTTCTCTTCACTGAGCAAAGAAGGAGCACAGAAAGACTAGCTCACCTGTAGAGACATATATTGAAGAGGTCTGAGAGGAGCCTTATCATTTGATTCTGGTCCTTACTTTAATCAGCAAATGACTAGCTTTACAAAAGAGCTTTCAAAATATGATTGAAAGCCTTAGAATACTCTGCTAACTGGTGCCATATGCAATGTTCAGTCAGAACAATGACTTCAGTTAGATGGAATGAAAAATGAACCTGAAACCAAACGGTTTCCTACATCCTGGAGACTCACTCTGATCATGAGGTTTTGAACTAAAGAGAAATTACATCAAACACTTCCACATTATTCCTTAGCCCTTACTTTCCTTGAGCATACCACAGCCCTGTTTTTGCTCTGATGAAATATCTGATCAAATTATTTTGAAAATATTTTTTAAGAAAAAAACTATAATAAAGTAGCATGAAATACATATCAATAACTTTTTTAAATTTTCCTTATTTCTCAAGAAATTTGACAGGTTCAACTTAAATTTGTAAACTGCTTTAAAGTTTCATACTACATATTTTTAAAAAACAGAGAAAGTTTATAATTTATTCCCTAGCACTCATTTTATCATATTTTCACTGTAAAGGGTTTTTCTCTTCTTCTGAGAAAAGAAACCTCAAACTTTCTACAAATACAGTAAGACTTGGTAGCACTAATTCTCCATTTGTTTTTATTTTCCCTATAAAAGAAGACACAATCTTCATATAAATATTTTTAATTGCCATTACTAATGTTCTTCATAAAAACCTTCCCTTATTTTATAATGGGGAAATGAGAAAAACATGTTGCTTTTTATAAACTTCTTGAACTTTTTTTTTTTCTTACTATCTTTTAATATTTATCTGTTGATGACTCACTGCTTGACCTATTCTAACATTCAAAAGCCAATCCCTCAATCCTTTAGGTATTATACTGTAGCTGTTACACTGGAAAGCAAATTTCAAAGTATATCATTGAAACCTAGAGGGAATCCATGTGCAAAATAACAGCTAAATCATCATTGATATTTTGTAAATTAATCCTCTGAATAACAGAAATTTGTTATACTCTTAGTAAATTTTTCATGCTCTGCATGCACTTCAACAGCTGCACTAGGAATGACACAAGAACTCCGGCTAATGCTAACAGATAAAAGCTGATTCTGAGTTTCTAATTATTTTAAGTGTGATTAAAAGAACTAAACGGTTGGACCAGTCAGCTATTTTAAATGCACATAGTTTTCCTATAAAAATTTAAAGAAAAAGTTAGTCAATTTCAATTTGAATATACTTGCTTCTTTTAGTACTTTTTTCCCTCATGTGTGGAATTTCATTTCAAGAAAATAGATTCCAGTCAAATATTTGCAGCAGGATGTGGAGCTGGCAATTATTTGAATGTGCTTGTTTTCCAGACAACATGTGTATGCATAACCAGAGTTACTAGTTGAGTAGAGTTACACTTCGAAGGAGGAACGGATAACAAAGACATAAAGTAAAAAAACCTAAATTATTCTTAATCTATGACAAATTTATTAGAGCTTTCAGAGCTATATATTTTTCAACTATGCTAACTGTGTAAATGGTATTTTTGCACTGATTTCAGAGACAGAAAATAGCAGTTACTTAACAAAAAAATTCCATTTAATTCTTTGTAAAGAGCAATTAAGTCTAGAAATAATCTTCTTCTCTTATCACATACTGTGTCAGATTTAGTTTCAAAATTTAGATGCCTAGAATAATTTTTGTAGATATAGGGAAGACATAGGTCCTGATAATACTTCAGTCTTCATTGACTATGTTGGCTACATCACCACTGAATATAAAGGAAGCTTAGATACCTAATTCATATATAAACAACTATGTTCAGCCATCAACATTAAAGGCTCTGCATCTCGGAGCTGAATGTTATCCGTTAATACATAGATGTTTAGGTTGTATTAAACTGTATCACTCCTCTCTTTCTTTTCAAAGGCTAGATAAGATAATAATCTTCTGGAATATGGTTGACCCACCTGTAGTTCCCTGGATCCTCCTTCCTGGCCCTCTGGAAGATAGGAGCGACATTTGCATTTCCTAGTCCTCTGAAACCAGCTCCTTAAGTCACCATGTTGCCATTTCTTTTCATGGATAATCACAAGTGGCGTCATAGTGATATCAGCTGGCTGATGTCAGCTCCTTCAGTGTTGGGGTACACCCCTGAAGTCCCGTCCCTTCCCGGGCCGACCCAGACACTGAGAGCCTCGGGGGCAGGAGTCCAGGGTGTGAACACACCTCTGGGGTTGGTCCCACGGGTGACAATCACCTCTGCCCTGCCCCTTCTTCTGGCACTTTCCCTGCCCGTCAGGGCCGGGGGGTGGTACTGGGCGTGGCGACCCTCCCCTCTCCTCCCCCAGTTCCAGAAAGTTCTATGTTCTCTAAGTTATAATTGGTTCCACCTGTGTCTGTAGTCTTTGGTTCCACCCTTGAGTTGTAATGATTCGTTACTTATGTTCTGTTGCCGCCCCCTTGCTGTGTTCTCATTGGTTGTCTGTTCCCCTTAAAACCGCGTGTCCCGGGAACCTCGGGGTCTCTCGAGTGGATCCCTTGCATTGCTCTCCTCCTCCCGCCGACCCGAACCCGAGCCCGACCTTCAATAAACCCTGCCACCGGAGACAGCTCTCTCACTCTTTTGTTCCCTGCGCCGATACCACCAGCTAGCAGGCAGACGGACCTGAGGTTGAGAGCCTCCCACAGAGCCAGCCGGGGAGAGCCACCCTCCCAGGGAGAAGAGCTCCGGAGTACCCGCCCGGTTGCCCCGGCGACCTCCTCTCCTCTGGCACGCAGCCCAGGGAAGGACCGAAAGATACTTTTTATTTTATTTTAAAACTACACTTCAGTGCTTGTACATGCTACCAAATCCTATAGATCTGTGTGTCCAGTTTGTCAAAAAGGTAAAATGTCCCAAGTTCAGACTTTTCCAGAGGTTTCAGGAGCCAGGGATCATTGAAATACAGTCTTAACAATAAAAACCATGATAAAGAAGGCATTGAACACATCAGTCTTTTCCATATCCTTTGTTGCCATGCACTCTGCACCACTTAGTAATAAAATCACATTTTCTAGGTCTTCCTTTTGCTGCTGATGTACTTGTAGAAGCCTTTTTTTGGTCTTCATGGCGCTTGCCAGATGCAGATCCAGTGAGCTCTGTTGTATCAGGTATATTAGCAGCCAAAGCAAGATTTAGACTGGGCTACACAACTTTCCTAATAGGATAAGGAACTTGTGTTAAGAATCACTACAAGGCTGCTTTCTTGGACTGTGGCATCTTTCCCAAAGAACAGAAAATTAATGTAATTCATACAATTTCCCAAAGAACAGAAAATTCATGTAATTCATACAATTTCATATATGCATGGGATTGAAATGGTTTTCTGAGTCCTTCTACTGTCTGCACTATTTACCCTTAAACTGCAACACATTTGTAACATCATTACCTGTATGCCATTGTAGAAGGAATGAGAAGGGTGTAAGTACTTTTGGAACGTTGTTCAGCATTTTACACCATACACAGCATGAGTGATGTTCCAAACACGGTTATTTCACTGGCTGTAAAATAAAGTGCTAACAATTATCCCCAGTCTAGAACTGTCTGGTTAATATTTACATGTGCTACATTAGAAATATTGTGTGCCTAAGGCTTCATTCACCTGTCCATATTAGCTGGCATTTGTCATTACCTGAAGGCAACTGAATTGAGCCACAGATGCCAGAAAAAATTACATGAGATGAATAGTTATTAGCAAGTAATGAGATAAAAGAATTATTAAAAAATACAAATCATTCAAACTATTAAAAGCTACAGTATCTACTTTTACCAGGTCCTCAATGCTTCATTTTTATAAGTGCAAGTCTATTCTTAATCTAAAAAAAAAAAATGCCAATTTTGATTTTTGATTTTCTTTACTAAATCTAAGAGTTGAAGTAGAACATTGACTGCTAATGTGTTGTGATGGCTATGCTCACTTTCCTTGTTTTAAGGATGAGACTTCCAAACTCAGAGTAAGGTCTCTCTGACTACAGAATTAAATTAGATATAGCAAAAATCTGACAGTAATATATCAGTTGAGTTACTGGTCAAGCATAGGAAAGCATATGCATGGTCCCTTAAATGTATTGTATTTGCAGGACAGCTATAAACAGCTACATTCAAATGGAATTATTATTTTGAGGTAAATAGATAAATAACCAAAAAACCCCTATCCTAAGTGTGTGGCTAGTGAATATACTGAATAACCCACACACTTATATTTAAAATGAAATAACTCTTCTTCCTAATTGGTAATGATTACCTTCAATGCCAAATAGATGAACCACCTCCAGAAGAATCTAGAAAGCAATAAATGTGTTTATACAAGGAAAAAGAAGCTTGTACACTGGAAAGCTCAAAAAATACATTTCCAAATTTACTTCACATTCTCTAAATCAGTTACCTATTCACTATTGTCAGCAGCTGTGGTTTGCCTGACAAACTTACAACTGTGATTTTTCATTCAACTCTTCCTTCATCAGTATCTACACTGGTATAGATTCCTGCCACTCGTCAACCTTTCCATTCAATTTGCTGACAGCATTGCTACCTTTTGGTGTTCCCTGTTTTTATCTGCCTTGCACCCACGCCTCTTTGACCTCTTACCATCCTTCTTCTCTCCCTAACAAGAAATAAGCAAGAACACTAACTTAATCTTCTGGTTTCCCTGCCCTTTGGATCAACCCACTATTTTCTAAATCTCTTCAGCATCTTTCAAAGTTAATCTTTTTATCCTCTTTGTCAGACTTCTGTTGCTTACACCTTGTCTTTATTATTTCAATAATATTTTCCTCATTCAATTTTTCTTGCCTAATCACTTCTTGGTACTACTTGGTACATTTTCTTGTATCATTTTCACTCTATCTTACCTACTTTTTTAAATTACACAACTTAGTCCTCTTCTTACTTTCTTTATAACATGTTTTTGGTGTATCTTTTAGTTTTGAATCTATACTGGATGGACCCAGTTTATTAATACATAGCTCCATGGCTGGTGTCACCACCACAATTAGGGGTTTTCCAGTAGTGGGGTGGTCTCTACATGGCACTGGGTAGGCTGGCATCAGATAGGATTCATCTTTATCATCTTTATGGAAGGTATCTCTGGAGATCATTTAGTCCAACCCCTTGCCGAGGCAGCATCACCTACAGCAGGTTATACAGGAACGTGTCCAGATGGGTTTTGAATGTCTCCAGAAAGGGAGACTGCATGACCTCCCTGGGAAGCCTGTTCCCTTGCTCCACCACGTGCTGTGTAGAGCTCTCCCTCACGTCAAGGTGGAACTTCCTGTGTTTTACTTTATGGCCATTGCTCCTTGTCCTGTCACTGGGCACCACGGAAAAGAACAGTGTCAAGGAGACAAAGCCTCCTTGTTCCAGCTATAAAAGGCACTGCCCTCACAGGCTCTTGCCCTGCTGGGGGACCATAACTACCTTGACATCTGCTGGGAAAGTAGCATGGTGAGCTGTAGGCAATTCAGGAGACTCCTGGAATGCATGGAGGATAATTTCTGGAACCAGGTAATAGACATCCCTACCAAAAGGGATACATTACTGGATCTGTTGGGGAGATGACTTGAGACAGTCATGGGCACCTCATGAGGTTCAACAAGGCCAAGTGCAAGGTCCTCCATCTGGACTGGGGCAACCCCCAGTATCAATACTGATGAATGGATTGAAGAGTAGCCCTAAAGACAATGACGTGGGAGTGCTGGTGGAAAACAAAATGGACTTGAGCTGGCAATCATAATGTCATAGAATTATTAGGGTTAGAATAAACCTACAAGATTACCGAGTCTAACCTTTGTTCGAACACCACGTCAGCAGAGTGCCATGTCCAGTTATTTCTTGAACATTCCCAGAAATGGTGATTCCGCCACCTCCCTAGACAGCCTGTCCCAATGCCTGGTGATAGCAGGATGCTCTGCCTGGAATCTATGCAGAGACAGTAGCAAAACAACTCAAACAATGCCCTTTTTGCAAAGCTATCAGAAGAAGAAGGGGGCATCACGCTGCTTTTGGTGCTAAATACTACTGAAACCAGTCTGACTCATCAATTGCAAAGTTAAAAATCCTAATAGTGAGATGAAGATGTGCTAGACCTGGTAAAATACCCAGATAAAGGAACAAATAAGTGATGTTACTGATAACCTATCTAAAACTGCTGCGCTAACACAGCTGGCCTGGGAAACCCACACACAAATTTTATCAACAGGGTCTTCTAATGTACCCCTTCTTGGATTGCATGTGTAGAGATTCCTCCCTTGAATGAGGATACCCCTCAAGGTTACTCCTCAAGCTTGAGCAAAAAAGGTTTGCCCAAGGTCGTTAGTATGGGTGAGTAACATCAATCTCTATTTAATAACTGGTTTTGCCAGGATTAATACAGTTGCTTTAATATAATTGCTTAAATATTGCTTCATAGTGCACTATATTGTAATGGTTGTTATAGCTCTCATACTATGCAATAAATAACTCTGATTAAAATCTTTTGTTTTATCATTATCATAATAAAAACCAACTTACCCAGAGAAGTAGCAAATGCCCCATCACTAGAAACATTTAAGGTTAGGTTGGACAGGGATCTGAGCAACTTGATCTAGTTGAAGATGTATTGCTCATCGCAGGAGGATTAGACTAGATGACCTTTAAAGGTCCCAGCCAACCCGAACTATCCTGTGATTCTGTGATTCTGTAATTCTATGATTCTCTTTCCCGGTCCTCTGATCTTCATTCCAGTGTGTTATATATGAAGACATACACATTTCTTTCTCTTTTCTAAGTTTATTCTTTCTATGCTTAAACAGAAAAATGCACAAAATTCAGGAGAGAGAGCAAAAGCAAGAGAGATCAGACAAAATGTAATGGTTCTGTCACGACCTTTTGACATTGTGGGTACTCACATGTTAGTAAATGGGGCTCAGCTAAATTCTAGAGCAAGAAAAAAAACCGTCACAATTTCTTCAGTACTTTCAATCTATGTGCTGACCATTTTAAGATGTGTGTTATGCTGCTTTTTTTTGCCTTTTTTTTCCCCCCACAGTGTGAAGACATTTATGCGTGCTGAATTCCACATTACCCAATCATTTGGCAGCACCTCCTTCAGTGACATTTTGCCTGGATATGTTCATTATCACCACAGTAACTGAAGCCCTTCCTTCACCCAGTTCTGCATGTGTCTTCCTTTTCTCTCATCCTTCATCCTGCTTCTGAGGAAGGATTTATATGAAGAAGCTGTTCTATTATAGGAACAGTTACATGTTGTGTATTCAAAGTAATTGGCATATTTTTAATCACTCCCCAAATTTAGGATAGGCTGATTTTTAACTTTTTACGTATGTATGATCAATAATCACTTGTCTAGTTATTTACCAATATTTTGTGATTAGTTTTAAACTGAAAGATGTTGTCTGGCAGATCGGACAACAACATCCTAAGGAGATATTAGCTGCATAAAAAACTGAGTTCTACAAAAGTGGACAGTAGAAATTTTACTCCATCAGAAGATGGGAACAGGCTGAGGTAAAAAGGAAGATATCTAGTTAATTATCAGTGAGTTACACAAAGAAGCACATTCTGATATTAATCTAAAATAATATTAGTAATAACAATAAAAATATATTCCAAAGGCCATGAGCATTCAGACATATTGGTCTCAAGTGGAACTTTTTCTGGATTTTCCATCACTTCAGTGTGAAGCACATACATTATGAACACTGGAAAATTCTTTATTTTAGCAATTATTGCTTCTCATGCACACCTTAATCATGTGAAGGCATATAGACACTTCTCCCAGAAAGAACAATTTATCAAAAACAGTAATAGCTGTTGAATTACATAGAAAAATGGAGATCTTTATACTACTGTTGTCCACTGTTTATCAGCAAGTGTCTTCCTGATGCTGAAATACACAGAGTCCTGCCCCAGGAAAACTACCTTGATGAAAGATTATTTAGACAGACTACTTTTAAATATTCCACCTGAGGCAAAGCTGATTAAACACTCTCCTGAGGTATCTTGATCTTCCATGAGAACCTGTATGTCATTGATTGCCTGATATTAGTCATTAAGCCAGTGGAAATAGCAGGAAATATTGATCAGAACTTTAACAAAAGTTTGAAGAACAACTTGAAAAAAACAAAGTTATTTGTCAAAGGTTGAATACTAGGCCTATGTCAAAGGTCATGACAAACTGGTTTTTGTACCAACACTGACGTGGCTTAAGGTTACTAAAGTTATGATGCCTGAGAAGCTGTAATATGAATGGAAATCTTAGAGGGTTCAGGTAATCTTTTTTCTAGGTCACATGCATAGTTCTTTCAGCCATCTGATGTGGTCATATAAGAAAGTCAGAAACAGTTTTACCTGTTACCTCTCCCTATGATACCTACCCCTGCCTATAACCCAGATCTTTCAAGAACTGAGCTTGCATCCTAGTCCATATCTTGTCTAGCTATTCAATGATTTGTGAGGAGCTTCCTGTTCCATTACTGAAGTATTTCCCAATTCCTGTTCAGTCCATCCACTTGGAACAAAAAAATCCCAATATTGTCACTCCCTCCTGTCTCCTGTTTGCTAGCTGAAGTTGTGGGATAAGCCTACACAAAAGACACTTTCATAATAGTGTCTGAAGTTTCCTAGCAGGTCCAATTCAGATCCAGGCTAACATGTCAAAAGATTTGCACTAAGGACTGAGATAAGTTCAAGACCTCATTTATAAGGAGAAATTTATATATAATAAGGATAGAGTTTGGAGTTAGGCAAAATTAGTGAGTTGACTTATTTATTGACTTATTTATCAGTAGTAACAAATAAACAAACAGACCAAGACAAAATAAAAACAACTGAAAGAAACCTTGTTTCTTTCTAAATATTACTGTATATAATTATAAATACTATTTAGAATATTAAATATTCTAAACCAATATTAGACACATATTTTGATGGCACATGGAATTGTGGGTTTTTTTTCTGATTACGTCTCAAAGGAAATCCATCTGACTTCTTACTGAGACAACTATCTCTTAGGTAGCAAAAAAAATAAGGTGAATTCCACAATAAATTACTTCTTTACTTTTGGGATTGTCATGGGTTAAGCCCAACTGGCAGGCAACATGCGCCACTTGCTCATACTCCTCCCCATCCCTCCCATCCCTGGTGAAAAAGGGCAGAGAATCAAAAGTAAAACCTGTAGGCTGAGACAAAAACAATTTAATAATGGAAATAATGTAAAATATAATTATATCAATAAATAATAATAATGAAAATAAAGTGAAAAATCAAACCAAGTGATGCCCAACACAATTGCTCACCACCCACTGACTGATACCAAACCCCATCCCCAAACACTGATTGGCCCCTCGAGCCAACTCCCCCACTTTATGTGCTGAACATGATGTTGTATGGTGTGGAATATACTTTTGGCCAGTTCAGGTAACCTGTCTCAGCTCTGCTTCCTCCCAGCTTTTTATCCACCTTGTCACTGACAGAGCATGAGACACTGAAAAACTCATTGATTTAGGGTAAGCACTACTTAGTTACTGTGTTACCAATGTTATACTGAATCCAAAATACAGTACTGTAGCAGCTACTGAAACTAACTCTATCCCTGCCAAAACCAGTATGGGGATAGATCTAAACAAGAAGAAAATTAAACAAATGAAAAATAGAAAAATCAAAATTGTTGACTGCCAAGGGACCATTAGATCACTATGCTCAAAAACAGAGTTAATACAAATATAAGAATAATATGAACAATAAATAGACTTTTGGAAAATTAAAATCGTTTTCCTGTATACATTAAATTAGTGAAATACCACTAATGCAGCAGAATATTGACAGAAAACAGTCTAGGCATGTAGTACTAGTTTACATGTAGTACCAGACTCTTTAATATTGGATTACTTATCCAGAGAATTGTATGTAAGGCTAGTCATCTTAAACACAATGTATCCTAAACATTTAATAAACTGTATAACCACAGAATGAAATCAATATAATTAGGAATTAATCAGCTAAAATCAATGTTTATTTTCTTGTGAAATCTTTATATCTAAATTGAAATTAAGTCCTATTTTCTGAATTTATTTTCTGAATTTTCTCTATGGTTTTTTGCCTCAAGAGGGAAAGAAGTCTTTATTCTACAAATACCTCTAATATTCTTTTTTTTTTTCCAAACCACACCTCAAAATAAAATAGAACACTATCAAACATTAGGAAAAATTGTTTCCTTTTTTTTTTTTTTTAAATTTACAATGTTCTGGAGCCTATTTATAAGCTTATTTATTATACTGATATTTAAGATGATTATTAATTTCTTTTAAAGGGGTGGGCCAATAAAAACAGAAGCAATCAGAATAATTTTAACATATTAATGCATACACCATAGTGCATGGGGTGCAGCAGATAAGATACACTGTTGTGTTTCATCATGGCAATGGTTTAACTTGCTTAATTAGTCCCTAGAGAAAATTCTCACAAGTAACTGACAGTTGACTGTGTCTGACTTTTGAGATTATGCCAGCATTCATTGTTCTTGACAGTGATATAATACAGTTTTTCTCTCCTAGATAAAAAAGCATTAAATCACTGCAACTACTTCCATGTTTACAGGTATATTGTTTGCATGTGCGGGTATTAATTTTATCTTTGCATTGTTCTGCCCATTCTGGATAAGAGATTGTTATTCTTCATTTTTTTACACTTCTGAATAGGAATTTGGAATAGGAATAAGGTGATTCTTAGATGAGCAAAAAAAAATTAGTTAGCAAAAGAATTCCAGCAGTTTTGGGTTGTACCCTTCATCTTTCAGGAAACTATGATCCTTGTGGTTTCAGTCATATTTTATCATGATTTCATAAGTTGGCCAGACACCAAAATCCAAATGATGCGTGGAGATACAGTAGGTCTAAAAAGGGCTGGGTTTAACTGCCTGTGTTCAGAATATTTTATGTGCTTCAAGTAATGTATTTTGATCAGGGAATGAAAGCAGTGTGAATATATTAGAGTGAAATTTTAAGGATTCATTACATGCAAATTTTTAAACTTCAACACTTACTTTTTTCCTTCAAAATAGATCAGATTTAGAAATTACTTCTTTCTAAAGATGTAAAATGTTCCCTTTCCCCCTCAGTTTGGCTAAGTGTTTTAAACTTCCATATAATCTAAGCATAAATACTCAGTCTCTTTGACTTGCCCTGGTATATTACAGTCTGAAGAACAAGTGTTTATTACGTCTTATAATTTTTTATTTAAATACTCTTGGTAACCCACTATTCAGATTCCCTGGATTCTCTTGTGTTTCTCCCATGACAGTACAGAAGAGCAAGAGTGATAATCTGAAAACTGTAGAATTGTAGAGAGAAATTAAAATATTTAATAATTTTTAAAAATTAAAATAATGAGTATTTTAAATGTTGTTTTGAATCTCTGACCATTTGCTGTTTGGTTAAGAAATAATCAAAAATCCTATTAAATACAGCACTTACAAAATGTAAAAAACCTCTTTTGCCTTAAGTATTACCCTTCAATATTTTACGTTTTCCACTCTTCCCCTCATCTCCCTTGCTTGGGTGAAAATATTGTATTTATTTGGATAAAGAACAGAATATAAAGTATTAACTACTCAGTTATGAATGACTTAATCTTTAATCAACTATTATTATAACCACTATAACAAATTAGTGATAATTGTAAAGAAAATGCAACATTTAAAAAGCCTAGAAGGTAATCAGGCAGTCTGTCTGCTTGATGACATTTGATAGTTGTCAGTCTGCATAGAGCTAGTGACAATCAATATGCAAATATATAGAGAGAGAAGCTTAGAAGATCAGGCATTTTCTTTAAGTAAACCTGTAGATCTTCATCTCTTTAATTTGCACACTCTGAAGATGTATCACTTTAACTGAATAAATACTTTTCCACGTCATGAGTCTATTCTATTCTGACTTTAACTAAAGTTTGGAACTCCCAGATTGTATGAGACAGACTGTATGTGGGTTGTCTTTTTTTTCCTTTTTTTTCTTTTCCTTTCTAGTAATTCTTCTCAGATCACAGAATGACAGACTCTTCTGAGTTGGAAGGTATCCAAAAGGATCATCAAGTCGGACTTTTAGGTAAATGGCCTGTACAGGGATCAAAACCATAACCTTGGCGTTATGAATATAGGCGAATGAACATTCTGCCAAAAAAAGGTGGTAACACCAATGGCTTTCATATCAGAACCAGTTCTACTGCCTCACAGTTTATACTTTTTTGAAAAGAGTCTCCTCAGTTTAATAGGGATTCATTTCCCAAGTTCTATAGACCTTCCTCCAATAGCACAGTTGTATGTATTAAATTCTACTGGGGAAAAAAACAAACCAACCACAAATCCAACAACCAAGCAAGAAAAAGACCTCACACTGAATCCATAATTTAGAACATTTCTAACAGTAATCCAAACACTTTTATTACCATCATTCAGCAGGAGAACTGAATTCTCAATAATGACTCGACCTTATGTCCCACATTTCTAAAAGTCAGTTAACTCAACCTACATCAGAACAATTGTTTAACTGACTTTGTTGTTAGTTATCTCCATAGGATATTTCTGCCTCTTTGAGAGTTTCAGGAGTTGTTTTGAGCTGATTGAAATACCCAGGAACATATGTGTTAGTTTTATATTGTACCATTCTTCCTGAATATATCTGAACATGATTCACCTTTCAAGAGGAATGGGGCAAACTTAATTGCCAAACTGATTTTAGGAAAAATGAGAGCAATTGTTTAGGTACACAGAATTTTAAATTTAATTAAGCAGATGCACAAGTTCTTCAGGATATAGGTTGCACTTGTAATTTCATCTTCACAGGTCCAGTGATATGTCAGCTTAGTGCAGCAACATTACAGGTTTTCCCAAACAACTTAAATGAAGATTTAATTCTTAGTTACACTTTCTAAATTATCATAAGCCAAAGAGTCCACAGGCACATCTAATATGCATTTAGTGCACAATGGAGCTGTACTGTTCTCTCACACCCACTGTGCAATCATGTTCTGATGCATATTTAAAGAAAAAATATATATAAATTCCCACCTTATCTACATTATTAAACATTCAGCTTCCACTTATTTCAATTCCAGAAATGAAAATACCATTCAATTCCCTACAATAGCTAATGGTGGGGAAAAAACCACATCTAGAATTGTAATCTTGATACTGGTGTTAAAGGTCTGTCTGAGTTAATGAATACAGCTGTGATGATGGGTTTCAGGAATATTTAAAAAGAGAGCAGAAAAATAAATGTTGCACATACATGGTTTATGATTTGCTATACCAACTGTAATGCTTTGAATGAGAAAGAGTAATTCTGAATGTTGACCCCTTCAATACACTTAAAATTTAATATTTACAATTTTTTTCAGGAGCAAATTATTGTAACTAAAGCTAAGCTGACCTTGTAGTATGTTACATTTATACATTTACTGAATATAGATAGCCAGATAATATTGTTTGTCACTTCTCTCACTTTCCAGAATATTAAAATTAAATGATACAACTCTAATATGAACAGCTGAATGCATGATTGTAACCACAGACTAACCTTTATCAGAGTACAAAGTTTTAGAATGATGAATTCAGTTCACAGATATTGATGCAACATTTTTTCAGCTACTCTGCTCGGCATAATGAATTGACTTATTTTTTTCATTTATGAAACGGAGCAATTGAAAAGCAGATGAAACTTTGCTGAAACACTTAAATTTTTCTTGGCTCCATGTGAAATATTAAAAACCCACAAGGGCCTGACTCTGAGCCTTGTAAAAGGTACTCTGTTTTAAACCATCTGAGGAATTTAGTCATTTATGTATTTGTCTAAAGTGGAATAAATTAGCAGAAATAGTCAGCTTTAAAATAAACATTTGGCCAACCTTTTCCAGCACTGCATACTACGCCATAAAAAAATCTCCATCTCAGTTACTGGATTTCATCCTTAGACTCACAAGCTTTGTTATATCAATTTTTGCCATTTCAATTTGTAACTATATTATCTTGCACCAAGCACCACTGGTTCCCCCTCTGTACTATATTCTGGAGTGCTAAATTTACAAGAATATATGTTGCTATTCCATGAATAATGTTTTTTCAGCTATGGGTTAAACAGATCATTTATTTTTGTTACAGGTGGAAGATACAAATTCTATTGATTCCAGATAGGAGGGTGGATTCTTCATTTTATGCTCCTTTGAACAATTTTGGTTTAGTCCTTTTTTTTCTGCTACTCCTACAGGCATAAATGAACAGATAAAAATAAACCCACAGTAATATAGAATACCAAAAGATAAATTCTCATTCCTTTTTTCTGAACATATAGGATCATAAGTCTCTACACGATCCTTTGGTATTTTTCATTATAGTGAAACTGACCTTTCTGAATAGAAGGGTCTCTTTCTTCATGTATAATATCTAATACAAAGGTAAAAATAATTAGAAATAATTTTACACATTGGAATTCATGACCATAGCACTCCAGGAAGGGGCCAAGTAAGAATCTGTATGTTTTTCAATAGCCAGTATTGTTCTGGAAGCTTTAAAACTGAAGGGGACAACTGGAAAGTGACTTTATCTTGCAGCCTTATGGTGCTTTAAGAAATTCACGCGTAAAATTATAACAAACCTGATGTCCCTTTTATATTTAGAGGAAAAAGGGGTGATTAAGGGTAACTAAAGCCTATCCATAAGACATGCTATAAATCCTGAGATTCCTGAGCCTCAAAGAACAACTTCTACAGGAGTGCATTGCTTGAAGAGAAGGTGAACTGTGGGCCTGGATGATGCGTGATAGATAAGGCTGGCATCCTGTGCATGTTTACTGTTGTACAGGGAAAAGGTAAGGAGTGAATACGATGATTAAACTCCTGAGCATCCATACTGCACAATTATCCTCTTCCTTTCTGACTTTGGAACTGCTCCAACTGTCTGCCTACAAGGGTCATCTATTATCAAGAGATGTACCCGCAATTAGTGTGGCTAATCCAACTGCAGAGGGAGGGGTTCCATATCCATTCCTATTGTGAGTGGATGAGTAGATAGCTAGCTAGCTAGACAGACAGATAGAGATGTATATAGATGTAGATATCAATATGTATATCGGACCCCGTGGGAAGGGCAGGGCCCTTGGCATCTTGCAGCTTCGATCCCTCTATGGAATGCTCCTTGAAAGACTTGGACTTGATGATCCTTCCAGATCCTTTCCAACTGAGACAATTCTGTGCCCTCTACCATGGCACCAACCCACATCTCCCTCTACCTCTCTGTACCTTTGGTCTCGGCAGGGCTCCAGCAGCCAGGACCCCAGGAGCCAGGGATAACAGCTCTCCCTGCCTCTCACCGGACTTGCACCCTAGCTCTCCCATCGGTGTCATAGAGGCCTCACCTGAGTCCTCCGCGTTGCACAGCCGGGCAGCCCCAATGCCCCATCACGCCTGCCGGTGTCTCCGTGGCTCGATTTCCAGAGTGCTGTTTCCCTGGCCATTGACAGGCAGTGCTCAGGAGTCAGGGCAGAAAGACAGACTGCGACCCAGGCGAGCAATGAGGCCTCCAGCCTGGGCACAGCTGTGCTGGCCCCGCCCAGCCCGACCCAGAATGCCTCTCGGCTTGCTTGGCCTATCCAACCCCTGGGACGGCTGGCTGGGGCATGTAGAGTAGCGCGCCTGTCCTGGTCGGAGCTATGCCATGCCATGCCATTGCATTGCATTGCATTGCATTGCATTCTCTAGTAGGCACATTTTCCCGCCTCAGTGGTCAAGTCTTACGCTAACTTTGGTAAGGGAGACCACTTTGAACCTTGTCACACTGTGAGAGTGTCAGAGACTGAAATCAATCATGCCTCAAACATTGATATAAAGTTTTGCTCATTGTATCAAAAACTGTATGAAGAAACTACAACCAAAGAAGCCTCGGTGAGGATTCCTGACTGGGACTGCGGACTGAGAGTCAAACTGCTGAGATGAGATAAAAGAAAACCTATTGTTCAGTCATCTCAGGCTGAAGGAAAGGTATGCATCCACAAAGGCCAAAGGCACCAGCTGCACTGAGCATCATCCCCAGCTGAGTTTGGGGTGCAGGCAGAGCACAGCTCACAGAGCCAGGGCTACACAGACTTCTCCCCAACCAAGG